>PVLC010000608.1:114369-194296 GCA_004027655.1 Graphiurus murinus
CTTGTAATCCCAGCATTCGGGAGGCTGAGACCGGAGGATCCGGGTTCGCGGCCAGCCTCAGCTACATAGTGAGGCACTCCGCGACTTAGTGAGACTCGGTTTCAAAATAAAGAATAAAAAATAGGGCTGGGAGTATAGCTTGGGGGTAGAATGCTCCTGAGTTCAACCCCCAGTACCGCAAAAAAAAAAAAAAAAAAAAGTGTCTGTGCAAACCGGGCGTGGTGGCTCACACTTATAATCCCAATACTTGGGAGCCTGAGACCAGAGGATCCAGATTTGCGGCCAGAATCAGCTACTTAGTTGAGGCCCTCCACAACCTAGTGAGACCCTGTTTCAAAATAAAGAATAAAAATAGGGCTGGGGTGTTGCTCGGAGGCAGAATGCCCCTGGTTTTGATCTCCAGTACTGCCAAAAAGATAAAATAAAATAAAATAAAAATAAAAGAGTGTCTATGCAACAAAGGAAGCAACTGAGAGTTAGAAGAGAAAGCCTGCAGAATGGGAGAAAATCTTTGCCAGCTGCTTCTCTAATTGAGGACCAATATCTAGAATATACGGAGAACTCAAAACACTTAACGTTGAAAAATGACCCAATCAAAAAAATGGGCCATAGGCATTTCTCAAATGAAGAAATTCACTTGGCCAATAAATATATGAAAAAGCTGTTCAACATCATTAGCAATCAGGGAAATGCACATCAAAACTACATTGAGATTCCATCTAACTCCGGTTAAAGTGGCGAACCGTCAAGAATACAAACAATAATAAATGCTGGGGAGGATGTGGGGGAAATGGGAACTCTTATATACTGTAGGTGAGACTGGAAATTAGTGCAACCTCTTTGGAGAACATTTTGGAGGTTCCTTAAATGACTAGGAATGGATCCACCATATGGCCAAGTTATACCATGGCTCGGTATCTTTCCAAAACAACTAAAGTCAGAATGCTGATACATGCATATCCACATTTATAGGAACACAATTCACAGTAGCCAAATTGCAGAACCAACCCAAGTGTCCATCAACACATGAATGGCTAAAGAAAATTTCATGTGTACACACAATGGAATTTTACTTGGCCATAAAGAAGAAAAAATATGTCATTTGCAGGAGAATGGATGGAACTAGAGACTGTTATGCTAAGTGAGATCCGCCAGTGTCAGAGCCATGGGTTGGGTGTTTGCTTTGAAAATCATCCCGAGCCAGGTGTGGTGGTGCACGCTTGTAATCTTATAATCCTAGCATTTGGGAGGCTGAGACAGGAGGATCCGGGTTCACGGCCAGCCTCAGCTACCTAGTGAGGCCCTTCGCAACTTAGTGAGACCCTGTTTCAAAATAAAGAATAAAAAATAGGGCTGGGGGTATAGCTCAGAGGTAGAACGTCCCTGAGTTCAATCCCCAGTACCGCAAAAAAAAAAAAAAAAAAAAAAAAGAAAGAAAGAAAATCATCCCGAGGCTAGACAGTACTTAGAACTTTCTAGAAACATAATACCTGTCCCCACACTGCCTTATAATGAGTAAGTGAAGGGTCTGACTGGGGACACGGAAAGGCAGGAATGAGGACGGGAGGGGACAGCGTTGGCATTGCCAGAGAGTTCTTAGAAGGCCTGGCCGAACGCCTGAGCAAAACCCAGTTGCGGCCACAGGCCTGCATCACCGTGACACCAGCCTGCAGGGGCGGTTCGAGCATTTGGAAACACATCTGTTGCTGTCACCTCCTCACCTTGACGACTCTTCCTCTGTGGCTGATGAGCTCTGTCGCATGTTTTCAAGTGGGTCAGAGGGCCAGGGTTTCACCAGCTTGGAGAAGGTCGCCAAAGCCAGCTCTGCAGCCGCAGCCTTGCAGGCTGCTGTCCCCCCAAACTGAGGGGAAAGCTCTGTTGTTTTGACTCTCCAGAAAGTGCTCTTCCCCTGACTCTGGCCGGGCCTTCCCCATCCATTGCCTCCATTGCATCCTCTAATAGCTCAAGGGTGTTGACAAGCAACTCTGCTATCTCTCAAGCTTGTTGCTGAGCTGGCCCCCGGCCTGTTCTAAACCACTTTCTCCATCAACAAGCCCTGGCTTAGAAGAACTGAAAAAAAAAAAAAAAAACTGCAGATGACGGTAGAAGCCAGCCGCCTGCACCCCACAAACGGTTCTTTGTGGCCGAGTGTGATTAAAAATCGGGGGGCGCAGCCACTGCTGTCCTAGGTTTATCACAGAGGTACATGAACGGGCTGGTGCTTATTTCTCTCTCTGCCCTCATCTGAAAACAAACAAAACAAAAGGGATCCAGCCTGGGTCGCTGGCCAGGCTCTTAATGTACATTAGAGCGTTTCATTACCAGAGAGGAAGAAGTGGGGTCGAGGGAGGGGTGGGGTTGCCGTCACGTTAGCCAATCTCTAAGCAGTGTGGAGCCAGGAAATTATATTCAAAAGAAAGAATGAGCCAAAGCTGCCCTTTCGACTTGAAAACGTTAATGACTGGGAACTCGGTTTTGAAAGCCCTGCTCTTTGGTACCGAAGTGTAATGTTTATCTGGGCTCATACGTTGGAGTTGAAATAATAGGCCCTTTCTGTCTTCTGCATCTCATTCCTGGACGAGGGTTAGAAAGCGCGGCTGTGTCTGGGGCCCTCTGTGGGGAGCAGGCTGTGACGCCCAAGCTCCCAGGACATTTGCAGTTTGTGAGCGGGAGTATTTTTATCAACACTCAGGAAGAGGGCGGCTTCAAGTGTTGGGCCCTGGGAACGAAAGAGTGAGCTCTGGCCATGAATGCCTGTTGTTTCCCAGGCCCGGTGGCCTGCACGAGAGTCCGATTCCTTAAGCTGTGTGCAGACTGGCTGAGGCTGAGGCTGAGGCTGAGGCTGAGGCTGAGGCTGAGGCTGGGGAGGAAGAGTCAGGTAAGAGTTTCCCTTTACCCCAAGGAATCTGTCATCAGGATTTCTGCCCTGGGCCTGGGTGTCCCTCTTGGATCACATTCTGTATCCTGTACAGCGACAGGTGCCTTGGGAGCCACCTGCAGAAAGCCTGCCCCCTGCCCAGCCTTTTCTCACTGTGGCTGGACTCTGTGCAGTGCAGACTCCTGAGCACTGTCATGGGGTGAAGGGATAGTGCAGGGCTGTTTGTGGAGGGGCCAGGGCTATGTGGGGCCATGGTTCCCTGTCACTAGACATTCTGCCCAGCTCCCCATGTATTTCAGTGTCCACTCACACCGGCTGGCCTTTGCCTTGCTCTAGTGACATAAAGGTACAAGCTCCCACAGCCTCTACTTAATTCCAGAACCTTCTGTGTTCCTCTAGGAAATCTGCCACCACATGGCCCTGTGCAGAATGGCAGCCCAGGCGGTGGGCACCCTTCCCTGGTTCCCTCAGCCTCCCTGTTGACGGTGTCTGCCCCATTCTGCTGCCCAGCCGAGCCTGAGTTTAGGGGAGCCTCCTAGTGCAATAGCTGAGAGCACGCTTTCCTTTTCTTTCTCTTACAGAACCTTCAGGCTGAGCTGTTGGGCTTGAGAAAGCGTTTAATGGTCAAGTTGAATATCCTCTTTGAATTGAGTGTACCTGTACTCTGAATTAGCATATCCAACCTTTAAGGAGTGCAGTGGTTAATAAAGACCCATGCCCCATTCTATTTAATCTGGTGTTTCTCAGATTTTCAGCATCAGCCTCAATGATATAGTTTGAGCAAAACACTGGCTTCACATGTTACTCCTTCCTCTTGAATCTGCATGGAGTTAGTTTTTTTGTTTTTTTGTTTTTTTGTTTTTTTTTTTTAAGTAACATTTTCCTTTTTAAGTGACCATTTAATTTTATAGCAGTTTACATCTAAATGAATAGATTTGGATTTAGAGGTAGAACAATGCCGCAGGTGAGACAGATTTCCCATGCGCCCTCACTGGCTTTGGCTTCCAGAGTGGGGAGAGCTGAGGAATCACAGGGAAGCGTCCCAGAGCTCCGGGGATGGAGGCTGGGCCCGGAGGGCTGGTGGAATTTGCAGAAGTGGTAACGAAGGAGAAGGGAGTTTGCTTGGGGCAGAAATATGGCTATGGTTTAGCAGACACCAGGAGAGCAAGGGCTTGTTGGAGGGACTCACGACAGGAGGAGGTGGACAGGGCTGGGTAAGAGGGGAAGGGCTGCAGCCCTCATCTGGAGGCAGGGTGGTTCTGGCAAGTAGACACACCAGCCTTCTGTTATTTTGGGGAAATGTCTTTCTTGGCGGATTATTGTGTCTTCCAATTCCCTCCTGCCCTTTTATCCAGGCCTCTCCCATCTCAGTACACAGCCCTTTGCATGTCCTCGGTCCTGCTTAATAAGGAACTTGCCTTACAAAGATTTTTGAATTGCTTAAATTGAGTAATCCTTGTAATTGATCAGATGTTCTTCAAGTAGTTGGTGGTTTCCTAGGAATTGACCTTCACATAAGGAAAACAGAGTGTTTTTTTTCCTCTCTCTTATTGTGCATTGTGAATCTCTTAGCCAATTCCTACTGCAAGTTTGCAGTTGTTCAGTGCTTTGCAAAATCACATAAAGGCCATCCTGTGTGTAGAGAAGGTCCTTGATGGGCATACACAATATACACTTTTTTTTGTCAACATTGAATCATGATTTTGAGCACACATCAGAGACAAGGTACTCTAGGGCGGTGGAATGGGAGGATACATGTAGATGGGCACGGTGCTACACACCTGTAATCCCAGCTACTTCCTGAGCAGGAAGATCCTGAGTTCAAAGCCAGCCTGGGCAACATAGAGAGAGACCCTATCTCAGAAAAACAAAGATGCAGATGTGGTCTGGCGTGGGAACCTGACCTGCTTCAAGTGTAGCAGAGATGAGGGCCAAGGGCTAACTAGAGCCCAGGCACTGGGAAGCCACATTGTATGGGGCTCAAGTAGAAATCATGGTCCAGGAAGAAAGGAAGCCAGATGGGTCAAGCCCTCTGAACTGTGCCAAGGGTCACATCAGAGAGACTGTAAACAGGAAAAGGAGCTGAGCTGGGGAAAAGGGCTTGGGGAGCAAGAAGACCTGGTAAGGGCCACGGCCTAGAATCGAAGCTTTAAGAGGTTTATGTGGCGGGACCTACCATGGTGTTAGGGTGGAGACTCAGGGACCCTTGGGTTCTGCCATCCCCAGCACATTCTAGGCGCCTGACATCCCGTCTCAGACCACACTAAACAGCTGGCAATCAAGCAGGAAACTCTTGTAGGACCTTGGTGTTTGCTTCTAAAGATCTCAGCCCTTGGGTGGAACTTCTTAACAGGCTGTTGATAATACCACTTCTCTGCTCTACAACATTTATTCTCCTTTAATCTGTAGGCTAATGTCCAAATTCTTCAAGGCCCTGACATATAATAATAATAACTTTCACTCATCAAGCTTGTAATATGTTCAGAAATATGTAATATGTTCAGTCTACCGGGATTGATGGTATAGACATATAGGTTTAATGGAGAGAAAAAAAACAACAACAACAACAAAAAAAAACTGAGGAGGTTAAATAGTTTCTTTAAACAACATAGCCACGTGGCAGAATAAGAATTTGAACCCGTCTCTGCTTGATTCCTTTATCCTGAAGCTACTAACAGGAGGGCCAGTAGAATCTGCACCCTGTGACTTTTGCATAGAATTTTCGACTAATCTGTCTCCTACTCTGCTGGCAGGAGACAGTTACTCACCACTGTTCCTCTGGGGACCTTTCTAGATGTGAATGATTTCGGAAGTCTGCCCCAAACCTCAATGCTTTTGGTTGAGGTTTGTGATCCCTGTCAGGACTAGCTAATATTCTTCATCCAGACACAGCCAATGCATGGTACAGTGAACAGATGTGACTTGAAAAAAAAAAAAAAATCATTAAAGATGAGAACAGAAAAAAAAAAAAGTACAGAGAAATATAAAGAAAAAAAATTATGGTCTAAGAGCTTAGGACTCAGAAAACACTTCTGGCCATTTTTAATATCAATAAAAATGATGATAATAATAATTATAGTAGTAATAGTAATAAATTCAGAGTGCAGAGAAATGTTCCAAATGAACATGTCCTTGGGTGGCTAAGGGAGAAGTCAAGATCCAAGCATCCGCTACACTCTAGAGAACTGAGTGGTCCCCCAAAACATTTGACTCTTCTATCAGCTTTAGCATGCTCCCTTAAATTATTCTGAAGGCTCCACCCAGTCCAAATATCATTTGAATTTGTTTCAGAGTGCCCTTTTATAATAGTGGAAAATATACTATACGTCACACTGATGTGCTCACAGGTACCAAGTCCCCCGGGAAGGGGCCGGTCAGCCCTCGCTATGCCTGTCCTCTGCCCTGACATCAGTCACCCGAACTGTCCTGAATAATTGCGGTCACTGCAGCCCTTCCTCATCTGCGTGGGCTCCTGCTGTCCGGTCTCATCTGTCGGTTACATCTCTGCCCTCATGCCTCTCTGTCACAAATCGTGTGGATTATCTGCTGAGGTCGGGTCCTACAGGTTCCTCAGAATGGAGGGTGTCTCCTCTCTCTGAGATCCTGCATAGGATTCAGCATTGAATATCTGCGCAGTAATTCCCCCCAGTCAGCTTTGGCTGATAAAACTGGAGAAAAGGATGTGAATTAAAAAAAAAAAGTCTGGCACTCCCTGGCCCTCAAAGCAAGTTGTCCAAATGACAGATTCAAGGCTGAGGTGTGGAACTCAGTAGCGCTGACATATAATAATAATAATAATAATAATAATAATAATAATAATAATAATAATAACTTTCACTCATCAAGCTTGTAACATGAAACCCACACCCATGTTCTTTCCCACAGTCTGGTAGGATTGTGGAATGAGGAGAAGGAGAAAGGGTTTTCACTGAGCACTTACCAGGAGAGGCAGGCTCTTTCTGAAATCCATCTTAATCCACAACACCTCTGCAAGATGGCTTTATGCAACCCACCCACCATGTGGATGTGCAAACAGAGGCTGGCAGCGGTCAAGGTCCTGGGCAGAGGTCATTTGATCTCGAGACCCAGTGTGTTCTGCCCTTGCTCTGCACCAGATCATCTATGAAAGATGTTGGGATATTTCTTTCTCCCAATTTGACATTTACCTCTTTTTTTTTTTTCCCCTGCATGACACGTGACCTCACTGAAAACTGATACTCATCTTCCTCCCTCTCCTTCTGGGGATAAGAAGAGCTAGGCATAAATGAGAGACTATAGCCTCTCATTCACCAAGTGTCTCTAGTGCAGATTTAGCACCCAATCACACCCAGCCTCGCACTATTGATGTAGGTTTCTCCCCTCTGCACGTTCTTGCCTGCGAGATTCAAGAGTGAAGTCGATGGGGATAGAAGGCTGAGTGTGGGTGTATAAAAGTTTATTTCAAGCCAAGGGAAGATTGAAGACAGAACCCCTACCCCTCCATGTACACACACATACAGGGGGTGGGGTCCCCCCAAAAGTAACTCTTGGTGTTCTCTGGAGGTGAGCTTTTGTCCCTTCTCCTGGTTCCCCATCTGCTCTTCTGTGATTGGCCAGAATGGGGTCTTGGGGAACCCACGTTCTTGGCCCAGTCTCAGTCCTGATCTGACTCTATCTTTCAGGTTGGTGGGCTCCCTTGGTCTCCTGGCACCACCTGTCTGCCTCTTCCCCTTTGATCACTCTCAGGGCTGAAGTTTTCTCACCTGGTCATTGTTACCCCTGTCTCTCATTAACCCTCCCTGGTTCCTTTCCTTTCACTGGTGGTATCTTTTAACCCTTTTTGTTCCTCTGCCCTAGTGTTCCTGGTTCCTCATTAGCAGTTAACTTTTTATTTGGTAAGCGATGTTCCTGAATTGAATCTGAAGCTCTGATGGTGGGGAACTGCTGTCACACGTCTCTGAATCTTCCCAGGGTCCTGGAGCTGCGTGTGTTTGTTGCTGGTGTTTGGCCTTCATCTTGTTTTGGGCTCCCTTTCACTAAACTGACCTTGAGAATGAGGGAGGAGGAGGGAGTGGGGCAGGAATTGGGGAAGGGTTAAATGAGAACTGTGTGCATGGATGGCTTTACCTATTCTAGCTTGTACCTAACAAAGATGTGTAATTACAATGCACCAAATAAGGGAAAGATGAAAAAAAAAAGATTTATTAAAGTTACATCCGGAGATTTTGGATCTACGTAATGCGGAGCCCACTTCTAATAACCTGGCAGAAACAGCTAAGACATTTGTAGATCAGCTTCAAGCCTTGGTCACTACCTGGCCCTCATTTACCTCTTTGCTAGGAGGAGTTATCGTAGCAACAGCAATAGTCATTCTAGGTTTATGCATTCTACCACTTGTTGTACGCCTTGGGATCAATGCCTATGTTAGTATATGAGCAGATTTACATGGAATAAAACTGCAAGCACTGCCTCGCACAGGGCCTGGTAGTCAATGATGGGTTCGATTTTCTCAGGGCAAATCAACCTAAGACAGGGCTCGTTGAATGACTCATCGAGACCCCATGGGTTCCCTTTCCTTTGCCTGTATATTTTAGCAGTGTGTGCACAGCTCTTGGCTCTAAATGTGAGACTGGACAAGATAAAGCCTCTTCATTTTTAGCCTCACAAATTAGTAGGGAATGCAGGTGTTCCTGCTATCAAAATCTGTTTTATTGCTCGGTTCAGAGAGGGAGTCAAGATAAGGAAGGCTACCAGATCCTGAGGATGCAAACAGAGAGTGTTCAGAGAGCTGGAGGGAGATGTTATCTAGAATTTTAACTAGATAACCTCCTAATTCAGAGTTGGGAAATCCTGAGTTTGAAGAACAGAGGGTACTGGAATAAGAGTAGAGATACTTATCTATTGCAGATTCAAAATAAGGGCTTGAAGCTTTGATTAAGTGGCACAGGCTCAGGTGAGAATTATCATGCCCAGGGGCAAGGATTCATTCATGTGATCAACAGATATCACTGGGAGGACCCATGGACCGGGTGCTGAACTAAGGACCAAAGAACCACACCTCTCCTGTCTCCCCTCCACTAAGTGGCTCCCAGATTCAGGAGAGAGTTTGTACAGCAAGCGGTGAAAATGCAGTGTGGCCAGTGTACAACAGAAGAACACGTGTATGGTGGGTGTGCTGGTGCATGCCTGTAATCCCAGTACTTGGGAGGCTGAGACAGGAGGATCACAGGTTTGAGGACAGCCTCAGCAATTTATCGAGACCTTTAGCAACTTAGCAAGATCCTGTTTCAAAATTTTAAAAGCTTTTTAAAATGCGGCTGGGGGTATAGCTTGGAGGTAGATAGGAGGATCACAGTTTTGAGGCTAGCCTCAGCAACTTAGTGAGACCTTCAACAACTTAGCAAGATCCTTTTTTTTAAAAAAAAAATTAAAGCTTTTTTTTTTTTTAGTACTGGAGATTGAACTCAGGGGCATTCTACCTCTGAGCTCCACCTCTAGCCCTATTTTTATTCTTTATTTTGAAACAGGATCTCACTAAGTTGTGGAGGGCCTCACTAAGTAGCTGAGGCTGACCTCGAACCCGGATCTTCCTGTCTCAGCCTCCCAAGTACTAGGATTACAAGTATGCACCACCTAAAAGCTTTTTAAAACTGTGACTGGGGGTATAGCTTGGAGTAGAATGCCTCTGGGTTCAACCCCTCCTGTGACAGGAAGATCACAGGTTTGAGGACAGCCTCAGCAACTTATTGAATACTTCAGCAACTTAACAAGATCCTGTTTCAAATTTTTAAAAGCTTTTTAAAAAGCTAGCTGGGGATATAGCTTGGAGGTAGAATGCCCCTGGGTTCAACCAAAAGAAAAAGAAAAACAAATGGATCATTGGACACTGGCCATGGGCGGGTTGGGATATGGCCAGAGAAATCTCTGGGAAGGATGGGAAGAGAGGATCATTTCCATCCTTGTGAGTGTCCACTATACATGCTGGACTTCTATAAGGGGTCCTGTCTGCTGAAGACCCTGGCCTTCTTAGAGCTTGACAGTCTAGAACATCTGCTGGCTCGAGAAGCAGGCAGGCCAGAGCTGTTTCTGGAGGCAGAGGCACTGGTGGCAGCTGATTGGGGAAGGTGGAGGTGCGGATTGCTGCAGAGAAGGGCTTCCTGCCTGGCTTCCCTGTGAGCATTTCTTCAAGGGACACAGGAAAGCAGTCAAATCCAAGCAGTGACTATGTTAATGCAACCTCTTCTACCTGGACCAGCTGAAAGAAGGGCCTTCACCAATTGCTCAGGGGAGGGCAGAAGGAAGAAGTTCTTTGCCATTTTGAGAGTAGTCCAGAAAGCTACCATGTAAATGTTAAAAGATCCAAGTCAACGCCCCCTGGCCAGAACTCCTTAGGGGACCCAAATGTGTACCCTGGCTACAGGCAGTGTGACCTGACTGTGTTCCTGTCGAGGCTGCAGGCTGGGAGGTCTGACCATGTACGTCTTTCATTTCAGATTGCTCTGCGATGACCACGGCAAGGTACCGGCCCACCTGGGACCTGGCCCTCGACCCGCTGGTGTCCTGCAAGCTCTGCCTCGGGGAGTACCCGGTGGAGCAGATGACGACCATCGCCCAGTGCCAGTGCATCTTCTGTACCCTGGTGGGTCTCGGCTTAAGGGCACATTCAGCAGACCCTTTGCTCTCTCCCTTCCAGACACACAAAGCAGACCTTTGGACTTGATTCTGTGGATGACAGAGCCCCCTTGTTGAGGCTTTTGCTCAGTTGTTGGAATTCGTCCCTAAATCTGGCAGGTGCCTAGAGTAGATTTCAGGGACAGTGACTTGGGGTGCAAATACAATCCTTAAATGAGATTGCAGAAGCTAGTGACACGACTTAGAAACCCTGTTCTCTTTTGCAGACAGGAAAATCGTTTCCGCACTTTCTTTTAAATTTAATTTAATAATTGCATGCCTGAGATTACAGGAGGGCTAACCTACTTTATATAGCTGGAATATTCAGTTACTAGCATCATCTTTTGCTGGTTAATGCTCAACTAAAATGTTTACTTCTTAACATCCCATTTCAATGTCGTTAAGATGTAGCCAACATTCCTCTGGGGACAAGTGACCTATTCTTCATGAATATAGGAACTTCAAACTCTTGGGTATGAGTCTAACTCAAACCTAGAATTTTTATACATCAGAAAATAAAAATGAGTAAAAGCTGAGAAAGAAGAAACCAGGTACAATGGCACATGCCTGTAACACCAGTACTTGGGAGGCTGAGACAGGAGGATGGCAGATATGAGACCAGCCTTAGCAATTTATCAGGAACCTCAGCAACTTAGGAAGACCCTGTTTCAAACTAAAAATAAAAAGGGGCAGAGGTATAGTTCAGAGGTTGAGTGCCCCTGGGTTCTATCCCAATACCAAGAAGAGGAGGAGGAAGGATTTACTTTTAGTTCATCTCATTTAATTTTACTTGACTTTTATTCCCATTTAAAGAATGGAGGGGTAATTACAATCTTAAATGCAGAAAGTAGGACAGGGTTACAAGGGCCTTGGGAAGGTGCTGGTCAAAGGCACAACGTTGCAATTCTGTGGGATGGATTGATCTCCTCCCAGAATCGATGGTGAGTGCGTTCAGTACTGTATTGTGTACTGGTGATCTACTAGAAGGATAGATCCCAAGAGTTCTCACCAAAACCAACGGAACACAAAAATTGTGATTCTGTGAGATTACGAGTCCTTAGCTCTCTCAGGTAATCTCTGCATTCACATACATGGAGGCATCGAGGTGTACACCTTAAGTACTCAATTTTTGTTTGTTAATTTTCATTTCTAAAAGTAGAGAAAAGGAAAGAGAAAACCTTTCTTCAAACTATTCTTTTGTGTGTGTGATACTGGGGATTAAACCCAGGGTCATTTTACCTCCAAGCTACACCCCTAGCCTTATTTTTCATTTTTTATTTTGAAGCAGAGTCTCACTAAATTGCGGAGGGCCTCACTAAGTAGCTGAGGCTGACGGTGAACCTGCGATCCTTCTGTCTCAGCCTCCCAAGTACTAGGATTACAAGCTTGCAACCCCATGCCTGCCTCCTTTCTTCAAACTATGAAAACAAAACAAAACAAAACCTAGGTTGGGGCTGCAGCTCAGAGCCTGCGGGAGGCTTTGGGTTCCGTCCCTGGCACCACCAGCTCAGCAGCAGCAGCAACAGGACAACACAACAATCAAAGGCTGGTACTTCTGAGTGTAATGCTCTTGTAGCTGGGCTGGATGGCAGCTACCTTCAGGTTTTTCAGATGCTGAGATTAGAATCTGTGACTCTGATAGTCTTTCCTGCCTCTCTGCATGTAAGGCATTTATTCTCCATGCCCGTATTTTCAGACTTTATTTCATTTATGCCTCTTGATTGCTCTGGGATGCAGGCTCAGCACATAGCATAGTGTTCATTCTATAGAGGAGAGTGAGCCTTACAGACATTTACGTCTACAGCTTCTGATTCCCTTTTGATGCTGGGCTTGGCTTTCTCAGGGGGCAGAAGACTCTCTGGCCAGTTTTTGAACCCCCCGAACACACAGGTTAGTGCAGGCCTCAGCTAACCGGCCTGAAGGGCTCATGGATTGAACCAAAGCAGGCTCATGGATTGAACCGAAGCTAGCTCATCCTAGGACTGGAGTTGACATGCCAGAAATGTGCCTCATTAAAGCCCCAGGAGAAGAACTTCAACCTGGAGGAAAGGAAATTGCTTTTGACATTTTTCTGAGATGAGGGAAGACAAGAGGGAGGGAGACTGTGGGAGAGGGAGGAGAGACAGATCTCCATCCAATTAATGCAATGAATGGCGCTCATCTCATTTCTAGAGGATGAGTGAGGACTGTGAGCCTGTCAAGATGTGAGAGGCGCTAAATAATTAGCTCTGTGCACAATGCCTCCCTCTTGCCTGTAGGGACGTCCTCCCCAGTCTCCGTCAATTGCGTGGGTCCCTATTCTGCAGGTGCCTTTGGGCAGGCTTACTGTCTCTGTGGTCACACCCAGCTGTCACAGGCCATTGTGTGTGTTTTTCCTTTTGAAATATTAGTGCTTTTGGCCTTGAAGCCCAAGTTTTCCTGTTGTTGTTGTTTGTCTTTATTTTTTTAGAGGACTGTAGTTAAAATAAATAAGCAGTTCTCCTTCAGACTGAAAGCTTCAGTCAAGGGATGTGGAAGGGGGAAGCCAGCACTGTTTTCTTAGTTACTGCCAGGACATGGCGAGACGGAAGTGTTGAAAATAGTTCACCTTCTGTGTGCAACTCTCTGCCGCGTGAAGCCAAGGAAGCCCCTGTGTGTTGGCTGGTTGATCAGGGAAGTTGCCCAGGTGCTGGGATTTCTTCCAGCAGAGACCTTCCCCTCTGGGGTGGACTCGGGTCAACCACGCCATGGGCGGGATGCAGGACCCAGCCCCTACTGCCCCAGGAGATCCAGCTATCCTTTTCCAGGAGACAGACCGGTAAGGTAGACAATTGCCCACGACAAAGTAGAACAGTCCTGAAGGGGGGAGTGAGGATTAAAGTCAAAGTCAATACTAAGTCATTTTGGGGAGGGCTAACAGTCAATACTGCAGCCTCCAGTTTATTTCACAGGACCTTTTTATACCATGACACCAGGAAGCTTATACAAGAAAAAGAACATGGGAAAGTTAGCTCATACAAGAGAACTAACATGGGAATGTTAGCTTATACAATGGCAACATAACATACAAAACATTACATGAGGTTTAGTAGCCCCTACAAGACCTATTGTCTTAATATACTGATTGTACCGAAGCCCCTCAACCATAGCTCAGTACAAGCGTCATAGGCGTCTAGATCCGGGGTATTGTTTCCTAGGTCTATACTGTCAGCACACAATGCATGGCTGGTTTTAACAAAACATGGGTAATTAATCATTGTCTCTAACAGACAATTGTTTCAGACCAAAAGGAGGCACTCACAAAATAAACAATGACTTTAGAACCCCGTTTGATGACTTTAGAACTCGGTTTGGTTCTAAAGTAAATTTATCTCAAGGAAGAAAGGAATAGGGGAAAGCATGAGCTTTGGAGGCAGGCATTTCCTCGGTGAAATGCCTGCTCTGTTTTTGACCTGAGGAGGTCTCACCGACTCCATCTGTGCAATGGAGATAAAAGTAATTTACCCCCATGTTCAAAGGGGAGGAGCTATGTAAAGCACCTGCCAGGTGATGCATTCAGTGGGCCGATGTCCCCCTATTTTGCTTCTGGGCTTCAATTTAGAAAGGCAGGAATGAAAAGAGTTAAGGGCAGCTTTCTCCAAATGTGTGTCCCCCGGAACATTTGTCCTCAAAGATGAACTCCAGAGTGATTTTTGGTGGTTCAGTAGGTTTCCCAAAACTGCATGCTGCATACCTAGATCTTCTGCGTGCTCAAGCCCAGGAAGTCCCTGGCTAGACACTCTGTCTATCCTGCTTTCCCCAAATGTGTGTGAGTAGAAAAAAGTCTACAATGCAGACAGGTTTGCCCAGAAGGCTGCTACTGAGGGCTGGCCTGTGGGTGAGTCCTGTGGCTGCCTTCTGATTCGGATGAGGCCACCGGGAGGCTGTGCACTGGGTTTCTGTAGATGTGACTTGGATAGAAGTGTACTTTGACGAAGGATTTTAGTGGATCCAGGCACTGTCCATGTATGCGCCATCCAGGTCCTGTGCCAAGCTCTGGGAACTTAGAGATGCTGAGGGCTATCAGATATCTCACATGGTCCCATTTTGGCTGAATGTGAAATGAAACTTTAAATAGCCTAATGGGAACCTGAAGATTTGTGGGCATAAAAGCAAAACGTAAGCATAACCAAATGTTTTTCCACTAAAATACAGGGAGGACAGAAAGGGTTTTTTGACATTTATGGCCAAATAAGGTAGCTCTGTCCCTGCTCTGAGAGCCAACCACCTTTTCATTTTGACAATCACTGATAAAACCTGTATGTATGGTGGCTCACGAGATTTGTTAGGTGCCAGCATAAAAAATGGAGCATACCAAAGTCATTTGGTCTCCACTACACTTGTAGCACGTGGTATTTATGTTTAGAATGTTGGTGTGACTTATTGCTGACAAAGTGGCTTTCAGTCTGACAGTTACCAGAATCAGAGATATTTTTTCCTAATTCCAAAAGTGGGGACATGGGAAGCCCCTATAAGGTGAAGTATTACGGCCCGCAACTCATGTCATGGTAAAGGTGGAAAAGTCTCATTTCCTATGAGTCTTTCAAAAAAGTCTAGTGAAAAAAAATATTTTTCTAACCATGGCGAGATTAAATAAATCAAATAAAACAAATGCATTTATATGTATACACACACGTGTATATACTGCTCTAAGCCAGAATTGTACCTATTCTGATATTAGCTCTTTCTTGATGATTAGAGGGTTTTTTTGTTGTTTTTTGTTTGTTTGTTTGTTTCTTTTCCATTACAGTCTAGATAATAGGGTTTGGATAAATACACATGGAATTTTTTTTTTTACTAAAATATATAACTGCAGTAGGCAAAACCTTTCCCACACAGAGTGTGCAGCTATCATTAAAAAGCAATTCTTAGCCGGGCTTAGTGGCGCACGCTTGTAATCCCAGCATTCGGGAGGCTGAGACCGGAGGATCCGGGTTCGCGGCCAGCGTCAGCTACCTAGTGAGGCACACTCCGCAACTTAGTGAGACCCTGTTTCAAAATAAAGAATAAAAAATAGGGCTGGGGGTATAGCTCGGAGGTAGAATGCTCCTGAGTTCAATCCCCAGTACCGCAAAAAAAAAACCAAAAAAAAAAAAAGCAATTCTTGTGGCTTAAATTAAAAGGTGGGGCCAGCTGGTCGGTTGCGTGGTGTGACCAAGCCCAGTCTTTGGGAGTTGGACCCCGTCTTCTTTGTTCTTCCTCTGCTGCCTGCTACCGTGATATCCAGCTAGCTGCTTAACATCTCCGAGCCTCAGCTGCTCTGGACCACCTCAGGAGCAAATTAAAGGAGACCATGCGTATGAAGAATTGAGTGGTAGCATGGCGGGTGATAAGCGATACAAATGTCACTTTCTTTTTTTCCTACATACTTTTAATGGCGCTCACCTGTGTGCCATGGAAGTGCTGCTCCTGTCCTAGACCTTAGACTCATGGAGGCCATGGCCTTCTTAGAGGTCTCTAGACCCCCTGTCCCCCTGTTACCTTTGCATCATGTGTACTGTGCACAGTGGGTGCTTGTTGAGGTATGCAGTGGACACTCATGTACTGTAGTTTTCAACCTTAATTGAACACCTGCCTTATGCCAAGGACACTGGAAACCTAGGTCTGATTACATTCCCTGCCCGCCAGGGGCCTTCAGTTGGGAAGGCTTTGGGGTTTTGGTTTTGGTCATTTGGGTTGAAAGGAGGTAGGTAGACATGCCTCAACTTATGATGAGGTGACCTTCCCACACACTCATTTAAAGTTGTAAACATCTTTAGGTCAAAAATACACTGAGGCCGCACGTGGTGACAAACACCTGTAATCCCAGTACTTGGAGACTGAAACAAGAGGGTTGCAGGTTTGAGGACAGTGTCAGCAGCATAGTGAGACTCTCAGAAGCTTAGCAATACCCTGTTTCCAAATAAAAAGTAAAAAGGGTTGTGAATATAGCTTGGAGGTAGAATGCTCCTGGGCTCAATTTCCAGTACCACCACACACACAAAAAAAGGCACTGAATCCCCTTAGCCTTTTGAATATTACATGTCACAGCTCGGGCACATGATCCCTTGGAAAGCATCAGTGGCTACCTAGCACTGGAGAGAGGATCAGACTACATATTGCTATCTCGGGAAATGATCCAAATTCAAAATTCCAAGTAGGGTTTTTGCTCAATGCTTATTGCTTTTGTACCATCCTAGTGGAAAAACTGTTAAATCAAACCATGGTGACGTTGTCAGGGACCACCACCCGTTTGCCCTGCTGAAGGAGCAAGGACAGCTCCCGGGTACCAGGGAACTCCACCTGGCAGGGGGTGGGAGACTCCCCGGTCCTGTGAACCAGCGTCTGGGAAGCACAGATGACCCTTCCCTGTGGGGCGCTCATGGGAATAAGGGTTTCCTGGTACAATGGGACCAGAGAGAGAGAAGGCCCCGCTGATGTTCCCACCAGTATCTGAAGCATAGCAGTGACGACGTTGGTAGGAATTAGATCCACTAGATTAAAGGGCAAGGTCAACAGGAATCAGGCAAAACACAGAGTGAACAGCAGGCCTTGTCACCCGCAGAGTGGTTGCTCTGGACTGCCCTGCATCAGGCTGCACAGGCTGTGTTGGGGTGAGTCCTCAGCCCAGGAATTCAGGCTCTGCAGAGTCCTTGGCTAATGTGACGGAAAATAATGTCCAGTCAGAGACGTGGACAGGGGTTTATTTGGGGAAAAGTGAAGAAATACACATTCAAGAGAGAATGCGGGCCACCTCAAGATGAGGAAGGCACATTGCGTGAGGGGTGGGCTAGAAGATATATGTGAGGATGATCTAGTCTGGTAGTCCCCGAGGTGGTTTATGGTGGTCTGGTCAGCTCTAGGGTGGATGAGCTCAGTCTGGTAGTCCCCGAGGTGGTTTATGGTGGTCTGGTGGTCTGGCCAGCTTTAGAGAGGACGATCTTAGTCCAGTAGTCCCGAGGTGCTTCCTGGTGGTCTGGTCAAGCTTAGGGCCCTCAAACTGATTGGGGTCCTGATTAGCTGATTAGCTGATTGACAGATAAGCTGGAGAATGTCCTAAATTATAGGTTCCTCAAAACATCATACCTGTCTTCTTATCAATGTACAGGGCAATTATAGTTTCTTGTAGTTAACTCTAAGATCTACAGATTTCCCAGGAATTTGGGAGAGTCGGGCCTGGGAAAGAGAACTAGTTTTGAGAGTAAAGACTGAAGCACTTCAGCTGCAAGTTCTTATATCAAAGTCATATTCTACTGTTCCTTCCTGTTTGCCTCCTTTCTACCTACGTATTTCTCCTATCCTACATCAGCTGGACCCAGGAGACCCACTTCCTGCACTCACTGTCTGTGTTAACAGCCAGGCTTAGCTGGCATCTGAGCAATGCAAATCACCACGGATGGAGCACTCCACTAAGAGTCATGAGTCTGGGCTCATCCCCCCTGATTTCTTAGACTCCTCCCATTTCCATAGTTTTCCACACTCCAGCCACTCCCCACTACTTGAAGCTTCCCAACTCTTCTGACATCTGGTACATAAACATAGACTTGCCTTTGCCACACACTGTGATTGTGTGTGCCGGCCTAGAGCCTCCGCTGCAGGGTCTAGGAGCAGGGCTTTGTCCTGATGTTTCCCCATTAATTGGCACTCAGTGGCCTTTAGAAACAAGCCTGTTGCTGGGGTGTCTGGTCTCCCTCCTGGTGGCACCTGGGGCTGATCGTGCTCTGCCTCTTCTTCCAGGAGATGATGGGTTGTCAGGTCATGGGTTCATAGGTAGAATCATATTCCTACAGCTCCAGGAAGGCGCTCTTTGCCAGTACAGACCCTGTGGAGCTCCTGGGCCATTGTCTCTGAGTTCCCAAGGCCACCCAGTAAGAGTTGCCTGCAAGGCTCCCATGAAGCTGTCCACATAAGGCCGCCCTGGGGGAGCCCCCTGTCTCCATGATAGTTCTGCCAGGTCTGGCTCAGCCATGCAGAGGGCTAGCTGCTTTGCAGGGGGCTGTGTAGACAGCTCTGTTGTAGGATTCCAACTCTTCTGTTGAGACACAGAGCAAGGTCTCCAGCCTGGCATCTGGTTATGCTATGCGTATGTACGCTGCTCATTGGAACATCCATTCCTCCAGCGCCCGCCCATACCTGCAGTATTGACTCATTACTCACTACCCACTGGCATGGTTAGCTATCAGAAATGGAAAGCTAAATAAACAGTACCTGCTTTCAAAACAACTTGCCATCTGATAGAGGAGAAACCTAATCAACTCCTTAGTTACTGATGGCTACAGACATGATGGAAAGCATAAGAGGCATCAGCTGTCCTCAGGATCACCACGCCTGTGGGGCTCTAGAGCTGCAGGATGATCCTCCTGTGTCGGCCAGGCCTACTCCAGGGTTCCAGGCCCTGAGAGGAAGGCTCTAGCCCCAACCCACAGCTGTAAGTGGATGAGCCGGACTCCAACCCTGCTCTGTGATTCAGGGTCCTTGTTTCTTATGCACCGTTCTTTGGTGTCCTGCTGCTGTTGTTTAGTCCTGTCTGTGTGTAAATCGGGGCTAAGCCAAAGCCACTCAGGCATCTTTGAGTGCAGTTCTGGGCGTTTCTTCTGCTGATTGTGTCTTCAGTAGCCAGTAAGCCCTGGAGGAGAAAAGCAGCCATCATCTGGCGAGCCAGGTCTCTGGCTCACTTCTCCTTGGCAGGAAACTTTTGATGCCGTAGAGGTAGTATTGGCAAATCAGTAAGCTGTCTCTTCATCAGCTTTCAGAGCGTTGGAAGCTTCAGTGGAAAATGAAATGCCTGGAACATTCTGTGGCTGCATTGCCTCTTCCTCATCTTCCATTTGGAAGCTGATGCCTCTTTCCTGGAATTCTTTTGTCCCTTGGGCCAACCTTTCATCTCCTGAAGTCTTCCCTGGCCCTGTCCAGAGGGACCCTCCCTCTCCATCTTGGGGTGGCCAGCCAGCACTCAGCTAGCCCATGGAGTGGCCCCTTTAGGCACAGAGAACAGAGCGTGACACGCATCTTCCTCCTGCACCAAACTGTGAGGACTTGGTATCTGGGATCAGCTTTGCTTTCCCAGAGTCATGCACTCTGCTTTGACTCAGACTTGGCTAGTTCAAGACACATACAATCCTTTGTTTTACAACAGAATAACCATAACATAAACTCCTCAATAAGTGATTGCACATGAAAAAAGTTCTTCCCTGAGGAAGAAGTAGGCAAAAAAAAATTTCAAAATCCAAACAAAAAAAACCATGGACTTGAGAGTCAGGCACACCACACAGCTTTGAGAGCTAGTGCCTGTGCTTATGGAGCATGGATTTGTGCCGCTCTGAGCCTTGCTTTCCTCATCTATGAAATGGATAACACGTCCCAGATCCTCGTGCATATTTATTTGGTAGTATAGGTAAAGTAACCAACACAGAGCCTGGTATTTAGAAGGCTTTTGTTGTTGATGGTGGTGGTGGTGATGGTATTGGAGATGGAAACTAGGAGCATTTTAATTCTGAGCTACACCCCCTGCCCTTTTTTATTTTAACTTTGGAACAATTTGAAGGTTGCCGAGGGTCTTGATAAGTTGCTGAGGCTGGTCATGAACCTACAATCCTCCTGTCTCAGCCTCCCAAGAACTAGGATTACAGGCAAGTGCCATCACATTGGCTCTGAGAAGGCTTTTGATTACTGAAAGATACAGTAGATTTGATATTCAGAAAGTACATCATTCTTTGCATTTGGACTGTACATTTATTGTTAAGTAAATTTATCCGTTTACCTACGATTTTTTAGTGTGTGAAAGAAGTTTCAAGACATCTGTTTGCTATTAGAGCAATTGGAGTGAAAAATACGGTCATTGGTCATGACCCACTTTCTATGTGGAAGAAGAGTGGATTGTTTTTTGATGGACACCGTGCAGGGTCAGGCACTCAGACCCCCATCTGTCTTTCAGTAGTAGACCCACTGACATTCCCAGGGCATGATCATGTCGCCCGTTGCCCGTGGCGACACATTCCGCTGGCCTTTGGGGTTCACTCTCCAGCAGCTTTCAGCCAGACGTGGCTCAGTCCCCGTTGCCAAACACAAGCTCTTGAAAACAATGGTGTTTAGAGACTCCGCAGGGCTGTGTGCTGCACACCTGTTTTAATGGTTGTATTTTGCTTCTTGGGAAGAATAATGGCCTGTCATTATCTACTGCTCCTATTGATGTTGTCAGAGTCTTCAGCATTCCAGTGGCTTAAGCCATTCCAGAATCCTCCAGAGACCCCATTTAGACAGACGCAATGGTGAAAAGTAAAATAATGATTGTGTTGCCAAGGGTTTGGGTTTTCTTAATGCCTGCAAGTGTCAGAAACACATGACTCAGAAGGGCAGATGAGATGACCTCAGCCACTGCACGCTTAACTGGTGCTGTGTCCTGGAGTCCTCCGGCTGCTCATAGACTTTATCTATCACTGTTGCAAAAGCCCCACAAGATGGGCACCCCGTTGTGTTTCTGAGGGAACTGGAGCTGAAAGCTTGGGGTAACTGCTTTGGTGGCCTTTGACCAAGGGAACCGAGACCACTGAGTCTGTCTACCTCCTGAACCCATGAGAGTCTTGCTCCCTCCTCCTTTTGCCTCAACCATATTGAACATGCCCCTTCCCTGCTAGCTATGCACAGACTCTTTTCTGCCCATTAAACCAAGAGGCATCGCCTCATAGCAGGTAGCGGTAATGCCCAGAATGGAGCTTCAGCCCTGATGGGAGGCTGGGTGCAGCTCCTCTCTCTTCAGTGGTGCCTGTACCTGGGGGAGAGCCTTTGTACTGGTGATGACATGTTCAACTCTGACAGTCCTGTCATCTGGTGCCTGAAACAGATCTCCAAGATTTGGCTTGCCTATAGTCACTATTCTGGCAGGTCCCTTCATAAACAATGGGTTGGCAAAGGTAGATGTACCTGTGGGTATTCTAATGTCAGGGGCCCCTGCAGTCCTTAAAGCTCCAGAAGATCAAAAGAGCACAGGCTGCAGAAGGGCAGGGGCCTCCTCTTAGAGACACTGACCTTGTAATTTGCACATGAAGTTATAGTTATGGAGAAGAGCTCTGGGACATGGATTTTTCAGGGGTGGCCTTGGTTTCCATTTTTTTAAAAGAAATTTCTATCCAGAGTCTTTGATGAATGAAGTATTCTGCTTTGCTAGGATGGGGAGAATTACCCATTTAGTACCAACTCTTATTTCCTGAGCTTCTATGCTTTCACATGTATTCTCCTAAGCTAGCCTCATCTTGGTTTGTTGAGGGCTCCGCCACAGGTCTTACTAGGCGTTCAGGAACCCAAATCGGCACGTCCTTATCCCTTGTTCGAGAGAGTTCCTGGGGTTCAGCTTGCAAATTCCCAGGTTTCGGGGTTCCTGGGTTTTGGGGTTCCCGGGTCTCGGCACCTTATCGTCTCTTGCGTCGGACCCCTGCCGCGAGGGCCCGAAGAGACGACAATCACACAGGAATGGTGCAAACTTCTTTATTCTTCTCTCTCTCTCCATTCTCTTCTCTCTCTCCCGTGAGGGAGAGACTCCTTATATACAAGTCAGGTATGGGAGGAGCTGTAAAGAGGAAGCACAGTGAGCCTATCAGGGAGTAGATCACACAGGCAACTTAAGTAACACTACAGCCCCATATAGGGCACGCACTGTCCACGCTCTGACGTGCTGGCACATGCGCTCTGACGTGGCACAGCTCACCCTCGGGGCATCCATCGCCTGATAGTCAGCCAGTAGTCAGCTGCTCCTGGCCTATAGCCAGGCGCCATCTTGGGGCGAGGTCTCTCCGGGCCCGCTGGGCTAAGACCCCAACAAATTGCCATTATAGTGTTGTAATGGTGTTGTTATAATGTTACAGTACTATTGCTATTGTGAACATCAATATTAATCTGGTACCCTGTTGAAAGTTTATTTGAGGATGCTATTGAGGTATTTAATGTTGCTTTCCTTCCCCTTAATGGCTCCGGTTTCCTATACACTTTGAGTATTTGAGTCAGTTCCTCCAAGTACTCTCTCTCCTTTCTCTTCATAGTGAGCCTAGCTGGGGAAGTCCTTGCTGTTCATAATGTGCTTTTCAGGAAAACACTGGATTTCTAGAACTAGTAGACTTGGTAAAACATGATGAATTGGTCCTTTTCCATTAACTATACCTTGTGTCTTGTTCTTGATCTCTTTTGCATTATTCTAGACTTTAAATGACTCCCAAGAAGGTAGGGCTGGTAGTATTTTAATCGCCTGGTAAGAGAAGTGTCATAAGTAAGAGTTGCCAGATGTAGATAGGTTCTCAGCAGGAGAGCATGGACATGTCTGCTAGGTAAACTTGGATTCGAATTGAGGCTCTTCTCTCTCTAGGTAAGCCAGCAAGTTTCTTCTTCAGGGACTCAGTTTTCACATCCAAAAGATGGAACAGGTATACTTCCCTTGTAAGAATATTCTAAGGATAAAATGAAATAATGGAAGATAAATCACAGTGCCCAATACCTGCTGTGTACTTGAGAAATATCACTTCTTAGCCACCATTGCTGCTTTCCTTCTTGCTGTTGGAGATTGACACTCATGCGTGCTGAGGGTCTGTCTCAATCAGCTTTCTCATTGTTGTAATCCAACACACCTGACCACAACTTAAGAGAAAAGGTTTATTTGCTCACAGTTCCAGAGATCTCAAGGGTTCAGTTCATGTTAGGCCAGGTTACATCTGCAGAGTTTGGAGCATGGTACAGAGAGGAGGGAAGAGAGAGAAGAGAGAGGAGAGAAGATGAACAAACAAATATCATGAAGCCAGAAGCAGAGAGAGGGCACAAGAGGATTCAAGAACAGGAGCCCAGTCCCAAAGGCCGCACCTCCAGTGACCCACCTCTTTCAGCTGCACTCCACCTGCTCAGATTAACACCCAGTAAATCCATTACAATGGATTTATTCAGTGGTGAGATTACAGCCCTCATGATTTAATTATATTATCTCTCAACATCAACACGTGAGCTCTTTCAGGGAGGCATTCTGTATGTAAACCACAACAGAGTCTACCCCAGCCTCAGCTCCATGAAAGAGTATAAGAGCCCTGGTCTAGATCAGGTACTCTATACATATTGGACAAATGAAGAAAACCTCTAGATCCCTAATTTGGTGGTTGCTATGAGCTGCATAGTAGATAGATAGATAGATAGATAGATAGATAGATAGATAGATAGATAGATAGATAGATAGATGTATATATAAAACCATAATGGAACTCTATATGCTTGATGGGTCATTTTCTTAATGCTTTGCTGTGTCTCTGGCATTAAGGAAGTACAGATGTCTACAAGCGGTTTTCTGCTTTCTTTTTCAGTGCCTGAAACAATACGTTGAGCTCTTGATCAAAGAAGGACTAGAAACTGCAATCAGCTGCCCCGATGCTGCCTGCCCCAAACAGGGCCACCTACAGGAGAACGAGGCATGTGCAAATGAGGGATCTGGTTTGTCGGATGTGCTAGCACCCTGCTTCCCTTATCTCGGGACGTTGTGGGTGCAGCGTAGGCTTGTGCTGCATACGATTCTAACCCTTGGCTTGTTATATTCCTTGTCTGTATTTGTTTTTTTTTTTTTAGATTGAGTGCATGGTTGCTGCCGAAATTATGCAAAGATATAAAAAGCTACAATTTGAAAGAGGTAGGTGGTCCAGTCTCTTTGCCAATTGTGATGCTTAGAACAGAATATGGTTTGCTTTTGGGGGGATAGAGTTGTATACTATTTGATAGGAGTGAAAAGGCTATGATAGATGCGAGTTGGTATAAACTGAATTTCTGCAATTCAGCTGACATTTTTAATTCTCGGATCAGCTCATGGTTTGAGAGCCTCAGCTGGTGATCTCTTTGGTAGCAGGAAGAACTCATGAAACACCATTTATTTATAGGGATCAGGGATTCTGGGGATGGTTTAAAGAATTATAATCCTCAGGGACATTATTCTTCAGCCAGGTTAAGGTCTAATGTTTTCAGAGCTAAACTCTCAGACCAGCCCTGAATTGAAACAGCACATCATGGAAGGAAGTAAAAGACTAAGTAAGCACTTAGTCTTTGTTCCAAGATCAGCCAGGGTCCAGATGTCCAGCCTGCAATAATTCACTGCCTGGTGCAGACAAGATGGTGGTGCTAGTAAGTAATCTAGTCCTGTGTCTAGTGAGGATCACAGCCCTGCAAGGATGACACTTAGAAAGACTGACCAGCTTCCCTAATTTCTAATGTTAGTGGATGGTTAGGGGCCAAATCCCCCTACCCTTAGCCTTAACCCCTCTAAATGAGGTCCTGCGTAGCTCTCCATGCTCTCGCTGGGTCTGATGCAGGAGAGCTATGTGTTATAATTCAGCAGCAAAGTGCGGTTGCAGAGGTCCACACATATCCCTGCACCAGGTCTGGTCTGCAGCAGGGCTTTGCCTCCCAGCTACATCCTGGAATGCTGTGTTTACATGAAAACACCTTGAAGGAGGTGGGGGGAGGCAGAGTGGACCAGAAAAAAGTGTTTCTGCATGCTTGTGGTTTTAGTTTTTGTTTTTTCATTTTTAAGTTTTTTAAAGAAATCATAAAGATAGCTATATTTCCTCCTGAGGCATCGCAAACAACAACAAGATGATTTATGTCCAACTTAATAAAAGATCAAACAGGACATTTGATGGTTTTGAAATTTGTTTTCAAGAGATCATTTCTTTAGGTGGCATGTAGCATTACCTTTGGGGAAGTTTGTGGCTTAAATATAATGTCATGCAGTGCAAAAATCAGTATGGAGAGAGATGAAAATGGATTAATTTGGATTTCTGAGACTTTAATCTCTTCTGAAAATATTTTCCAGAGGGAATCTTGACAGAAACTGGGGGTTGATTGGGTTATGAGAATATGAACTTTCTGTGACTTTGCATTTAAATGAAAAAATGCAGCTGGGTAAATTTCCTACCTAATAATTTTAACTTATTTTTTTAAGACTTTGGCTCAGTACAAGAAGCAAAAAGTTTTTCTCTTGCATGAAAGCGAAGCTAACTTAGGTTATAAAAATACCTCTCAAATATATTGCTTGAAATAATTTACTGGTGTTGTGCAAAATGTTTTTATAAAAAGGATTCAGACTTAATATCACGAAAGATCTGTTTAAATGAAATGAGAGAAAAATCAGAGCTGAAATACAGTGATGGATTATAGCCAGTACCTTGAACGAACTTGGCGATGTGACCAGAAAGCAAATTTCGACTTGTTCTATGCCTTTAAAATTTAGACGGTAGGAGGTGTCTTAGGAGGAATCTCATTTCAGTGATTTCATGACCACATTTAGTTACCAGAAAATCCTGTCCCGAGTTTCAGTTGCAAATGTGTCTTTATTTAGACTTTGTGTATCTCATCTGATTTAATAGCCTTGATTTTAATTTAACTTCTCTACTCCTCTAGATGGGGGCTTTGGCATGAAGGAAGTAGGAGAGGGGGCTTGGGAGCTGCTTTTTCTCTGTGTGAGCCTGCTCTCCCTCTGGCTAACTCCAAGGTCTTAGTGGGGATGGCTTTGGAGAGTAGTCCATGGGTCGCACTGCCCTGTGTGCCTGCACTGTGGCATCTCAGTGCCCACTGTGGAGTCAGTGTCCATCTGGCTAACATCTGATGCCTTCCCAAGACAGGGACTGGTCTTCAGTTCTCTATCCCACTGCATGAGAGTGCATGCTCAAAGGAATGACACAGTCAAGTGTTAACCGTGTGTTATTTTGTGTTAAAAATGAAGCAGAGCTCAGACAGATGAAACAATATGCAGATGACCTCCAGTAATCAGGCCTGATGATCCGATGACTCCTGAGATTACACTGTCTCCCAGCAGGGCCCCACCTACCACTGTGGTGTGGTACTAGGGCACCAGCCAGCCCGGGCCCTGTGCCCTGTGAGGATATGCACAGGGCTGGTCCTTCACAGCCTGCTTCTGGAAGCAAAATTTGTTTTACAAAAGAAAACCACCTTTTAGAAAGCATTGGACATATTTGTTATTAGAGACTCCTTAGGGCTGTGTTTCATGAAGATTAGTTAAGAAACTAATATAAACTTCAGTCTCCCAATGAGATATTACAATGGAATTAGTAAACCTTTGGGAGGCTGGAGTTCTGATTAGTAGCCTTCTACAGTCTAGAAATTGTTTGCCTTGTTTGAAAATTTGTCTGATGTATGTATATACCAGGCATATACATATAATATATACACATATATATGTATGTATATATGTCAGACTTTGTATCATACACTTTATAAGGTACAGGGTATACTGCAGGTTATGCAGGTTATGCTTAGACATGCAAGTAACAGAGAGGTAGATAGATAGGTACATATATACATTCTGAAAAGAAACACTTTGGAATGCTGCCTGCTGTGGACTTTGTTGTTGACTGAGTCCTGCCCTGTATGCACAGCTGGTAGAATTGGGCACTGGGCACTGGGAAGGATGTTGAGGATATATATATATATATATTTTTTTTTTTTTTTTTTGCGGTACTGGGGATTGAACTCAGGGGCATTCTACCTCCAAGCTATACACCCAGCCCTGTTTTTTATGCTTTATTTTGAAACAGGGTCTCACTAAGTTGCGGAGGGCCTCACTAGGTAGCTGAGGCTGGCCATGAACCCGAATCCTCCGGTCTCAGCCTCCCAAATGCTGGGATTACAAGCATGCACCGCCACACCTGGCTAGATGTTGAGGATATTAATAGAAGCCTGGGGCTGCGTTCCCAGACCCGATGGGCCGGACAGCTCGGAAAGGATGCTTGCCATCAGCAAATGGAGCAGATTACATCCTTTTCCTTACACATAGGCGATCTCTCTGTGTGAGGACGACAGTGCCATGCCACGCTCTATGAAGTCTTTACCATGGAAACCTTCACTGGGTCAATGGGTCTCCTCCTTTCTATGCCAGGGTATAATAACAGGACCTTCCTGGACGAGGGAGCCACAGGGTCTCTCCCACTGCTGAGTTGGAGCCAAGATCCACCTGGTGCTCTTGAGGAAGTGTGTGGAGAGTTGGCCCACTTTCCAAAGCTCCTGATGTCAGAATTCCCAGAGCACAGGGAAAGGCAGACAAGCTTGGGGACTCAAGGTCAAAGGCAGTCAGTTTACTCTGGGCAGACTGTAACAACAGAGCACCAGAGACAGGTGAGGAAGGCTCTTCTGCGTCCCATGTTGAACATATTCAGTATTCGGTACCTAGACCCTGCAGAGCCTGAGTCACAGCTGTGCAGACAGAGTACTGTGTCTAGCCCCGGGCCAGGCTGGATTCAGCTCACAGCACCCACAAGAGAAGGAAGAGATGTGCCATCATAGGTGTGAGTCGGAGGTCTGGGCAGAGCTGCCAAGCAAAGTCCGTGGATGCTATCTGTCTTGGGCTGTGTGAGCTTCCTGGGCTGCCCCCTACTCACTGGCCTGAGTTCTCCAAGGATGCAGGGAGCTCCTGACCACCTCGGCCAGCATGGATACCCCTTTTCTTCTCTTGCTGTGTCTCCTCAGCTCTTTGCCTCCACACATGTGTCTGTACCTCCACTAGGCAGGAATCTCCCTAGGAAAGCAAATGTGGAAACTCTTTCCTGCTTAGGCAAGACCTAGTGCCCCTCATTCTCCCAGTACCAGGAGACTCCTAAACACTTTAAGTATGATAATGAACGTCATTCAAAGTGGGATACAGGTTCCCTAGCTTTGAAGACCCTTTACAGTCAAGTTCTCAGCCTCCCACCAGCCCTAATATCAGGATAGTTCTGCACCACTGATTAATTCACCTTTTTAATAAAAAAGGCAGCAGTGAGCCGGGCGTAGTGGCACACGCTTGTAATCCCAGTACTTGCGAGGCTGAGACTGAAGGATCCAGGTTCGGGGCCAGCCTCAGCTACTTAGTGGGGCACTCTGCAACTTAGTGAGACCCTATTTCAAAATAAAGAATAAAAAATAGGACTAGGGGTGTAGCTTGGAGTTGGAGGTAGAATATCCCTGACTTCAATCCTCAGGACCGCAAAAAAAAAAAAAAAAAAAAAAAAAAAAGGCAGCAGTGGTTCTGTAGGGTTGGGATTCAACCAGCCTTGGCCAGTAGGTCAGCCTGGGGCTGCTGCCATTGAGGTTCTGCCAAAAACCTCCATTTATAGGTCACCTGTAACTGCTTTTAACACCAGCAGCAAAGCCAAGTAGATGCCACAGAAATCCAGAGTCTGCATGGTGCCCAAAGACTTAGGTCATGACTCTCTGGCCATTCACAGACTTGGCCAGCTTCTGTCTTCTGTGATCAGGTCAATATCACGGGTAAGACTAAGGAGAGCTTGTTCCTAGAGCTCTAATTCTGGCTTCCTCATTGGCTGGGGAACATGGTTACCATACCAGGACATATACATGTATGCACATTGGTAGTCAGTACGTCAGGGCTGCAGAATTAAAAAGTAAACTTCTGCTCATCCCATGATGATGTGTCTGGCGAGTTTTGGACCTGACCCCCCCACCCCACCCCACCCCAGCCTCTTACAAATCCCCAATGCGTGTGGCTCCCTGTCTTCGATATCTTCCCTGCAGGTGAGTTGAGCTGGTCTGGCTGCCAGTCACAAGGCTGAGAACTTTCCCTGGACCTTTGGCTGCTTCCTAAGTCTCTTCAGCCAAATTCAGTTCTCCTGAGGTTATTTCTCAAGGCCAGCCCTGCCGAGAAGCTTAGGCACCTGTGGGATAACTGAAGGCCTTTGAAAAAAGCCCTATAACTTGGTGGCCTCCAGTTGAATTTTGGCATAATGCTAGCATTCCACTGGGTTCCCTCCCAGTGCCCCCTCAGTGAGAAGTCAGCATCTGCCAGACAATAGAGAGAGAGAAGGAAGGAATAGCCAGGCACTCTGTGAAAGGCAGGTGAGGACCAGTATCTTAGACACATGCACATTCTGGACAAAGGCATGGAGGAATGAGACTGCCAACATGTCCTGTTTTCAGAAATAAACTCACTGGTTCCATTAAATCAGACTTTGTAGTAACTTGGACTCCCATTTAGAGGTAAACCGCTCCTGGTGAAGGATTAGTTTCACTTGGTGTTTATCTCAAGGGTGTCATTTAAATTGGGGAAGGGAGGTGGTCTTAGGCAGAAGAACCACCCGATTAGAAGAATCATTCAGCCACCTTCCTCCCCCTTTTTATTTCCATCCTTTAACAGACATTTTCTGAATTCCAGCTCTGTGAGTAGCCTGGGGCCTGGTGGGGGGACACAGGCCTGGCTTATGGAGCAGAAGAAGGCACGGTGCTGGTGCTCAGAGAACTCAGATGGTTGGGCAGATGCAACTTTCCAGAGTGTGGGGGCCTTGAGCTGTGAGCCAGGCATGAGGGGGAGGAGTGCATCCCAGGGGCTGCGAGTGCACCAGGCACAGGGGCAGCCTCCCTGGGAACACTCAGCATGTCTAGAGATCTGTCACTGCCTGGCTGAGCAGGCTTAGAGATGAGGAGGGACAGGAGCAGGGGCAGAAGAGGAAGACAGGCAGGGTTGGGAAGGGCCAAATTGCTCCAACTGCCTTATCTGGATGCCCTTCCTCATTGCTAAATTAGTTGGGTGGTGCTGTGCTGGGACCACTCCAAGCTGCCCCCAGGAGCTCCCTTGGCCTCCTAGGTCTGATGTGCCATTTTGTCTCCTTGTGCTAGAGGTGCTCTTCGACCCATGTCGGACGTGGTGCCCAGCGTCCACCTGCCAGGCGGTGTGTCAACTCCAAGACATGGGACTGCAGAGCCCCCAGCTGGTGCAGTGCAAAGCTTGCGACATGGAGTTCTGCTCTGCCTGCAAAGCCCGCTGGCACCCCGGTCAAGGCTGCCCAGAGACCATGCCTATCACCTTCCTTCCAGGAGAGAACAGGTACCCTCCCTGAGTTGAGTTGCTGCAGAGGTGGGGACTACAGGCTAGAGAAAGGAAAGGGAGGATTGTGGCTACAGGTCACTCAGCCTCAACACACATGCTATGCTACCACTTGAGGCTCACTTACTTATTTGTCTCATGGTGTATTTTTTGACAACTATTTGACAGGTACTATTCGAGGCCCTGACAACATAAATATGCATAAGAATCACACTATACACTAACTGCCTAAAGCAACAAATGAAGGGGCAGTTCATTCCCCTGCAGGGTTTTGAATCTTGTGACACCTGCAAGTTTTCTAAGATTTCACTGCGTCCAAGGTGATCCAAAATGCAGGTGCAGGAACAGAAATAGGGAAGTGGTTATCAATACCAGAAGGATCAGCAGGAACGAACAAGTTTGCAGCTGCCTGAGACCAAAGAAGCTATGTCCCCCTAAAATTCTGAGTCTGTGGGAAGGAGATGGGAAATCCAGCTCTCCTTGCTTTCTTCCTCCCTGCAACCAGGTGATGTTCACCCAGGAAGACTTTGCGCCTTTGTAACGTGTACCTTGACATTTGGTAGGATGAGTCATGAGAAATTGATCATATCCAGGCTTTTCAATAAATATTCACTGTCCCATGGTTCAGCTAGGCAGGTGGCCATGTTCCTGATGGAGAGACTGCCGTTACCCACCACCCACCCCACGGGGCAGGGAGGGTTACTAGCCTTCCCATTCTCCCGGTGCCCCGCCCTGTTCCCCAAGCGCAAGGCCCTGTGTCCTGTGTGTTCCAGCCAGAGGTCGGCTCATTGTTCCTGCAGCACACTCTGGGTCACTCTTGTTTCTGTGTCTGTAGTGCCCTTTCTCTACCTTTGTGCTTCCCAGAGAAGCTCCTTGTCACCCTTTGGGGCTCACGGCCCCTCTGCCCAGCTTCCCAATTCCCAGCTCAGCATCGGTGACCCTATCTCTTCCTCTTAGAGATTGCCCACATTGATTACTGTACTGGGTCTGTTGGGTTTCGGTTCATCCATCTGTGTGATCAATTCTTCCATTAGGCTGAGCTCCTGCAGTCAGGGTGTATGTGTGTGTGTGTGTGTGTGTGTGTGTGTGTGTGTGTGTGTGTACTCTGAACTGGTATGCATTGGCCTCTAATGTCAACCAGAACTGTTTCACTTAGACTCAGGGTCTTATACACTTTGCTAAAAGAAACACACTTCCTGTTCAGTTGCATTAAAAAGAATCTGGAGAGTTTAATCTCTAGGGTGGGAAGAGGTAAATAGAAGGTAAATCTGAAACAGCTGGGCAGCTGTTTGATAGAGAACTTCCCACAAAGAGAGTGCCTGAGTTTCCACGTGTGTTCTGCAAGAGGCATCTGCATGAACAAGGATAAGGATAGCACCCCTCCTGATGGGGTAGGAGGCCCCAGTCCTGACATTGGTAGAGAAAGCTTTCCTAGAATGGAAATGGAAATGGAGATGTTTGGAGCCTGATGACTTTGTTTTCTTCATCCATGAAACACTGGCTTCACAAATCATCCCACAAGTGAGATTTAAATAAAAAGTTACTCTTCCCTGTAGAACTCAGGTGACCTATCTATTGAAAGTGCTTTTGAAGATTGCTGATTATTTATGGCTGATCTTAAAATCAGTTAGTCAAATTACAAAGTTCCTTTTTTTTGAACTATCAAATGACATTTAAAAAATCAATGAAATTTTGCTTTAGTAATCTATGGAGGGAAACTCAAAATTATGATTATTTGCATGCAATAACACCCCTCCTTAAATAGTTTTGAAGAATTTATACATTTTATAAAGAATGTGTTAAAGAGTACAAGTATTATTCTGGTACTGATTTCACAAAAGGACAAATGCTGGTAATAATAACTAACATTTAACATCTAAGTTCAAGCTAATGTATATTTAACAGGCAATTAATATGGCCAGCCATAAGCCACAATGCACAGAGTATGCCCTTTTGAAATTCAAATAGTTTTTTATTTAAAGAATAGTTCTTCCATTTGTTTGTGCTTCTGACCCCTACGTGATCCGTTTTACTCAGAGCATCATTTGCAAACCTTGAAGCCTTGGGGCATGTTGATTTTATGTGACATTCTTGTCTTATATAAATTTGCATATGTAGGGATGCCTGCCCTTTTAAATTTGAGTCTGTGGTAAGACTAATTATTAATAATAATTTTAAAAATAATTCAGATACCATGTGCATTTTTATGCAGAACATAGTGCACCTGAAACTACATATTTTAACTGCTTGTGTGTGTGTGTGTGTGTGTGTGTGTGTGTGTGTGTGTGTGTGTGTGTGTTACTGGGGATTGAACCCAGGGGCATTCAACCTCTGAACTATAACATCAGCCACCCGCTCCTTTTAATATTGAAACAGGCCCTGCTTACATTTTTGAAGGTCTCACTAAGTTGTTGAGACTGGCCTTGAGCCTGTGATCCTCCTGTCTCAGCCTCCCAAGTACTGGGATTACATGCTTATGCCACCATGCCTGGCCGGCTTTTGTTTTGAACTTCTCTCTGAGATATGCTTGACACACTCCAGTGGTCTTGCCTTGGTGCAAAGCATTTCTTTTAAAATTAGCTTGTGGGTCACATGAGAACATTGTGGGTTTTTTTTGTTTTTTATTTTAAGGTCACACCTGGAGTATACGGTAAAACAGTTTAATCTGATAACCAACCTCAGCCAGGGGATTTGGTGCCTCATAACTGGTGACTGCAAGCTCCAGTGTTGGAGGTCAGGGGTCCTGCAGGGTCGTGGCTCTCTCTGAGTCCTATTGGACACATTTGCAAATATGTTGGTCCATCCACCCTTATGACAACCCTCACTCATTCTAAATCATATTCCCTGTAGACAGATGGCCTATGGTTTGCTTTTTTTTTTTTTTTTTTTTTTTTTTTTTTTTTTTTTTTTTTTTTTTTTTTTTTTTTTTTTTTTTTTTTTTTTTTTTTTTTTTTTTTTTTTTTTTTTTTTTTAGTACTGGCAATTGAACCCAGGAGCATTTGACCTCATAGCTGCACCCCCAGTCCTATTGTTACTTTTCTTTATTTTGAAACAGGGTCTTGCTAAGTTCCTAAGGGTCTCACTAAGTTGCTAAGGCTGACCTCCAACCTGGAATCCTCCTACTTCAGGCTCCCAAGTACTGGGATTACAGGCATATGCCCCCTGGAATCCAGTTGTAGTTTGATTTTAAATTAAAGAATTTGAGCTAGGGACAGTTTCGTTATCTCACTGTAATAGTACTAAAATTAACTATAACTTACTGCTTGTCATGCTGACTTTGGGCTTTTGCGCCTGACATGTGAAAAACCCTGTAGTCCTCATGACATTCCTCAGATGAGTGCTAGTAGCCAGGTTGGTATGTTTGGGGGACAAGGAGGCTGTGGTGGGCAAGTCACTACAGCACATCCAGGATTTGCCCATGTTTCTCAAGACTGTGCTTCTAGACACACTCCATGCTTGTTCTAGGCACACTTCCCAGGGTAGATGTTTCTCTCCAGGATTTCTTATCCTCTCACCTCTACCAGTGGACAAAGCAGTATCCCATTCAGCTTGAGCTTCTACCCCAGCATGCTTGGGAACCTTTGGATGTAATCATAAGGAAAGTTCTCTACTAACCATCAGATGATTCATACTGCATTTAGTTCTTCTCTTTACTCTGAGGCTGTGGGCAATCTTTCAGCCAGGGTACACACAGAACCCCAGAGTTTGCTCAGCCTCTGTGGTGGATATATGCTCCTGAATACATTCCTTTCTGAAAAGACTGCTCAGCCCAGAGGGGAGTTGTCATTCTCCTGGTGGAGTTGGGTTGATGCTGTCAGTCAAGTGTCACCAATGCACCCCGTAACCAGTGGTTGCATCTCTTAGCATTTACACTGCATTCTTTCATGTGCTTCTATGAATATTTTTAGTCATTGTTTAAAAATATAGCGTGGGATAGACATGCTTCCCTGGTCATTCCTAAATATCTGCATTCCTTTTCAAAGGTGGCACTGAATTACTGCTGCCTTTAATCAGTACTTCACACAAGCAGGGTACAGCCCTGTGCTCTGGCCGTAAGTGACCTTCTCTCATGCTTGTGCTGATGAGATACGGGGTCTTTAGAGCTATCTCACAGCTGGTTTGTCGTCGAGCCAGGACCTGCCCCGGGGGCCTGAACCTGTCATGCTGTTGTTAGTTGCTGCAAATCCAACCACAATTCTCAGGAAAACTGTTTTGTAAGATAAGGCAGGTAGATGCAGCTAAACATACGCGTTTATGTGTATGTGTGTGTATTCATAACTTTCTTTCTGACATTAGCAAAGCGAATAACATTTACTGTGAACCCTTTGGAAAACATATGAATATATGAATAAGGACTTAATGTATTACTCAGATGTCTCCTCATAAGCTCTTTACCATGTTTTCTTCTCTTCTTTTTTTTTTTTTTTTTTTTTTTTTTGCGGTACTGGGGATTGAACTCAGGGGCATTCTACCTCCAAGCTACATCCCCAGCCCCATTTTTTATTCTTTATTTTGAAACAGGGTCTCACTAAGTTTCGGAGTGCCTCACTAGGTAGCTGAGGCTGGCCTCAAACCCGGATCCTCCTGTCTCAACCTGCCGAATGCTGGGATTACAAGTGTGCACACACCTAAATTTATATATGCTGCTTTTTCCCCCCAACTCATTCAGGCCAATGCACAATATCTGGGCTATTGTTTTGTGGAGTGCCTGTCTCTTTGGTTTTCCTTTACTTCATTTAATAACAAGAGGTCTCAGTGTCTGCGGGTGGGCGATGCCTGCAGCACAGGCCGTGCTGCTGGGCCGTGTCGGGACCCGCTGTGCAGGCTGCTCAACTCTTTTCTCTCCTAGCTCCGCATTCAAAATGGAAGAGGACGACGCTCCCATCAAGCGCTGTCCCAAGTGCAAAGTCTACATCGAACGAGACGAAGGGTGCGCACAGATGATGTGCAAGAACTGCAAGCATGCCTTCTGCTGGTACTGCCTGGAGTCGCTGGACGTGAGTACTGCCTGGAGCCCGCGGTGCCCCGGGGCTTTGAGGGTCAGTCAGCCTTGGGGTAAGAAAGGGAGAGCAGCCGTTTCCTAAAGAGAGGCCGAGAAGTAACACTGGTGGATGTTTTGTTTTTGTTTTTGTTTTTCTTTGTTTGTGAAAATATCCACTCACCGGCCAGGCATGGTGGTGCACGCTTGTAATCCCAGCATTCGGGAGGTTGAGACCGGAGGATCCGGGTTCTCAGCTAGCCTCAGCTACCTAGTGAGGCACTCCACAACTTAGTGAGACCCGGTTTCAAAATAAAGAATAAAAAATAGGGCTGGGGGTATAGCTCGGAGGTAGAATGCCCCTGAGTTCAATCCCCAGTACCAAAAAAAAAAAAAAAAAAAAAATCCACTCACCGGATGTGATGCAGGAGCTTGTTCAAGAGTTCTGGGCCGTGGACAGCTTGCAGCTTGGCCTGGCTCTGAAGGGGTGTTGTGAGTCTTAGGGCCTTGGGGTCTGTCTGAGGGAGGCCTGCTGTAGTCAGCTCAGCTGCTCCAATAGAATAAATTCCACAGACTGGGAGGCATAAGCAACAGGTACTTGCTCTCAGGGTTCAGGGCTGCAAGTCCCACACAGTACAGCCAGATGCCATTCCTGGGGAAGGCTGAATACATCTGGGAGAGATATTACCTTTCTTCTATTTTGGAGGCTTCATTTCTACTCATTTGATCAGTCACAAGATTCTTGTTTCCTTTATCATAAGTCAAGCTATCCCCTGACCTGGTAGCAAGGCTGTGCTTAGGATGACACCTGAAGCCCACAGAATTGGGGTCTTCAAAGTCTTCTTTTTTTTTTTTCATTTTACTATATTCCATTTTTTTTAAGCTGGCCATCGTGTTTCAGGATTCGTTGGCCAGAGGCCCATAACTCTGGGAGTCCCTACAAATCATGCCTGGCCATTTGGGAAAGGTCATGGTTACAAACAGGAAAGGAATCTTAATCAGGGAAGACAACATGAGAGTGTGCATCCCAGCACCGTCTCTGGGGTACTGACATGAGCCTGGGTTTAAATAGAGGAGAAGTGGGCAGGGACCAGTGCTGTGCGTCACTACGGAGACTCCGTGGGACTACCCTGCCTCCTCATCTCAGTTCTGGTTCTGCAGACTGGCTCTGGAGCAGTCCTTATTGCCCCAGGAGTCAGTCTCCATCCCCTGCTCAGGATGCTTCTCTATCAGACCTTGGAAGGGGAATTCAGTTCCCAGGAAACTGTCACTCCTGCCTCGTGGGGCGGTCTCTTCCTAGATGACCCTACCCTGGATGATGGACTGCAAACCTCCTCTGTTCCTGGAAGGTGCAAGGCAATGACTGGAGACGTCTAGGCAGCACTCCAGGGCGTGGACAGGCAGTTGTGAAGGCCTGGAAATTGAATGTCCCTGCAAGTCTTGAAAAGCTTTACCCTGCTTTGAGTTACCATTGGGCATCCACAGACTCCCAGAAAGAGTCAGTGCGTTTTAGCAAAAGTAGCTTCTCATTCCATGTTATAATTGAATTAGGGTGTAGGCTCTGTATCTGGCCTGCAATTTAGCACTCTAGCTTTTCCTGAATGGGGAAGGGAATGAAATGTCAGGTTTGCTACTTGGTACATGACACACCCCGGCCCCGAGGACTCTTGAGGGGCAATATTAGAAGGGGACAGATGAAAGGTTTGTTTTCTGAAGCTGTCCTGGTTTCTGCATCCTCTTCCTGTGCTGCTTCAGCCAGTCCCAGAGAAGGGAGGAAGTCTGTGTCTCTCCTTCACATGCGAGGGTGCACGTCCCTGCTCTGGGTCCTAAGGCTCCTTCCTGGCTCTGCCTGAACCAGTGGAAGAGCCACGCCGAGCTCTCCCCTCCTCAATGCTCCCTCCAGACCAAGAGCTTCTTGTCACCCTTGCAGATGAAGAGCTGCTGAAAAACAGTGCTGTTGCCTTAGAGAGCAGATCCCCAAGGAGAGGGAGTCCACTGTTGGGGCGATTTATCAAGGACCTTGGCGGTGATTCCAGACAGGATCAGCTGGAAACCGGCCCTGAGCACTCCTCAGAGGAGGGACTGTGTAGCATCACTTAGCTGTCCTCCTCTCAGGAGCATTTCCTGCATGCACACATGTCAAGGTTGTGAAGTACTCTAGATTGGGTCTTTCTCTCCCTACTCCTCCTTGTTCCTCGTGGGCCATGTCCCAGGAAGCCTCCTTGCTTTTCATCTTTACACACTGCCCTACCTTTGCTGCTCACAAAGGTCTTTTCTGGTGGTCTTTCTCTGTTTTATAGAAAGCAGATCGTTACTATTTATTAAGATCATTTTTTTTTGTGCTACTGGAGATGGAACCCAAGGGCATGCTACCTCCGAGTTATACCTCCAGCCCTATTTTTTATTCTTTATTTTGAAACAGAGTCTCACTAAGTTGCGGAAGGCCTCACAAAGTAGCTGAGGCTGGCTGTAAACCTGTGATCCTCCGATCTTAGCCTCCCAAGTACTGGAATTACAAGTGTGCACCACCACACCCAGCAAGATCATCATTTTGTGGCAGCACTGAACAATCTGCTCTTCACATCTATTTTTAATTCACACAGCATTTCTGTGAGTTGGGACTATTATTTCCTTTTCTCAGGCGGAAGTCCAGGGGAGTTATCAGTGTTTCCATTGATTCATGAGGAAGGAGCTCAGTGTTCAGCCTCTGACTGCAGACTCTGCACACTGGCACCTGTGCCCAGGCTAGTTGCTTCAGGCCAGAGTCGGACAGGAAATATCAGCTCTCCCGGTGCAGGAATTACCCTGAGCATTTGTTTTTATCTCTGCACATCTGGCTGATTGTGACTGTACAGTCTGCTGCATTGTTTCTGTCCCACCATGAGTTTATGAAACTCCTCAGAGCAATAGGAAGAGAAATGTTCCCTGCCACAAAAGTGCCACTAGATTCCTGGCAGCTCTTGGAACTTTTCCACCGAAGGACTTCATCCATACACTTAAAATCACACTTAAGTGTATATATTGTAAGAACCTTTTAAAGTGCTTTTTTTGTGGTACTGGGTATTGAACTCAGGGGCATTCTACCTTTGAGCTGTACCCCCAGCCCTATTTTTTATTCTTTATTTTGAAACAGAGTCTCACTAACTTGTGGAGTGCCTCACTAGGTAGCTGAGGCTGGCCGTGAACCCCGATCCTCCAGTCTCAGCCTCCCAAATGCTGGGATTACAAGCACGCACCACCACGCCTGGCTCAAGAAAGCACGTGTTACATAGGCAATTCTAGTCTTCAGGAGACTTGCAGTAGGGAGACAGCTCCCTTCTGGGTGGGTGAGGCAGGTGGAGGAGTCCAAGTCCTTGACTTTGAGAAGCCTGCCATCTTCCCTCCCCAGCAGAAAATCCCATGGTGTGTGAGGCCGACATCACTGTAAAGAGGACTGTTTACAATGGTGTGGAGCCGCCAGCAGCCAAGGGAGGCAGCACTGCCCTGGGTGGGGCAGAGGGGGGTCTGAAGGGAAGCTGGGGGTCTGGAGGCTGAGTAGAAGTTTGCTTATCAGACAAAGGGAATGCACGGTGCTGAGCCCCAGCATCTGCAGAAGAACTGGGCATGATAAAGGCTGTGAACTTGCCAGTGGCCTGAGCATGGCCAGAAATGCTGGACAGTTAACCAGAGGCATGATGAAGGGGCCTGAGCACCAATCCGAGTGCACCTGCCAGCGCTGGCTGGGTCAGAACCAGTCAAGGAGTTTGGAGACCAGACCCCATCCTATACCTGCAGATCAGTATCTATGGGGTGAAGCCCAGGAATCCCATAAGCTTCTATGTGATTTTGATGGGCAGGAACCACTTCTGCCAGTGGAGAGCATTAAAGACTTTTGAACTGAGTAGGGCCACATGGTCCGATCTGAACAGGGATTTGGACATGTTTTAGGAGCCTGTGGTGCAGGATGTTGTGCTAGGCAGCCTAGGGAAACTCGATGTCCAGGTGGGGCATGCTATCAGAGGTTTGTGTGCATTGGCCTCGGTGTGAAGGAAGGGATAATTGCAAGTTCAAGGAGGACAGAGGACAGTGGACAGGAGTGAGCAGAATTGGCTTTACTGATGACACATGTACGGCTAGAGGAGACCTTGAGTTCATCTGTCCTATTTGTCCTGTGACAGATGAGGGTCCAGGCAAGGGAGGGGAAGAAGAGGCAGATGGTGGTAGGTGGGACTCCCAGCCTTCAGGGAAGGCTTCCTGGGATCACACCATGGAGGCCAGCATCGGCGCCATACTGCCGTGCATTCAGACCCAGGAGGGTCAGCCTCTCAAATCAGCACGTGCAAGCTGGCTCCCTTCTCAGGATGAGAGGACAGTGAGCTCAGGCACCCAGCCTGGCCCCGGCATAGTTGATTTTAGGGGCCTGGGAATAGCGGCCCATGCCCTGCTCCTCCCGAATTCGGAAGAACAGCGGCCTGTCTCGGAAGGAGGCTGTCTGTTTACAGCCTCAGTTATATAAGTAAACAGCCTTGCCATTGCGTGATACTGTTTACTTAATCTTTCCTGATTAGCAAGAGGATGGAAGGTCCTCCTGTTTGTGGAGGAGTAGGAGTTTTGTGGATAGCCCTTCATCCTTCACCTGGTGCTGAGTGGTGCCCATAGAGATTGGGGTGCCGGGCACTAAGCTGGGGAGCTTCTGTAGAGATGGACACAGTGAGTGCCCTGACTCTAGGAACCCGATGGCCCCGTGAAGTGGGTGGAGATGTAGGTAGGTCATTGACTAGACATTTCCTGAGGGCCAGGAAGGGGGTCACTCCTCAGTCTGGACCATCAGAGGAACTATAGGTGGAAGATGTTCCTGGGCTAATTCTTGAATAGTGAGATGTATGTTAATGGTCTTGAATAATGAGATGTATGTTAATGGTCTTGAATAATGAGATATATGCTAATGGTCTTGAATAATGAAATATATGCTAATGGTCTGGTACAGGAGAGGGCAGTTTGTGGGTGAGAAGCTGACACCAATCATGGACCAGGGGTGAAGCCGGTCATTACCTTTGGGAGTGATCCTTGGGATCAAACACAGCCAGGCTCAGGAGGAGCTCTGTGGAGTAGGAATCTCACCTACTTGTTCAGTGGCCCTGTGTTTACAACAACATGCTCTTTTTCCTGCAAGCTCCGGAGATGGAGATGGCCACTGTGCCAAGGAGGCCCTTCTTTGGGTTGAAGACAAATCTGACCCAAGACTCCCTCTAGTGCTCACTGCTGGCCATCCCCTCCCGGCTGCTCCTCCTGGAGGTTGACAGCTGGAGCAGCTTTGGCCAGGCGTGCGGTGGGTGCCTTCCCTTGCTGCCTCCCATCTCCTCTCCTACCTTACTTCCTGGGTGTGTAGAACAGGAAACCTGGCTCAAGCTGGAGTATCCAGTGTGCTGAGCAGAGTGTCTCACTCGCTTCTGCCCTTTCTCTGCACTTTGCAGGATGACTTCCTCCTGATACATTATGACAAGGGACCCTGCCGCAACAAGCTGGGTCACTCCCGGGCATCAGTGATCTGGCATCGGACACAGGTAAGGAGAGGAAGAAGAGAGAGAAGGAGAAGAGAGGGGGAGGGAAGGGAAAGGAAGGAAGAAGGAGGAGGAGAAGGAGATGGAGGGGAAAGAGAAAGAGAAAGAAAGAAAGGGTGAGTGCGAGAGGTGTGTATATTTTCTAAAAGACTATTCAGTTGGCTGGAGATCTGCCATGGAAACATGGAGCTGGAAATGAGGTTCATTCTGGGATTTTTCTGGTCAGAGGTTACACCGCTGGCAGCCCTGGCCCAGAGTTAAAGTTAATACTGATCACCTCTAAGATGTGATGGATCTTCAGCATCAGACTTATTATTTGCATGCTACTCATGACCTTGGTCATGATGTACTGACTATGTTGTGTTAATCCCTGTACAGTGCTTAACAAAAAGCTTTCCAAAGAGGGCCTGAGGTAAGCAAGTAGGTAACAGGAAAGGATAGCAGGGAAGGATGGTGGTGGTTGCATACGTTGGTGAATGTATCAAAAACCGATGAATTGTGTGCTTTAAGTGGGAGAGATGTTTGAAAAGGAAATTGTATCTCAGCAAAGCTCTTATAAACAAGACCTCCCATGGGGGCCTGGTGAGCAGTGGTTGTAGACAGCAGCCTCTTTGGTCTTGCACACAGCCTGTTGCTTGCTTGCAAGGGTCACCCAAAGGGACCTTGGAGCCAGCCCTGCCCAGTGCACCTCCATGTGTGGCCTAGTGCTCCTCCCAGTCTGGGCTGCAGACAGGTGTGTGAGGCCCTTGGGAGGCCCCAGGGCATGGTGGCCAGGGTTGCCACTGGCCAAGTCATCATGTGCTTTCTCAGGAAGCTGCAGAACAAGGAGCACACAATAGAGGCTCCACACAGGGCCAAGTTCACACCCTCTAGTGCCAGGAAATACATGTCTCAAAGAAGTGAGGCTTTACCAAGTTCAATGTGGATGGCTTTAAAGACACAAGAGGCAGCTCGCTTCTGATGATTATGGAGTCAAATACATCTTATTCAAGGTTCCCTGGAGAAGTGGCAGGCCTTGCCTTCATGAAAGCTTCCAGGGCCCTATCTCCTCCTGAGTCATACCTTCAGGACCCCCTCAGGGTGGGTGGCCTGCCATCTTTCTCTACTCCAGCCTCTCTCCTTGCTTGGTTTGCTTCTTCTTCTTGCTCACTCAGATCCCTTCCATTCAGTTTTAAGGTTCTGCTCCAACCCTACATCTTGCAGCCAGCTGTCTCTAAGTCCCCTGCCCACAGGCTCTGAGCAGCAGCTTTTGACTTTGATTTTGTCTGTAGCCCATAGCTAGACATACACAGTATACCTTGTACCCTGCACAAGTGCCTGTGCATAGCTTACCCACTCTTTGCTTGCATAGTTTTCTATCCTGTTCTATCTATTAATGCCCCAGTCTTGCCAAGGTTAATTGATTAAATATCCAGTGAGAGGGTCCGTGTACTCGCCCAGGCATGAAATGTACCATGGCTTAGAACTTCTTGCCAGACTCATGTGCTCCTTAGGAAGTGCTCCAGCGTCTGCCATGCAAGGCCTGCCTACCTCAGTCTCCGTGATACTAAAAAATACACCCCATGCCCTCTGCATAGTGTGATTTGTCACTTTGGCCAGGTCCTTCCTGGCTCCTTAACACTCCTGCCTTTAGATGTACAGTTCAATCAAATTGTCATAGTGGACATTCAGTGTGCTTTCTGGATATTATCAAGGGTTGCTCTTATTATTATTATTTATAGAAACGAAAGTATTATACACCAAATGTATTTTACCCAGTATACTTCACAAGTGGATCTTTCCACCACAATACCATGCTATGGATGAAAAAAGCACGTGTCTGTCTTGTAAAGATTTTGCGCAATTTATTTTGTCTTTAGTGATACATTTTTTGATCTATGTAAAAAAGGTCTCCTGCTGGAGAAGTGAGAGATGGCAGGGGCCATACGGGTCCTGACACGGCGTTGCACGGCATGGCCTTACATGCTGTTAACTGCAGGGCTTCCCTCCAAGAGCATCGGCCCATGATGGCTGCGCCTGCCCATCTGCCCAGCTGTACATTCACTGTAGCGCCATAACTCCAAGGTCCAGACGGACGTGGCCCTCAGGACAGGCAGAGGGTTCTGACAGGCACACGCAGGTTCACATAGCAAGGCCTCCCGCTGAGCTGAAGGGCAAGGCCCCCTCTTGGAGCTGCTCACTCCCCAGCAGCCTTGAGCAGAGTCATTCCACAAATACTGTTCTCTGATTCAGTGAAGTGGACCCTGGGAGGCCCAGATGCGTTATGTGAAACAAATAGCAGGACCTTTAGAACAGTTTCTGTGAACAGAACTTTTGCATCTGTGAAATGAGAACATCGGACTGGGTTGGGATCCAGGGATCCAATGCGATGTCTCCATGCTCTGTGTGTGTTTTTGCCACATTCTAGCACCAAGTTTCAGTGCAATGGAGGCGTTTGATTTGCCTTCCTGAGTCTTGATGGTGCCTTAGTTTTCCCAAGCTCGTGAGCATGGTTTGGAGTGCTCTCTGGGGAGACTGTTCAGAACATGGCCTGTTTCTCTGTAACTGGTTCATCCTGTGACCACTTAGGATGTTTATTAGGCACTAGAAATGCAAAGAGTGTGTTATGGTCTCACACAGCCTATGGCTCAGACAGAGGGGGAGCCCCCTCAGATCTCAGGCTTTCCCGACACAAATGCCACTGTGTTGCACAGAGGTCCTCTCAGGACCCCGGACACTGCCTCTCTCTGTCTCCTGCACTGTCTGCTCAGGTGACACTTATTCATGGCATGCTCACTGGGTGATTAGTTTTTGTTTGGTGGTCTGTGCTTCTGTCTGATTATTTCTTGCCTCTGATAGGCAACACCACACAAAGAAAGAGGCAAGACAGACGAGTAAGAAGTAGAGGTGGAGTCCTGTGGGCAAGAATGCGGCCAAGGGTTGCGGATGTGTGGCTTCTTTAAAACTGATAGTTGGCCGGGCGTGGTGGCACACGCTTGTAATCCCAGCATTCGGGAGGCTGAGACCGGAGGATCCGGGTTCGCGGCCAGCCTCAGCTACCTAGTGAGACACTCGGCAACTTAGTGAAACCCGGTTTCGAAATAAAGAGTAAAAAATAGGGCTGGGGGTGTAGCTCGAAGGTAGAATGCCCCTGAGTTCAATCCCCAGTACCGCAAAAAAAAAAAACAAAAAACTGATAGTTGTCTCTCAGGCACTTGGGATTCTTAGAAGCATGTTCCGTATAAGGCCTCACTGGGTTCTTACGGGTTCTGAGGTATCAGGGTCTGCATGGTCTTAACAAAGCTTAATGCCATTTGCACTGTGTGATCCAACCACAGACTTGATGTTCAGCAAATGAAAGTCACCAGCTGGGCAGAAGCAGTGGTTTTTCAGTATGAGCACCATCTAATTTATCAGTGCAATGGGACATCATTTACTAAATGCAATCTTGCTCATAAACACATTTGTGTGTGTGCATGTTGTGTGTGTGTGTGTGTGTGTGTGTGTGTGTGTGTTGTTTTTCAGAAGTCCTCATTCAAGGTATCCTTTTTTTATACATCTGGGATGCTTTAGTAGGTGATAATTTGAAAGTTGATCATGGTCCTGAGAGATCTTTAGGCTCATTTGTTTATCTTACAGTAGAAAGAATTAGAATTAGAACCACATGCCCAGTGCATTCATGTACTTACAGCTCTGAACACTAGGTGGCGGTCTAGCTCCATCTTTAGATTTCAGTTCGGCCCTCTTGGTTGCCTGGGAGGGATGTAGCTGATGGACAAAACAGCTGCACTATCTAATTTAGATGAGAGCGTGGATACATCCGAAGCTTGCTCTTTCCAGAATTTATACATACCAAGGGATAAGCATGTTTCAAAACAACAATTAAAATATATAGCAGCCTGTGTTGAGTTTTAAGTTCCAGCAATGAAGAGGGTCAGACTATTCCTTAATGTACCATGCCTTTGTCTTTCCCTTTTCCTTGACCTGAATGACTTTTCTTAATCTTTCTTGCATACTAACCGCCTCCACATTTCTCTAATCTCAGTCATCTCCCACTAAGAACTCTCTTTTCCTCTAGCAAATGTAGGTGTCAGTCCCTTGGAATGCCTCTGCATCTGGAGCCGAGGCAGTTTCTGTAAGATGTATTGTTATCAACTGATTAAATTTTAGACTTTCTATACTAAAAAATGGCATGCTCCTTAAGGGCCCAGTGCCACCTTTGTATGTGTGGCACTTAGTGCACCATCTGGCTCAGAGTGGCTGTTCAGGGGAACTTAGTCAGTTGAATGAATAGATGGATGGGTGGATGGAGGAAGGGAAGGGAAGTGAATATTGGTGCTTGTGTGGGTAGGTGGGAAGATGAAAGGATGAGTGGGTGAATGAACGTATAGATAGGTGCTTGGTTGACTAGAAGGTAGATGGATGCATGGGTGGGTCAGTGGAAGGATAGAAGAATGGATGTATAAATGATAGGTAAATTAATGGGTGAATGGATGGATGGATGATCAGTGGATAAATGGATGGATGGATGGATGAGTGGGTGGGTAGGTGGGTAGATGATGGATGAATGCACAGATGAATAGATAGGTGGGGGAGTCTGTGGATAGGTAGAAGAATGGATAGATAGATGTTAGGTGGATGAATGGATTGGTAGATAAGTTGGATGATGAATGGACGCATGTATGGATGAATGGGTGAATTGATGAATAATAGGTAGATGGATGGGTGTGAGGGTGGGTGGATGGGTAGGGGGTGGGCAGATGGATGAGTTCAGTGGATGGAGAGGAGGACGGACAGATGAAAGACAGGTTGGTGAGTGGATAGATTGATGGATGATGAATGGGTGGATGGATGGATGGATGGATGGGTAAATTGATGGATGATGGATAATGAATAATGGATGGATGGATGGATGGATGGATGGATGGATGGATGGATGGACGGATAGATGGATGGATATGTTCTTTATGCTTTGGCTATGGAACCTACAAACCAGACTTCCTTACCTCGACTTTTTGGCTTCCTTCTTCCAGGTCGTGGGCATTTTTGCTGGATTTGGGCTCCTGCTCCTCGTGGCCTCACCGTTCCTGCTCCTGGCCACTCCCTTTGTACTCTGCTGCAAGTGCAAGTGCAGTAAAGGTGACGATGACCCGTTACCCACCTAGAGAAACGCTGGACATTGGACAAGATCCCCGCCACCGAGAAGCGTGGCCCTCCCCCACCCACCCCAGTGTCCCCCCTCACTAAACATTGTTCTTGCCTTATGTGCCCCGTTGAGCTTCACAGCGTTGGGCTGGATGCCATGAGTTCAGGGACTGATGTCAGAACGTTTGCTGAGGCCCCAGGTGTGGTCACCTAGGCGTGGGGAAGGCAAGGCAGGTGTGAGCAGGGCCGTCCGCACAGAGTCAGCCTGTGCAGACTTGACCAATAATGAATGACGCACGCCAGGCAGTGTCGTCCCCGCGGCGGTAGGCTAGGAGCTGGCGGGACTGAGACCTTCTCCTGCAGAATGATGTCTTCTCCTTGGCTTCAAGATGGTGCCACATTGAGAGGAGATGTCTTTGAAGGATCACAGCTCCCTTCAGACAGAATGAATCCTCTTATTCTGACTTGAGAAAAAGCACTCTGTTTATGACAACTCTTTTTATTACTAATGGCATTTAGGAAAATCCTTTTTAGAAGGCTTGCCCCCCCTCCCCCCAACTGAGTAGTGAAATCAACAAGGTGCATATAAACCATCCTATGCCTTTCTAGAAGTTCTAGTTAAACGACTTTTCTGGCTCGACCAGTTTTCAGGAGATTTAGAAAGCCTTACGCATTGCATTTTTTTCTTGAAACTTGCTGTAATAACTTTTTGAATGCTGTAAGCTGTGTACTGTTATAAACGTGGTTCTTATATCATTGTATTTCCTTGGAAATATTGACAGGTTTAAAGGAACATCTCCATTAGATTTGCCTTTTCTTTCTGCTTTGGAGATTCAGCTCACAGGGCTTATCCCGTCCCACCCAGGTAGCAGAAAAAACCTTTTAATGTCTTCAAGCCAAATGTTTACTGGGAAATAGTTCCGCTCAGAATCACTACGGTTTGGCTTCTTGTCCTAGTTTTCAAGTAGACAGTGAGAAAATTGCATTATTGATCCTCAGAAGCAGGCTTCCTGCCAGAGGCTAGGAGACTCCTGGAGGCTGGGCAAGAGTCTTCTGGATTTTCACATTTTTTTTTTAATGCTTTAGTTAGTTTGAAAAATCATGTGCTCACACAGTTCCAAGCTTTATAGCTAACCAGTTTGCCCTTGATGGAGGGAGAAAAAAAGAAAAACACTTTGATTTCACTTAGTTATTTTGATGTGGGGATTTTACCACTCGGTCTTTTCCAGGGCGCTGTGTGTGACTGTTTCCATGACAGCAGAATGCACAGATCAATAAGAAAGGCCTGCATTACTCTATCACTTGACTTTGAAAAGTAGAGAAAGTGTCTTCTTGAAAGAGAATTGACTTTCAAAGCCCAATGTGCTTATAAGGAGCAAAAGGCAAATGTATATTTACCATAATGGAGTTTCTTAAGACGTATTAAGCATTCTACACAGAAGGTAAAAAAAAAAAAAAATTCTTTGTATTTCAGTTATTTTTTTTTTCATTGCAAGCATATTTTTAGAACACGGTTGTGTGTGTGTGTTCAACTCCACACATGTGTATCTGTCTCAGGTCCTTGTGCCTCTCTCCTATTTGTAAATTTCTTCTTGACAGCAAATGGCTAAGAAGAAACAGAATCACTTCTCCTTTCACCTCTAATGTTTTTTTTTTTAAATAAAATTACAGCCATTCAGAAGATCAGTCCATGCCAAAATCATGTTCAAAAATTTTTTATAATTAGGTTCAGAAATTAAATAAGAACATCCCTGAGACCATTCTTTTGGAAGCAGGCAGCCTGGGGGAGGGGGAGTTTGTGCAATCTGAGATGTTGTGATGGATGGAATGGCTTCTCCATGTGTCAGGGCCTACAATTGGTAGATGCAGCTGACCCCACTGCCCTTTAAAATGCCCATCAAAGTGCCAGGCGTGGTAGTGCATGCTTGTAATCCCAGTACTTGGGAGGCTTGTCCCAAATCACAGGTTTGTCCCCAGCCTCAGCAACTTAGTGAGGTCTTCTGCAACTTAGTGAGACTCTGTTTCAAACTAAAAAGTAAAAATAGGGCTGGGAGTATAGCTCGGAGGTAGAGAACCTCTGGAGGCCATCTCCAGTACAATTAAATTAAATTAATAAAATAATAAAATGCCCATCAAATGTGGCCCTATTTCCAATGGCCCTGGAGGCATACCTTCATGATGCCCTGGTCCTCCCTTCTGTCCATCACACAAGTCCATTCAGTGGCACTCCACCATTGGAATGGGAGCCAGAGCCTTTGCAGAGGTAGCATCTCCAGGGCCGGAGCTCAGGCTCCTTCATCCTAGAGGGTGGGATGTCCTTCTGTCCTGGTGGAGTCTCTGGCAATAGCCTGCACATCTGTAGCCCCAACCGTCCTGTGCCTTCATGTGCAGTATGTTGCAAAAGCATGTGGTTTGACCCAGGTAGGGACCACAGAGATTCTGGGGCCAGCCAGGGCTTGTCAGATTAGAACTTATTTGCTCTGAGATTTTGCAGCCCACATGCCTCTCTTCAGTTTGATTTAGTAATAAAATCAAAATCCTTCCTTCCGTATACCAACTCTCATTTTTCCCTTATCAGACTCCCTTTTCTTTTAGTGAAGAATGCCATGGACATTTGTTATGGCCATGCGATCTTACCATACTTGACCAAAATGTCACTAGAACATGGGAAGATGACCTTTGATGTGAATTTTGGTCTTACTGTCTGTGCCCAGGAAGACTCGGGGAGTTCTATGTTTAGTAGGTGGACTCATCCCTGTTTTTCAGCATGATTTGTTCTACCTGAAAAATGACATTCACTTTTACAGATGGTTTCACTCTGACACATGCTTCTTATTCATTTAGAGGCCTTTAAATCCTTGGGAGTGGGGAGAAGGCCCTTTAGGAGAGGTCATGACTGCTATAAGACTGGCCAGGTGGAGAGCCATGGGAGACATAGTCGATCTAAGGCCTTCTGGCAGCTGGTCGTGTAACCAGGTCTTCTTGGAGGTGCCTGGTTTCTGTGTGTGACTGAGCCCTGTCTTGTGGCCCAACCAGCAGGGCTCCTCATCCTCATTGGAAGTCGACACCTTCAGTGATGGAGTCCCAGGAGATGTTCATATGGCGGAGGTTGCTTAGCATCTGAGCAGGAAGGAAACCCTTGGCATGCATGAATTACTGTCTAAATCAGTTCCTCGGCTCCTAGGAGCAGCTCGGACTGAAGCACCAGCCTTTGGCATCTTTTCCAAGGGGAAGAAATTCTTTTCCCAGCGTAGTATTCCATGGAGTCGATTTGAGACTTGGGCCAATTCTCCTTGAGAACGCAGGGTGCGTTGTGGGTGAGGGCCTATTCAGAGATGTGAGAAGGACTTCAAGCTGGCTTTATCTTTCTCATTTAAGTTACAAACGTAAAAAGTTATTTGACAGACTAGAAAAGGAAAATTTCCCTTGGTAGTCTTCAAAAAATGAGGGGATCGAAAAGAACCAGGGTGGGCTTTTTGTATATTTCTCGATTCCCCTTAATTAATAAATACACCTATGTATATATGCGTATGTAAATCATGAATCATCAAGGGAAAACATTTTGCATGTATAAAGCTTCAGGAAGGTCTCTTTCAAAAATACCAAAGCTTGTTTGTTCCTTATAATTAACGAACAGAATGAAGAGACCATGACCGGTGATTGCCAAAACCCCCAAATGGAGCAAAAGGGCCTCCATTAGAAAATACCTGCTAATGCATCACAACTAGGAAAGCATGCCATTTTGGTATTTTAAACCCCGTGGTCTCCACCCTCCTCTGATTTGTAGAATCCTGTCTTCCGCCATCCCAGGAGCCTTCTGATAGGGATAGCTACGTGCCACATGCCTGACCTGTCTTCTGTTCTTTGCTCCCTTTGCCATGGGTGTATTTTAATCTTGTATAAAAAAAAATATGCATGAGTAAGTCATGCACATGTATACGTTACGTATCTAACCAGTGGTGGTGAAACACAAAACAAAACAAATTTGGTCTGTGTTTTTGAGATGTTAGTACATTTTGTGCCACTAACACTGTGATGTATAAAAGAGCTGTTTGAATGCCTTTTAATGTTGTGTTTTGTACTTTGGAATCATATGGAAAAGTTTGATTTGTAATTTCAATACATATTTTAAATGTATTGTGACTTATGTAGTGTGCTCCCCTTTTTCAAGCTACTTTGGCTGAAATACAGGTGACTTTTGTAAACCCTGCTTGGCTCCATCTTTTGTAGACATAGTTGACCCCCAGCCCGATGACTGGAAATTTGGGGATTGGAGGTGGAAGGGAGAAAGGACATGGGAGGGGACCGGTACCCCCAGGAACACAGTTTTTACACTTGGAAGTTTTCTCTCAGTAGTGGGTTCAACTTTGGGATGATAAAATAATCTGGATCATTGGATAATTCAACACATCCAGCCATTCTCTGGCTCTTTCTTGTGATGACAAACCAGTAGGGCAGCTTCAGGCAGCGTTCTGCATGGGGGTAGGGGATTCCCACCTTCATTTACAAAGACACTGACATTAGAAACCCACTGTGCTTCACAGACATCACGGAAGTCAGTGATTATTCCTTCTGCTAGAAAGAAAACAGCATTCGGGAGGCTGAGACCAGAGGATCCGGGTTCGCGGCCAGCCTCAGCTACCTAGTGAGGCATTCCGCAACTTAGTGAGACTCGGTTTCAAAATAAAGAATAAAAAATAGGGCTGGGAGTGTAGCTCGGAGGTAGAATGCCCCTAAGTTCAATCCCCAGTACCACAATAAAATAAAATAAAATAAAAATAGTAATAATCACAAACAAAAAAATCATAAAGAAAAAAAAAACATTAAACTTGAGCACAAAGTGTGTAGGATTCAGAGCCCAGGTCTATCCATTACAGTTCTCCCAATCCTCCCTTCCTGATTCACCCTAACCCACCCGCAGAGGCATCCCCTGGTCTTGGAGCTGCCTTGATTCTGATCCCTGGGACAGTTTACAATTGTTCTGTCTGAGGGTAGTATTCTATTTGAAGATAGAAGACCCCAGTCTTACTATATTCAAGTTGGCTAAATGGAAAAAAAAAAAAAAAAAAAAAAAGGTCCAAGAAATTCTAAGAGGGAAATGGTTACTCTTGGGCATCCAAAACACCAACCAGTGAGACCACAGACCCACCCTCCACTTCACCCCCAAAGGGTCACACAAGTACCCACCAAGGCTGCCTGCTCCAGCACTAGGGGTCAGATGGGATGCACTGCAGGACACACACTGAGCTTCCTAGATCAACAGTCTGTGTCCACAGGAGAAACTGAATCGCACAACCACCCTGGGAAGGAAAATGCTACTATTGCCACAATTCTTCCCTGTGTAAGTGAGGAAATGTACGCAGAATCATGTTTCTTGCCTAATAACAAGTGATAGGTAGACCATGGAGTCACGGCCCAATCATACAGCCAGCAGAAATGAACTCAGGACTTAGTGAGACACCCAAAGTCATTGAACATCAAGGGAACTTAATGGTACCTTCCCTGCAGAAAATATATGAGAGGGGCTGGCTAGGAGCAGCCTTACTTGGACTTGGAGGATTTGCGCACACTGTGAGCACCTTTCCTGTGTTTCCATGACAGCAAAGTACTGCACAGGGAAGGATCACCTTGGGAACTGACACCCTCCACAATCTGAAATAGAATAAAAATGATCCAGAATGGAACTGAAAACCAATGTTGGCACAGTCCACTCAGCCTACCGTGGGTAGATGGGCTTTAGCCTAAGATCAAGGACAAATGCACAGGCGGTGGCTACCACACAGCTGGCTTAGAGGACTCTGAAGTGGAGAGAGACCTGCTCTGAAGAAACCTACAGCAAGGATGCAAAGAGATCCAGAGCTCCCCAGCCCTGGGGCTCTGGTAGGATTGACAACCATGCTATTACAGGATTGTGTGCAGGAGGCCTTCAAGACTAGAGTAGAATGATTGAAAAACCTCAAGGTATGAGATAGCTCTGTGTGCAAAGCTAACAAGTGTTGAGAGGTGAGGGATAAGGGATAAGAAGGTGTGGCGCTTTGGGAACATCTGCCCCATGGCTGACCATAGTCAGTGCTCAATGAATGTGTGTGACTTGCATGATCAGATAGATGACCTTCCATATGGCTACAGCCCAGGGATAAGGCGGAATTGGCAGGATGGATATTGTTGGTCAATGGTAGGAGCCATAGACAAGAGATGACTGATTAGGAAACATAGCTCACTCCCAGGAAAGAGAACCTCGGGGGATATTCTTTGCTGATTCCACCCAGCACACAGGACCCTGAATTGTGACTCCGTTGGGATCCACAAAGGAAGAAAGGGACAAAAACTCGACTGTGCTCAGCTATTTCAGAACTTTTCAGAGACAAGAAAAATGAGGTTGCCGTTAGAGTGGAATCCAGTTCTCTATTCTGCACAACTCCTAATACATTGTGGGTGCACAATGAATGTTAAATAATAATTTAATGTTTTTATTAATGACAAAGGAGCAATCAGCATGTTAATGAAACATGCAAATGATACTAAACTGGGAGTTATGACAAATACCAATTAGGAGATGTAGACAATGGAGAGGGACCAAAAAGAAAAGAGGGAAAGTTACAACAAAGCAAGTTTCTGTTTTGCAAAATAGAAGCAAAAGCACCTGCAGAAACACACACTGTAAGGGAGGCCCAGAAGGCCAGGAAACAGCCCCAAGGTAATGGAGTTTGGAAATGCCAGGTCAGAATGGGTGACACAAAGGGTAAGAGGACAAGCACAGTCATCCCTGAGTCCTGAAGACAATGCATTCAACACCAAGTCGTCTCGATTAGGTTGCGCTTTGGAAGCTGGGCACGATGAAACACTGTATGAGCCTAGGTTCCTATCCTCTTAAATCTCTTGTTGGACATGCGCTGGTGCAAGAGACTCATTTTTCTGTTCTCTCTCTCTCTTTCTCTCTCTGCTTCCCTCGTACCACCTTCCCCTAGGAGACTCTGTTAACATCTTGTAATGCTTCTGTCAAAAATCATTAAGGAGCCGGGCGTGGTGGCACACCCTTGTAATCCCAGCATTCGGGAGGCTGAGACCGGAGGATCCGGGTTCGCGGCCAGCCTCAGCTACCTAGTGAGGCACTCTGCAACTTAGTGAGACTCGGTTTCAAAATAAAGAATAAAAAACAGGGCTGGGGGTATAGCTCGGAGGTAGAATGCCCCTGAGTTCAATCCCCAGCACCACAAAAAAAAAAAAATCATTAAGGATGTTCAGCCCAATGCAGTGGCACATGTCTGTAATCCCAGTACTTTGGGAGGCTGAGACAGGAAGATCACAGGTTTGAAGCCAGCCTCAGCAAGTTAGCAAGAACCTGTTTCAAAATTAATATATATTATTGAGGCCCCTCTGCTACCTGTGTGATTAAATCGAATTCTTCTTCACCATTACCTATAAGCTCCTTCATCTCACTCTATCTACTTTTATAGGTTGTCTTCCCAAAGAGCACACATATAACTCACCCTTGGTAGGTGTGGGCAGGGGCACATTGCTGTGGCGGGTCACCTGGAGTAGGGCCCCCTAAGATGGGGAAGAGCAGCATGCAGGCATTGAGGTAGTGGCCACCTGTCTGCAGCATGCTCCACACGCTGCCTTGCGACTACACTCTTCCCTGAATACAGAATTCCCTTCTTTCTTTCCCCCTTCTTAGAAATCCTTCTTCCTGACTTCTGAAACCTGAACAAATCTGGAGTCCCCGAATCCACTAGGGAAACTGGACCTTGTGTTGTCTGTGCTTCCCAAGACTCCACCGTCCTCTGATTTGGCCTTCATTTGGGTCCAGGCCCCTGGAAAGTGCCTGCAGATTCCTTGTAGACACATTTCCTCCCTGGTTCCAGGGCATGCCGACCATGGAGTGGCTGGATAAGCAGTGATCAGAGCAACTTGGCCTGAGATACATTCCTTGGTGGTATCTTTCTGCTGGGTTTTTTTTTTTTTTTTTTCAAACTCCAGCTGGGGCAAAAGGGGGGCAAAGGTTTCTCCCAGGCTTTGATTGTTATTTTTAAGCAAAGATTGAAGGAAAATAATCCGGATGCGAACCCGGATCCTTTCCTGCTTCCACAGTAGCTGAGACCACGGCTGGCAATGAGCCTGCCTTTGTTTTTGTTTTGTTTTTATCAGGTGTGTGTGATGGGGTCTAAATGTGTTTCCTAACCATGGGAACCGGAACAAATTTACACGCTGCAGTGCAGTCTGTGAGGAAGATCAGGACCCACCCACAGGATCCATCTGGTGACAATGGAGGGTGGTGGTCTTGGGATAGAGTCAGGGTCTGTTATGGCAATTGAACTAGGGTTCTGTGTCTATCAGCATTGTTGGCTTTGAAAGCTTAACACTGATTGAGAAAGCAGGGTGCAGAATGGGATGTTCAGCAAGACACAACTCACGCAAAGAAAAACCACCTATCGAAGTGTACTTGGTAGAAGATGCAGATGTATGGCAGGCAACAGAGAGTATGGGAAGTTCCCTCAAAAAAGACAGGGTGGCCAGGCACGGTGGCGCACACTTGTAATCTCAGTACTTGGGAAACTGAGACAGATCATGGATTCAAGGACAGCTTCAGCAATTTAACAAGAACCTATTTCAAAATAAAATAGGAATGGGGGGTGTAACTCAGTGCTAGAATGCCCCTGGGTTTAATCCCCAGTACCACACACACACACACACACACACACACACACACACACACAGAGCGTTGGGCATGGTGGTGCATGCCTATAATCCCAGTACATGGGAGGCTGAGACAAGAGGATTGCAGGCTGGAGCCAGCTTTACCAACTTGGCGATACCCTCAGCAATTTAGCAGGAACCTGTTTCAAAATAAAAAGGGGCTGAAGGTGTAGGTAAGAAGTAGAATGCCTCTGGGTTCAATCCCTAGAGCCCCAAACAAACAAACAAATAAATAAACAAACAAAAACAACAAAACAGGGAGACAGGAAGAGTGTGGGGGTAGGGATTTACTCCAGGAAGGGCCCGAAGGTGACTTCTCAACTTTTCTGCACTGTTCTATTTCACATACCAAGCAATATATAATTGAGTTGTTGTTGTTGTTTTAAGTTCAAGTTAAAAACACATGGATATTTTCCTTTTTCAATTTTTTAATTTCTCTAAACTTCACTTTAGACTCCATACTGCTCTTTATTTATGCTCTTAGAGTCCAAACATATTACAACATTGCCGCAGCTTGAATTCTCTGATGTGCTTGTAAGTAAACGCAGAGGAATGCTGCTTTGAAGGGCAGACAGGTCCTTAGTTCTCTCTTTGGCCATTCTGGGGGAAGTTCTGACCTTTAGTGAAGACCCCCTGCTACAGGGACCTTGCAGATACCACCTGTATTTAAAAACTGGGATTCTAAAGCTCAGAGGGGCAGAAAGCCTTCGCCTAAGCTACACAGTTCGATCCAGGAGGGCTAGGGCTGAAATTGTGGCCATCTGTTCCTAGTAGATGCCTGAAATCACACTGAGCAGACCCAGGGGAGCCTTGTAGAGTTTCTGCTTCAGATCCCACAGTCAGCGCAGGAGACAGACACACAGCTAGAAGCCTGAGAAGCAGCTTCTGAAGCCAGGGAGGTCAGGTCGGAGGAGCAGGCTCCAGGAACATGAAGATCAGTAGTTTTTCCCTGTGCTTGAAGTTTTTGTTGTGCCCATTGTACCAAGCCTGCCATCAGAGTCGCTGAATTGATGTTCATAAGCCTGGTTATTTGGTCAACAAAGACCATGTTTAATTTAAAATAACAGAAATGCTTCAAAATGCCCTATTGCCTCAACAACTGTATCCTAGAGAAGGTATGACAGGCTCACAGTCCATGCTGTCACCCACAAAACAAGTGGCTTTGCCTCCTCATTCCCTGACCTTGATATTGAAGCAATAAGGAGGAAATCACTGGCCATGACAAATATTTGAAGTGGCTGATGACCCCCTCTACCCCTGCCCCCCATACATGTATGGTGCATTACTGAACCTGGGAGCTCAACCCCTGCTATCTATTCTTGAGGAGTCATGGCACTTTTCATTTTCTAATCCTCACCAAAATGGGAGGACTCTGTATTATTGGGTGTCCATTTTATAGATGAGGAAACCTACGTCCCAGCGAAGTTCATCTCTCCATGATCAAGTCACCCATGGAGTGGGGATGTAAGCAGGTCTATGGACTCCAAAAATAAGTCTTTCTGCAGAATCTTCTTTACCCAGAGCTGCTCATGATGAGGCCCAGCGGAGGCAGGGAAAGTTGTGATAAGGGAAGGATGTCTTCTGAGAACATCATCAGGAGTCACCCCGCTCCCCAGCGACTCCAGTGGCCATGTCTGTAAGTCCTGCATTTTAGAGGAAGTTCACTTGTCCTTCTCCCGGGAAGAGAGCACATTTGAGGTTTCTGTTGTGACAAGGAGTGATCATTCCAATTACTGAGGATGCTCCTGTTCCCCAGAATGGTCAGCTTGAGTGTGAGACAGACTGATCCCTGCACAGGACCCTTCCCTCATTTGCATATGCAATAGTTAGGCAAAGCTGGACGTTTTCTGTGTGCCCCCTGTCAACTCTATTTCACCACTATTTTTTTCCCCCTTTCTTCTGCATAGCATGAAGTATCCCTTGGAAAATGACTTCTGTGAAATACTTCCAGAGGCATTTAAAGTCACTCAGTGTGATTTTTCAGTTTTTAGTAAAACTGCAAAGATCAGTGTGGATTTTCGCAACTGGTGATGAGTTCTTTCTTTTGATTCCCATGTTATTTCTTTCTCTGGCATGTATATAGCTGTAGAGTTGGAAGGCAACTCAATTTGCATCTATCTACTATTTACCAAAGATGTAGTTTAAGACTGGGAACATTTCCATTGCCTGGAAACTAGTTAGAAATCCATAATCTAGGGCTCCCCCTTGTGAGTGGGGGTGTCATTACATTAGTTATCTATTACTGCATAATAAATTAGCAAAAAATTAGTACCTTAAAACATATTTATAAGCCGGGCATGGTGGCGGACGCTTGTAATCCCAGCATTTGGGAGGCTGAGACCGGAGGATCCAGGTTCGCGGCCAGCCTCAGCTACCTAGTGAGGCACTCTGCAACTTAGTGAGACCTGGTTTCAAAATAAAGAATAAAAAATAGGGCTGGGGGTATAGCTCGAAGGTAGAAAACCCCTGAGTTAAATCCCCAATACCACAAAAAACCATATTTATTATCATTCATTTCCCCCACTCATTCTATCCAAGCATGTTTCTATCTTTTCCCCCCTCAGTGCTGAGGATCAAACCCAACCCCTCACACAGGCTAGGCAAGTGCTCTACAACCAAGCTGCACTCTTGGTCCTATATCTTACGACCTGCCCAGGCAGGACTCCAAGCACAGCCCAAACCCTCTCCTGCCCCACTACCACTCCAAGACCCACAACTGCAGAGGTGCATCCAGCGCCCCAGCAGGTACATTTTATATTTTGTCTGTGTGTGTAGTACTGAAGCTTGAACCCAGGGCCAACTATATCTGACCTATACCCTCAGCCTTATTTTATTTTATTTTGAAACAGGTTCTTGCTAAATTACCACACTGGCCATGAACCTGCCATCTTCCTGTCTCAGCCTCCCAAGTGCTGGGATTGCAGGTACTCACCAACATACTTGGTCAGGTACCTTTTATTGAGTCTTCACTTTACCAAACTAGAAACTCCCAGTTCCCCTTCTAATTATTCCTGTGGTTCTAAGTTTATTCTCAGAAAGTGAACTGGAAATGCCAGGTTGATTCTCACCAGAGAAGAATGGAGTTCATTAAAATTACCTAAAGAGAAGAACCGGCCCCATCCTAGTGTGGACATCTGGAACATTCCTCAGAGCCTTCACTCTCTTGCTTTCTTTTACCATCTGGACTCCCTCCGCAGGCTCTGGTGAGCACCTCCTTTCTGCAATCCATTGAGGTCTCCTGAGGTCTTTACTGCCTACTCTGTCCAGCTGGTCAGGAGGCTATGTGGGGCCTTCATTTCCTCCCCTGGACCTCCCCATGGGGACCTCTAGCCCACGAGCTGGTTTTGGCATCAGGGTTAACATCTATGCCCCTCTCTGGTCTCAGTTCTCTTAGAAATGGGGCAGCTTGCAGAGTTTGCTCATTAGGTACAGGACAGTCCCATAGTGGCCGTTCTGATCTCTGGTGCCCTCCTTGCCATGCTCCTGGTTGGCATCCTTCAAAGGCACCTGCGTGCTAAACCCCACCTGCCTCACACTGCCCCCCCTCTTTGGTGCATGTTCCCCTCTGTGCTTCCCTGGCAACCTCTCCCTCCCTCACATTCGGTCTCCAATGCCCCAGTCAATTTTCCAGTTCCCCCGTGTCTCAGGACACCCCCCTTCCCTCCCCTGCTCATAACATTCATGAACTGAAGTGTGTCCCATGGACGCCCTCACCAACCCCCAGGACCTCACAGCGTGATTGTGTGTGGTGACAGGGCTTTTACAGAGGTAAGGGAGGAAAGATGAGGCTGGTAGGGAGGCCCTCATCCAATCTGATGGGGCACAGGGAGCACAGGATGTGTACACATGGATGAAGGACCATGTGAGGACACAGCAAGAAGGCCCTCTTCAGGCCAGGGAGACGCCACAGAACAAACCATGCTCCTTGATTCTGGACTCGTAGCCTCCAGACGAATGGCAAAATAAATTTTTGTGGTTTAAACCACCGGTATGTGGTATTTTTGCCATGCAGCCGGAGCAAACAAATACAAGGACACTATCACATTCCTCTCTCATTATCCACTTCAGCCACATGCCTACCATCCCTCCTTGGCCAAGCTGCCAAGCTCCACCTTGCCTCTTCATTTCTCCTAGGTCATTCCAGGTCTGGCTCCTACAGCACTGACCCAATTCCACTGGTCACTTGCCTGTATCCTCCCAGGGGCATGTCCTGTGCAGGCCTTCTAGTGCCTCCTCTTGTTAGGGAATGGCCTTTGCATATTTTGTGGACAGCACTAGAGGCCAACGCTTGACTCCAAGTGCACTGGTGGGTTGTAGTCCTGCCTTCCCTGGAGTCCTTGCCCAGCCACCTTCCTCGTTTGCAGCTCTGTGCATCTGCAGACACTGCTGTCAGATCCATAGGAGACCTGTGCACCCAGCACTCCCCAACAGTCTGTCTTCCTGGCATAGGACATGCACAGCCTCACCTTGGGGCACTTCCTTCTGTGCAGCCTCCATCTGCTGAGGACTCCAACATTCCCTGCCTGGGACTGCTGAATCTGAGCCCTGCGGTCTTTCTCCAGCCTGGTGTTTATCAGAGAAAGTGCTCAAACAGCAGTTGCAGGTGAGGAGGGGTGCTTGTGGGAAGTCAGGTTGCTGCGACATACACACTGAAAACTTCTGTTCTCCGTCTTTGTACTTTGCAGAATGTCCTGCGATCCTTTATGAAAGAGGCTAGGCGGGCATGATGGCACACACTTGTAATTCCAGCATTCGGGAGGCTGAGACCAAAGGATCCGGGTTCGTGGCCAGCCTCAGCTACCTAGTGAGGCCCTCCGCAACTTAGTGAGACCCTGTTTCAAAATAAAGAATAAAAAATAGGGCTGGGGGTATAGCTCAGAGGTGGCATGCCTCTGAGTTCAATCCCCAGTACCGCAAAATAAATAAATAAATAAATAAATAAATAAATAAATAAATAAATAAATAAATAAGAGGCTGACCCTTTATGAAAGCGAATTACAGTATGAGGCAGATTCTAAGTTGCTGGATGGCTGGTCTCCTCCCCCTTTGTCCTCACATCTCCAGCTCCGCACTTGCTACTTGCCAGAGGTCAGTGAGTGCTTGCTGATGAATGCATGCTGGAGTTGTCTGTTCTAGAAGCAAACTTTGGTGGACAGTGTAATGAGGAAAGATTTCTAGTCTCATTGGGGTGTTAGTGAATTTTAGGGAGGCAGTAAGACATGAGAACATCGGGGACCCAGGGTGTGGTCCTTAATTCAACCACTAGCTCGATGAACCTGGACAAGGGTTTCCTCTAATTTACAGATGTTTCAGTAACCTGATAGAGAAAATAATCCCCACCCTGAGTGAGGGCTCCAGTGCATGGTCTTATAGTTAGATAGGAAGTGTTCTTTAAAGAGCTCATTTGTTAATATTCAGGGTTGACAGAGTTGGGTCATGAAAGCTGTAATCCCAGCAGTGCATAAATCTGTTGTAATGGATTTATCTGGGTGTGGCTGGAAGGCATGGATCCCTGTGGGTACAGCCTTGAGGATTATGTAAATAGTTCCTATTCCCCTTGTTTACTCCCTTTCTTCCGGCCTCCATGATGTCAGGGGCACAGCTCCTGTGTTCTCACTCTCTCCCTCTCTTGTCGCCGTGCTCCGAGATCCACAGTCCCTGGCCTGAATGAGATCCACATGGCCTGAACCCAAAACCTTAGGGAAATAAGCCTTCCTTCCTCTAAGCTGCATGGTCAGGTCTTTAGACTATAGCTATAGGAATGCTGACCAGAAGAGATGGCATAAGGATAATGGGATGATGGACTAGGAAGGTACCGTTTGTCTTGCAGGTGTTCCTCCGGGGGAGGTTCCTCTCATCCTCTGGAGACTGGCATTCAGATCTTACGGTTTCACACAGTCTCAGAATTTTCAAGGGCTCGTTGCCACCATTGGTCTGAGCAAATGTGAGATAGCTCCGCAGGCACTGGGATGAACAGATAGGAAATGAAAAGAATCATAGTACATTTGCTCACAGGAATCTGCCCAGGGAACAAACATTAAGCAGGGATTTGCCAGTGGACTAAAGTATTTAGAGAGCAGAGGTATCAGCATGGGGGAACGGCAGTTACCTGAATGTCATTAAGTAGTGGCACTTACCAGGTCTGCCCGGTAGTCTTGGTTCATCTTCTGGGAGTTTCAACACACTGATATAAGATGTGTGTGTGTGTGTGTGTGTGTGTGTGTGTCTGTGTGTGTGTAGTGCTGGGGATGGAACCCAAAGACATTCTTCTCCAAGCTCCACCCTCCTGCCTTATTTTACTTTTATTTTGAAACAGGGTCTCACTAGGTTGATGAGAATCTCACTATTTGTTGAGGCTGTCCTTGAACCTGGGATCCTCCTGTCTCAGCCTGCCAAGTACTTGGATTACAGGCTTGTGCCACCATACTCGGCTGACAAAATATTTAAAACAGGAATCTTCTGGAGTCCTACCCACTGTGTCTTCTCTTTCTTCCTCATATTCCCCTGCCACTTCTCTTTTTTACCTTTTTCTTTTGTTTTCTGACCCTTTGCTTGTACTTTCTGCAGAACTTTGAAAAGTAGAAATAAGATATGATTCTAATATTTTTTCCAGGTTCCAGTTGAATTGTGCAGATGACTTTTTCCCCAGACAGAGGTCTAGAAGCGAAAGTAGCTTGCCAGAGAAAGCCTGGTGTGGTCTCCAGTGGAGAAGCCTGTGGGCACAGCCACACGTCACAACGAGCCACAGGCCGGATGTTTCCTTTGTCCCCCCAAGTCCCAAAGGACTCAGACACAGTGACATTCCAATGCCCTCTGCAGTCTCTCCCTCTTGCAGAACTCCAGCTAGAATAAGCCCACAATGAAATGGAGGGAAAGGTCACTGCATTCTTGCGTAGATCCAAATCGCCGGTCCACTTTCACCTCCAGCTCTCGCTTGCTGACCCGTTCTAGTCCTTTGCAGTATCTCAGACCACAGCAGAGATACATTGACTTTCCTCACTCTCTTCTCTCCCAAAGAAATGCTTAACATCCTCCAACAGACGTAGCTCAGACGGCCCATCCCAAATCAAACTTTTTTCCATCTGCTCATGCATCCTGCTCACCGTCCCTGACCAGCATCCGCAGTCTCTCCTTCCCCTCACGACACAGTAGCATTTAGTCAAATTGCCACGTTGGCACCTGTGATGAATTGCAATTACCCTTTATGTGTCTGTCTTCCTCCTTGGAATGTGATTTGCTTGAGAGCAGATGGGGCCTGAGTCTAATACTTTGTTTTTCCTAGCATCTAGTAATTGGGCAACAAATGATTTCTAAATGGGTGGATAGAACCTACAGAATCAAAAGGGAAATTAAGAGATTTTTTTTATTTGTGTGCATTGTAATTTTACATCATATTGGGGTACAGAGTGATACAAAACACATGCACACACTCTTCTTGCCCTACCCACTAGGTCCTCTCTCATCCCACAAGTTTGAGATCGGAATTGGCAATTTTGTAGACGTTCATAGCATGATTTCTACTATGACATTCTTTATGACTTTGCCCCATGCCCCCTTCCCTGATAAGTCTCAGTCTTTCCCCTGGAGTCCTGGAGACTCTGTTCATCTATCTGATGTTTCCCTTATTGCTAAATCTCTGTCTAGCTTCCACATATAAGAGAGAATCTTTTTTTTTGTTTGTTTGTTTTGGTGCTGGGGATTGAACTCAGAAGCATTCTACAAGCTACATCCCCAGCCTAATTTTATTTTTTATTTGGAAACAGGGTCTCACTAGGTTGCTAAAAGCCTCGTGAAGTTGTTGAGACTGGATTTGAACCTGCTCTCCTCCTGTCTCAGCCTCCCAAGTACTGCGATTACAAGTGTGAGCTACCATGCCTGGCCGAGAGAATCTTTTGATGGCCTGGGCTCTAATATGATGCTGGCCTGAGCATCCCTCCTCTATTTATTCCTTATGTTCCATTCTGCATGGTCACAGATAGAACCACTGCTGTCCTTCCAGCCCTGAGCTTCGCCACGAGATGCCAATTCATTCCTAGTGTCCAGGCAAGAGCAGAGCACAGTGCTCTGGCATGTCTCCCCAAGCTCCTTTATGTAAATCTTCCCCTGCACAATTCTGTGTCTCTAAGCTGGTTTCTCACTTTCTGAGGAGTGTGTAACTTCCCAGCAGGCTTCAGTCACGTATGTATGAATAATCTGCAGTAGCTGCCTTCTATTGTTCCTGGAAGACTTTTATTATTGAGAGAGCAATGGATCACATTCTGAGGAGAACCGGGGAGCCAAGTCACATGGCGAGGTTCATGATGGCTCTTTCTTCCAAGATGAGCAAAATAATAACCCCAGCCAAGACTTTCTTGAAGAGTAGCTTGCCTCCGCTTGGAGAAGCTAGATATAATGTGCTTTTTGCTGAAGCCTGAATGCATCCTGGGGAGTAGAAGGAGCCAGAGGAAAGATCTGCACGCATTCCCACGGGCCAACGTGACTTCTATCATTAAGCAGCCAGCTAAAGAACACAGTTCAGGCAGAACTTCCATGCTGCCCTAATTTGCCAGTTGTTGGCATACCTAGCTTTTGGAGTTCATAATTAGGCTAGATTTGGAGGGAGATAATTGTGTCCTAAGTTTACTTTGATAAGGCTATCATTGCTCTTCAAAGTACCCAATACAGACATGAAAATATTTCTAGAACTTCGGAGATGAATTTGGAGGAGGGATTAACACTTTGTAGAGTGCCTGCTATGTGCTTTAGGATGGTATTTGATAGATGCGGGAGGATGAGAGTTGTGGAGAGGTGATTGACAGAGGGTTATACCAATGGAGAAGAGCTTCAAGGCAGCAGACAAAGCCACAAGGAAGGACAGGAGGAAGAGCAGCCCCTAGGGGAGACTCGGGAGTGCCTGAGGAGCAGAAGGAGGCAGCAGGATGGAGAATAAAGCACTGCAGGAAAATGCCCTAATGACTGACACTGCAGATATTCAAGCTAGATCTCTCTGAAAGGACCCGTTGCCTATGGAAATAAGGAGACCATGGTGATCTCGGCAAATTCAGCTTCATGGACGAGGAGAATGGAAACCAGAGAATGGCAGGCCGGGGATGCATGCCCTGCTAGAAGGTGTTTGAATGAGGAAGGGGAGAAAAAAGCAGATTGGTACCAAAGAAGAAAATTGCTCTTTTTTGAGCGGGGGTGATAAAAAAAAAAGGCATTGAGATGGAGCCAATTTCAGTGCATTTATATGTGGATGCTAAGTGGCCAGGGTCAAGGGCTGGGAGGAGATCCTGACCTGAGGGGGCCTTAGGAAGATGAGACTCTTCTACTCTGACTGAGAAGCAGGTTACCTGAAGGCCTGGGCAGGTGAACCAGTAGGCAGAGCTGAAGGAAAGGTAAGGAGCTGTCCCAGGACTCATGGAGGACCTCATAGAGGCAGAGGAGAGGAAGCTTCATGGTATCAGTCATGAAGGGAAGTGGGAAAGTGAGCACATGCCAGCATAGGCTGCAGACCAAGGAAGGTTCTGGAAACTCCTTTGCTAGAAGCTCAGGAGGGTGGAGAAGGGGAGACAGAATTGCCTCTGCAAAGAGGAAGAATAAAGGTGGTGTTTGAGTTTGGCCTTGCCACATGACCTCCCCTTTCTAGAAATAGCAGTTGAGGTTGGAGAGATGTTTCCACGGACTCCAGAAGCTCTAATTGGACCTGAGGACTTGTGGAGGTAGAGCCACATCAAGGTTATATCAACAAGTGCTGAGGACTCAGTTCACTGCTAAGTCTTTTCTGGACATCAGAGATGAATAAAACAAGGCTTCTACCTTCAAGAAACCCAGCCTAGGACAGCTCTGAGGTGAGATCCTGTAACAGAGCAGGGGCCATGTTGGCTAATGTTCACAGAGTGTCTGCTGTGTGCCAGGCACTGCTCTGACCAATTTCTGGGCACTGAATTATGCTATCCTAATAACCATCTCTCACAAGGTAGGTTCTACCATCCTCCTCAGATTGTATACAGGGAAATAGACACATGAGCTCATCTTGCATCATGAAGACACTCAGTGAGCCGGGCCACTCAGTGATTCTAGCCTCCACTCCACATGCGACTGCCTCACGAAATAGATGCTCCAAAGAACTGCTGTGGATGCAGAATCAGGAAGAGCCCCAATGGGGGAGGGAGCATTTGAGCTGATTCTCTGCTTTGTTTTCTAGACAGCTGAGTGACCTATCAGTGATGTTGTAGTGAGTGTCATCCAGTATAATGTGAGGAAGGGTTTGGGGGAGAGAAGGGAGCTGGGACACTAGTTTGCACTGTGGGTGTGGCTATTGTGTTCTGAGAGCTTATGAGTCAGGAATTTGCTTGGCAGCCGTACTAATAATGGCAAAGCTGACACTTCTTGAATGTTTAATATGTTCCTAGCAAGTGACTTAACATCACAGACACATTTTCTTCTGCCTCCCCACTGCTAATGACAGTATGAGTTTGATGTTCTCAATTCCACTGAGCACAGGTGACTTAAAAACCATGAAGCAATTGGCCTAAAGTCACACAACTAAGAAAAAGCAGAGTGAAATGAGATTCCAAGTGCCCTAAACCAAAGGCATCCCTCTTACCAGTTTTTGATGGCCCCTTCTCCTGGCGTATTAGTTTGGGTACTTTAGGCTGCAAGCTTCAAAGGAAAGTCTTGTAAACATGCAATGTAAGGGGTTAAGGACTCATGCATGATATAGTTGGGCATGTAGGTGACTCTTGTATTGAATGGGAAAGGTTGTGGGCTTTCTAGTGAATCTAGAGCATTTCTTCAGTTCTTGTTCATCAACTGCAGAGACTGACTCTGTGGGTTTTCCCCATGTCAGCTTCCTGCTGATGGATGTTCTTGGTTTTCTATCTGTTTTTTTTTTTTTTTTTTTTTTTTTTTTTTTTTTTTTTTTTTTTTTTTTTTTTTTTTTTTTTTTTTTTTTTTTTTTTTTTTTTTTTTTTTTTTTTTTTACAAAGAGGATTTAGGTTAATGCTAGAATCTCTTGGTTCCAAATCCATATCCCTGTGGATGACCTCTGATTTCTGGAATGGTGAACTGAACCCAGGGGACCACAACCTATTGCAAAAGTGACTACTCCTATTTCGATGAGGTGGAGTTGGGGAAGCTAGAGGGGCAGGTCCTGAAAAGTGGAAGACTGATCAAAGATTCTTTGCTTGTCTAAACTTTTGGGGGAAAGGGAATGTTGGAAAAGAAATCTTATCTTGTATGGTCAAAGCTAGCAGAGATTGAATAAGTTTTTATTAAAATTAGCCTCTGTATTAATAGCACCCTGGTGCTAGAATTTGGTCTTTGTCAAAATCATGTGAAAATGCTGTATGCCACAGAAATAGCCAAATGTTCTTGTCAATTGCATCATTATAATGAGCTCTCATCAGATCTTTAACCATGGCTATTGTAAGTCTTTTGTCATTCATGGGCAGTTATTGTTTGACTTTGATTCTTTTCTGAAAGCGTTTGCAATTAGCTATGGTACAAGATTGCTTACTCTTGAAAAAGATTCACGGAACACACTCTGAAAGGTGCTCTGAAATACAGATCTCTACCAAAGGCTTTAAGATCATACCAGAGGACTAGGTAAGAATTTACAGAACCCTGATGCTATGGTTTGGCTGTGGAATGTCACCCAGAAAAAAAGCTCATGTGTTGGCAATGAAGAAATGTTCAGAGGTGATATAATTCAATTAGGGTTCTCACCCACTGATGGGTTAATAATTTGAATGGGTTTGCCGCATGTTAGCTTAGGGGTAGGGCTGAAGGAGGTAGGTCACTGAGGGAATGGACTTGGGGACTGTCTCGTCTCTGATCCCTTCCTTTTTCTCTGCTTCCTGGCTGCCAAGACCAGCTCACTTCTGCCACAATGTTTCTCCCTTGGAGACAGCCCACCATGAACTGGATCTTGAAACCATGATAAACATTTCCTCCTCTTAAGTTTTTCTTCTTGGGCATTTTGGCCACATCAATGAAAAAGTTGACTGAAACACCTAATAAAGGAATAGATGTGTTGGGAAGTTGCTATCCAAGATCAAGAATAAGAATTCGCTCCATGAAACTGAATGAACTGATGACTCTTGCATTTATGACTTTTGCATTTCAAGCATTGCTTTCTATTAATGTTTTGTTTCCCAGATTTAAGGAGATGTTTTCTCTTTTCTCTCAAGCTATCTATATCTTACAATAATTTGATTTAAAAAAAATTTCCTTGGGAAAAAAAAAAAAAGATGGGGCACACTTGCATTTCCTCCCATCATGATTGATCCCTCCAGAATTCAGAAACTATTAGTGAACATTACTATTTTTAATGGCAATTTGGTCGTTTGCATAAGTTCAACAATAATCTCTTCTCACAAATGTACACATAAATGCATTCATAACAGAATAGAGAGGAAATACTCATGACACTTACTTGTTTCTGTAACTGGCCAGGTGGTCATAACTAGTGTGTATAACTGTCCTCTTCTTTAACAAGCACCCCAACTGGTCGTGTGTGTGTGGGAAGGTGACCTGCACCATCATTCCTGAAGGGTCTGGGCCATTACTATTCCTGCTGAGATTGGATTGCTACAAGTTTCAATGGACTAATCACAAGACATGGTGATAGTAAAAGGTGCCCTAAGGTATGTGTTGTATTCTACTCATACTCTTCCTAGCCTTCACTGTGAAACAGTAGCCTAATTGCCCCATGGTAGTCTGAAATAATCACTCCCAACAACACTATGACTCTCTTTTTAGCCTGTTGACTCAACACTGTGACTCCCTTTTTAGCCTGTTGACCCAACACTGTGACTCCCTTCTTTGCCTGTTGACTCAGTTCTGATGTGGTTGGGAGGCAGTCTTACTGTCCAGTTCTATGGACATTGATGCATCTCCTGGTAGAGGCATTTCTCTTTCTATACCTAAGACTACAAGGCCAGCAAATCATGAAGCAGGGGATCAGGAAGCAAAAGTTTTGATAGTAGATCACTAGAAGTAAGAGCGCCACTGCTATTTCTATCTTTTTATTCACAGACCAGTGAATTCTGACTGTCAGAGGAATAGTGTTACATGTTAGATGCTGAACCAGGGCACATACAGCCTCCTAGAGAACCAATCTCTTCAGGTGGTTACATAGCTGGCACTGTTACTGAATCTTCAAAGGCCTATTCCAGCATTCTATCAAGCCAGCTGCTTCAGGATGATGAAGAACATTTACATGTAACATTCATGAGCATAGAGGCCATACTTGTCTGTGAAGCACATTTCTTGGTCAGAAGTGATACTTTGTGGACTGCCATGATAGTGGGTACTAGGACACAATTGAAGACATTAATTATATTACTAAGACTCTGAGTGGAATGTCATTTTTCCAGATTTGACCAGACAACTTTAAGGATCCATGATTGTTCTTATTAAGTTAGTAAAGCCCCTGGGGAAGGGAGTCATTAGTGGCATAGTCCCTTACATACATGATATACTGACATAGCAGCCTTACAGATGACTAGTAGATGTCACTTTATGGTAGGCCAGGAACCTCAGGATTCTTTGAGGACCTTGAGAAGGGAGTAATTTACTTAAATATTTGGCATTGCAGGCAAAGTCTAATGACAATAACTTGGCTTGTTTTTCTAACCTCAAGAGGCATTCAAAAGTCCAATCTGAGATTTATTATAAAAATTTCCAGCAAAGGAAACTCATAAAGAGCCTAAGCATTTAATCGCCATTCCTGCTGCACTTAGAGAAATAATCCTGCAGAGTTTAATGAGAGTGAACTCATTTTGCAAATGCATGTCTCTTATTTAGCCTTGGTAAAAAGATAGTGATTCTAGAAAGAAAATTTGTTATATAAAAAGCTGGGGCACACCTGCCATTAAGTTCTAGTCCTGTTAATTGAATTTGAAGTTTTGTTATTTATTTATAAACTGGACTGGATCCTGAATTCTTCTAGTTACCTCCAATACCTGGCTATAACTCTGCAAGCTATTATTTTAAATTCCCTTCCACTCTTCTGACTTAGAATTACTGAAACAACTGCCTCCTTCCTATGTGTTGTAAGTGGACGGCTCCACGCAGGTGTCAGAGAAATCATCACAATAGCAGGCATTTGGATAACCTTTGTGACATTCAAATTGAAAATCAGGAAAAGCTATCAGAATCCCATTGCTCATCCCCAGTCCAACTGAAGGGGTTTTAAGCCCAGCATTTAGAAATTTTCTTGACTGGTTACCCTCAGGACACTGAAACTGAATTTCTAACTTAACTAATCCTTTTTTTATACCCCCACCATTAGTTCCTGACTGAGAGCATGGTCAACAAATGTCTTCCATTTCCAAGTCCCAACAGAAGATTTAGCTGAGAGTGAAAAAAGGCAACCAGGTGAGAAAATGAACTTATATTGTTCAAAGGAAGGAAGAATGTCTCTTCTTACCTTTAAAATATTCTTGTCAGGCTCAGGAACCTTCTCCTTAGACCATCCGTGTACATTCTAATAGAATCCAATGCCATCAAAGAATCTTGCTAAATTAGTTTAACACTATCCTCCCACTCCTGCCCTGAATATTGATCACACTGATCACCCTCAATATCTGATCAAGTTTCCTCATCCTCCACTGTTGCAGGAGACTCAGTTTCCTCCTCATCGGTTTCCCCTGGTTCCTGAGACAGGATTTCTGGAGGCTGAAATCAGAAACAGGTTTCTTTATTTACTGGTAAATGGCTCCATTGACAAACTCACAGATCTGAGCCTTGAAAAAAGGGCTCACATGATTCTTATACCCTTGGTCTCTCACTTTGGAGAGGGGAGGGGTAAGCTTGAGATTTATTAGACCTAGCCTAAATAAGATGCTTAAGTTACATACCATCCTCCAGCTCTCTCCGGTCTCTTAACTGGCTCTCTCTTGTTTACATTAGGGAGAGCTCCTGGATCATGACTCTGGGTTGCCAAAGAAACAGCTCCCTTATCTTTTGGAAGTGTCTGCTTGCTTGCTTGTGGGTAGCAAGGGGGAGGGGTTGGGGAACTTTTACTTTCGCCCAGCTTGGGTCTAAACTCCCAACAATATTCCTAAGGCTCTGACTGGGTTTCCTACCTCACCACCATCCCCCATGTGATATCTTATTATCATAGTCTTCTTCAGCAATAATCCTGTTAGGTTGACTTGACCAGTAGTATCCTTACCCCTGTGCTTTCCTCTCAGTAGTCTTTAATCCATTAGCCCCCTCACCAAGCTCTTGGCTATAAACCTCCACCTGCCCATGTTGTAGTCAGAGTTGAGCCCAATCTCTCTCTTCTACTGCAAAATTCTATTTCAGTGGTCCTCATTTGGGGATGGTCTTGAATGAAGTCTTGCTTATTGTGTGTGTGTGTGTGTGTGTGTGTGTGTGTGTGTGTGTGTGTGTGTGTGTGTTTCTTTTTGCAGGACTGGGGATTGAACCGAGGAGCATTCTACCTCTGAGCTATACCCCAGCTCTATTTTTTTATTCTTTATTTTGAAACAGGGTCTCACCAAATTGTGGAGTGCCTCAGTAGGTAGCTGAGGCTGGCCGTGAACCTGGTCTCAACCTCCCTGGGATTACAAGTGTGCACCACCACGCCCGGGACTTATTGTGTTTTAACAAGTATTATTGAATAAACTTTTTTTTTTTTTTTTTTTTTTTTTGCGGTACTGGGAGTGGAACCCACGGGCATCCTACCTAAGTTGCAGAATGCCTCACTAGGTAGCTGAGGCTGGCCGCGAACCCGGATCCGCCGGTCTCAGCCTCCCAAATGCTGGAATTACAAGCATGCGCCACCACACCCGGCTTGAATAAACTTTTTAATTAAACAAGAAAGGGGAAATATTAATAATAAAACATTAGGTGTTCCTTCTGCATAGTATCAAATCTCTGTGCTGTCCCTCAGAGGTTGGTAGTCCATTCCACATTTCAAAGATGAGAAAAATTAAAATAGAGAAGTCAAGCAATTTGGGCAGCAGCAAAGAGGAACTTTTTAGTAAAAGTGATAAGGGCTGATTATTGATTTTCAGTCATTATGGAAGAAAGGATAATCAAGGATGAGTTGAGATTTGGGAACCCTCTAGTCCTGCAGGATGGGATTACTAATTGAAACTATGAACAGAAGACTCAGAAAGAAAGGGAGATCACAGAATCTTTGAGTGTTGCTGTGTTGCGCTAGGCTGAGGCCGTCAGGAGGAGAAGAAGAGCATTCCGCAGTGTTGGACAGGGCGGCAGGACCAAAGTCAGAAGTCAGATAAGAGAAGCCATACTAAGGCTCAAGGGATGGTTCTAAGCATACCAGCATTTGGGTGTGAGGAATTGGAAGTGTTGGAACAATGGGAGGTGGTGAGAAGGAGTTTAGCCTTTGAGTTCCTGGAGGAGACTGTCTTAAAGTGATGATGTCAGAGCAGCATCTAATAATATGATGATGGCCCTGGAGATTTCAGGACCCCAGGGGATTTTAGAGTCCTGAGGGCCATTGTCATGGATGCTAACATCAACACAGATGTCACAGTGGACTCTAGCTGGCTTCTCCTGGGTCTGGCCACTAAGCTGGTGCTTCCCTCTGTGTTGTTACCCTGGCTCATCCTCACAACCACTTGGTGTAGCATTATCGCCTTCATTTCAGAGTTGAGGAACCTGTAGAATAAGAGGTTGAGTAATTTACTCCAGTAGCAGAGCAAGGAAGCCAATCAGCTTAGCTAGCCTCCAAGGCCCATGGTTGCCCCTGGGGCCTGTCCAGATGGATCTGGTGGGAACTGTACTCTGTGAGCTGCACGGATGCTAAATCAGCACATCTGGGTGTGAAGAAACCCGTGGCTTTTGTCCTGGTTGCCAGAGTTGTTTTCCTCACATGCCAGGAGGACCCTGACATATTGTCCCGGGGACGTGGCTGGCATAGGCTGTGCATCTGTGTGGATCACAGGTCCCTATCTTACTTTTAGCCATAAACCAATCCTATCATGAGAATAAGCTTGGACAACAGAGGGATAGTTCGTAGGAAGTGCCTCTACCAGGCTTTGTTTTTTCATAACATGATTCCATCGATTATTTATCCTCCCTCAGTATGTCATTACCTTCATTTCTTTCATATTCTTTCTCTTCCTCCTCCTTTCTCTTTTTCTTATTGTTTCTGTTTTTCATTTTTTTTCTCTCTGTATCAGTTCTTACCTGTCTCTCACTCTGTGAACCTGTGTCTCTTTTTCTTTCAGTCTATTTCTGACTCTCTCATTTATATTGTGGTAACTTAAAATAGAATGTTATTATAGGAATCTCTAGCTATTTGTATATAAATGTGATCTGATTGTTTACTTTTTAACCCCCCCCCCCAATTTTTTTGGAGGGGTGAGCACAGGTGCTTAAGTTCAGATAAATGAGAAGTTGGTCCAACTTAATTCAGGAAGCTTGGTAAAAAGATTATATACTATGGTGAAAATTCAAGTTCTAACTTGTCTACTAGAAGTTCCTTGAGATCCCAGAGATTAACTCCCTGAAGTAGTTTTAACATTTTCTTTTAATGATGAGAAACAGCTTAGCTTTCAATATGTTGTCAACAGTTCTCTTACTTGAACTTTTCAAAGTTTTGAGTTGTCTTTTTTTTTTCTTCTGTGCATGGAAGTGCTAAAATAATGACACAATTGCATCCCAATCAAAGTGTGGCAGATGGATGAGAAGATCCACAGTGCTTTCCAAGTATCAGGGCTGCCCTACTGTTAACCAGACAGGATTTGGGGAATCTGAGACACTGGTAGAGAAGTGGGAGTTCTCAAAGCCACATTCAGCAGAAATAGTAAAATGGGGCTGTTTGTAGGAAGGACAATAAGAAGTCCAGGGAAATAAAAATAGCGACTGCTTTGTGGAAGTTAGCTTCCTGCTACTTCCTGTAGGAACCTGTGGATTGAACTGTGTTCCTAAAAAAGACATGTTGGAGTCTTGTCCTTCAGTACCTGCACATGTGACCTCATTTAGAAATAAGGACTTTGTAGATGTGGTCAAGTTAAGATGAGGTTGTTCTGGATTAGAAAGAGCCCTAGTCTGATGACTTTTGTCTTTATAAAATGATGGAAATGTGGAAATATACACTGTGAAGCTGAGACATAGAGAGAGAATGCCATACGAGGAGAGAGGTGCCACTAGAGTTAAGCTGTGGCAGTCACCAGGACTTGCTGACAAACACCAGAAGCTAAGGAGAAGGACTCTCTCTGGTCTCAGAAGTAATGTGACCCTGTTAAACACCTCAATCTTGTGCTTTTCATCCCACAAACTGTGAGCCAATAAATGTAAATTTTAATCTTCCCCTTTGCTGTAATTTTTTATGATAGTTTAGGAAATAGATGGAGAGGTAGATACAAGTGTGTTGTTAGGCAGAGATGTGAGGTCCTGCCTGGGATTTCCCCAGCATCAGAGGCACCAGGAGCTCCTGTATACCTGATGGAGCCAGCTCCAACACTACCTCCCTTCTTTGCACAAGGTCATGGGGTGAAAACATTCACTACAGAGTAGACAGTCTCCAAGTTCACAGCCTCACTACCCCCGAGTCATGTGACTTCATGCAAGTTATTTATACTCACCTACCTTTCTCAATTCCAGTTTCCTCCTAGCACCCCTGTGACAATGTTGCTGTGATGGGCACAGTAAGTGTCGCTGGGATGAAGTGCAAGAATAAGGCTTGGCATCTACAACAGCCAAGGTCAAGCCCTCCCGACGCTGCAGTCCTTGAGGTCTGGGTTGCTGGTGGATTCCCTGCTAGTGATGGCTAGTGTTGCATGTCATTGTGGTTCACTAGAGCCCTCAGACCTTCCTTGACACAGCAGTGCAGATGTTGCCAGGTGGCTTATCTCTGACTCTGCCAATTTGGACTTTCCTCCTAAACTTCCTCGGCAGGGGCCAGGCCATGAGATGGACACAGGTATATTGAAAGAGGTTGGAAATCATAATCTAGAGCTTTCCTATTATTATATTAACTCATATGTAATTATTATATGATTATATTCTTATTATCACATGACTACGTTATATGCCTTTTTTTTTGTAGTTGTTCCACACCTGGGATGATGGGAAAAAATGGGTTACAGTAGAAACTGAGACCTATCTAGAAGCCTGGAGAGGAATTGCTGGTTTCTGTCCAAAGTACAGAAGCAGGGAGCAAGAAGAAACAGAAATAGGAGATAGGGGAAGGGTGCGTTCCTTAATGTGCACATTTTTTTAATTGGTGCATTATAATCCTAAATCGTGTTGACATTCAGAATGATAGAGGCAGACACACACACACAGCACGCGGTGAGCCCTCCCCCCATGCCCACCCCTCCTCTTCCCCTTCCCCACCTTCCCAGGTATGACACTGTGCTTGGCATTGATAAATCTGTACGTATATCACGTCCATTGAAGTGTTTCCCTCTTCCAGTCTTCCTCCCCTCCCCCACCTCCCTCCCTTAGGTCCCCTCTCTCACTCCACTAAGGTTTCTCCTCCCTTTTCCAGAGTTCCTCCGTATCCTGATTTCTACCTACATCTACATATGCGGGAAAACATCCGACCGCTCACTTTTTGTGACTGGTTAATCTCACTTAGCAGAATATACTCCAGTTCCATCCATTTCCCTGCAAATGCCATAATTTTGTTCTTCTTTAAGGCTGAGTAGAATTCCATTGTGTGTACATAACCATAATTTTGTAATCCATTCATCCATCGATGGACACGCAGGCTGGTTCCATAGTTTGGCAATGACGAATTGTGCTGCTATAAACATAGATTTGCATGCGTTACTATGGTAGTCTGGTTTCAATTCTCTCTGGTAGATACCCAGGAGTGGTATGGCTGGGTCATACTGTAGGTTTATTCCCATTCTTCTGAGGTAATATGCCCATTTCTTGGCCATGAATGGACTGTACAGAGTCCTTGGGGGGTGGATGAAGTATGAATGAATGTGTGTGTGCGTGTGCGTGTGTATGTGTGTGTGTGTGTGCATGCACGTGCACAGGTGAAGGGTCACCTTACTGCTGAAGGATCAGGTTTGGCAGAGGGGAACACAAAGTTTATCTCAATAGGAAAGATTAATGAGATTGAGAGACGGTTGCAAAAGGAAACTTTGAGAGATCTTGGGGTTGCCACAGTCCCTGAAACCGGAATCTGAAAGGCTGCATTTAATGGTTTGAATTAGTTTCTCATCACGGCATCTATGTCCTAATGCAGAGGGTCATTGTAATCCTGTGCCCTGAAATAGGGGATGGCCTACAGGGAGAAATGTGCTCCCAAGGACCACGTGGAAGGCTGAATCAGTAAAGCACAGCAAACAATTGACGACGTGTCCCAGGTTTCTGGTGGTGCCTCTACTTGGTGTAGGTGGCTATAGAGATAGGACATTTTTGAAGGGTACAGGGAGACGCAGAATTCCGTGCGACACACGGAATGTGAGGTGCTGCAGGGCGTCCAAGTGGAAAGGTGACCCTGTGAGTACCAGATTTCAGGGCTAACACCTGGGCTGGTCACACAGACTTTGTAATGTTGATGTATACTTTGAGACCTGCCTGCATTTCCCCTATGTAAAAGCATCTAGTTTCAAGGCTAAAGATAAATATATTGGGTGGGGCAAAGAGGAGAAGCAATTATTCGCCCCCAAATCCTAGTACAGAGATGGGAAGTTCAAGGAAGAAGCAAGAGCGCAGAGACACATTGGTGAGGCTGCAGTGGGCACAGTCAGCCTGTGGGGCAGAGTCACCTGTGCCGCTGCATCCTTCTGGGTCCTTCTGTGACAACCATCAGATCCATTAGTGATTCCTTGGGGGCTACGAGGCACCAAGGACTGAAGTCAGCAGTGTCTCCTGAGTTCCCAGGACTACATCTTCAGGGAGGGGCAGATCCCACACATCTCACCACTTCTCACTGGGAAAGATGGGCAAATCCTAGCAAACCTTGAATGTGTAGCTCAAAGTGAGTATCACCGGGCCCTGGTAGAAGGGCTAGCATTCCCTTTGCAGGTATGGAGTGCAGAGATATTAATTCAATAGATACTGATTTGCAGACTCTGCTGTTTTAGATGCTTTGCTTTGGGGTCTGAGGGATAAATCATATACTTTTCCTGTAGGATCCCCATGGGTTAGACAGGTTGGGTACCAGGCATGAATCCCGGAGGCAGGAAAGGAAGATGTCCTTAAAGTCTTAGAAAGATGCATGGTGGCTTAACCAAAGGAGCCTAGGGGAAGCCACCATGCAAAACAGCTTAGGGTCAAGTTTTATGTCTGCACGCTGGCCCTTGGAGGCCTTGTTGGGGAATTCCTATTTATGCATGCCAAGGTACTTGATCCTCTATGAAAGAGGGACCGGTGGAGGCTTTCAAAGTGGGAGGTGACGGGCAATTGGTTAGTGCAAAATATTAAGACCTCTCACTGAAGTTGAAAATGTCTCCTTGATTTAAATAAGCTTTCAGGCAACCGGTCTGGATTTGCAGGAGCCTGAAATCTGAGGATTTTCTGAGGCTGCTGACCTTAAGTTGCTTGGCTGTGGTTAGGAGACCTGCAACAAGAAGTGAGCGGCCAGCAGCATGCGGTTCCTCAATACGGCCAGCAGGTGGCACTCGAGCACTCCATTTAGCTAGTGTCTGGGTGAATGGGCTTTGAGGTCTTTGTTACTGGTGTGTGTGTGTGTGTGTGTGTGTGTGTGTGTGTGTGTGTGATGGATTTAGTATTTTAGAATATTTTTCCTCCCACTTTCTTTAACTATAATATGAAAGAATAGCAAAGAAAGAGAAAGCAGTTACTATTCCAGAAAGAACACTGCGGTTTGGGGGCAGCCAAGTGAGTGAATGCTCTCTGCGCCCTGCCCAGCCCTGGACCAGCAGTCAAGGTGAGGATGCAATGGAGTAACACCACCCACCCTGGGTTCCCGTCCCTTCCTGCATCTGGGGGACCGACCTATTCCCAGAAGCCCCTTTTGAATAGAAGCGACATCAGCCCTCACCCTAGAAGCCCTTCAGTGATATTCCATGCTCTTAAGGACATGGGATTTGCTTTTACTCCAACAATGGATTCGCCTCATACATGCCTTTCTTCACAGTAGAAAGAGATGGGGCCCTAAAGGCACAGCCCCCAACAGCCCCCTGTTCTACTAATCACCCCACATACAGCCTCAGCTGCTCCCTCAACCACAGGCTGCATCCTATCCCCCAGGTGGTGAGAATGAGAGAGAGAACGAGGTAGGGCCAGCTGGCCTCCACAGGTGTGTCCAGTATATCCACTCCTTGAAGGACTCGGAGTTGGGGCTCCAGTTCCCGTTAGTTTCCTCCACTCAGTGCTTCTGAGACCTCTCTCTGCCTCAGTCAGCTGCAGGTTCCTGCGCTGCTCCATGTCACTACGCTGTAGATGAGAATACCAGTCCGGTAAGGGTTCTATTAACTGAAAAAAAAATGTGTATAAAATCGGTCTCAGTAGCCTTGGTGGCTTGCCCAGTGTCTCAGGATCTGACCTGATTAATCACCCATGTGTAGATGACAAGGAAGCCTATTTTAAACTTCAGAGAAGGAACGTTGTATTTTGTGGGTACCAGTTGCCAGATCCTACTCAGTGTAAAGCATCAGAAATTTTTGCGTATCAGTCTTAAGGGAGGGATCTTTGAACTACAAAGCACACTCCTAATGTAAGTAAAAGTACTTGCCTATGGAGCGTGAGGAGTGGGGCTAGACTGTTCTTATACACACTGAGTAGGACCAAGCCATGTGTTTTGGTCACAGTCACGAAAAGCTGGCTAATAGAGACTGGGGATACTGTGAATACTTTTGTGAGGTCTCCATCCATCCAGCTGTTAATAGGAGTCACTTAATTCTCTTAACAGTTTGCAGAACCCTTTGCTGTCCTGAGACATGAGGAGGGAAATAAGTTTGTAAAGTGCTTCAGATCTAAGCCCAATGCCTCATACAAAACTCAGCTCAGGAGCACCCAGTCGGCCCAATCTCACACAATGGTGGACCAGTGTCACCTGTGCGGCCAGAAAAGTGCATGGGATTTGCTCAGAAAACAACTTTGGTCCAGTCTAAAAAAAGGTCTAGAATAAAATGTTTGTAAATAGAAAACAAGATTTATACTCTTGCTCATCCTGTTTCATTAAGGATTTCAAGACAAGAGGGATTTTTAATTTTTTGGCTTTTACCTCTAAAAGAAGGAAGGCTGGTAGCTGGTGTAATTTTTCCCTTTCTTTTCATTCAAAGGGTGAAGTGCGTCGGTAGGTTTTCTATAAGTGGATTACCCTTTCGTTTCTAGAATAAACTCCACCTGCTGTGGTGGTAGTCTTTGAATGTTCTTCCTGGAAATATTTGCTAATAGACATTAATAAAATTATTTATTTTGCCTCCTTCTTGAGTTTGGGTTTCACATTTCTGCTAGCTTTACAAATTTGAAGATTACCCCCCTCTTCTCTTCCTTTCTCAATTTATTCTTTGTTAAGAAACATTTCATATCATTTAACTGATCTGTAATCTGTTTCTCAAAGATTTGTTAGGAATCTTCTGTTAAGATTGCTAGGCTTGGCACTGTTTGTCAAGGATAAGGTAGTCTGTGAGGACTTAAGTTATTCTATATTACTTGGCCTATTTAGATTATTTTTATTTACTGGAGTCAGTTTGGATAATATTCAATCTCTTTTTTTTCTAGCTCTTTAAATCCATTTCCATAAGGCTAATCAATGCATACCCTTCTCTTTCTTTTACTTTTAAGTCTGTAGTCACATCATTATTAGACTGGTTCATACTTATTGTCATTATTGTTATGTAATAGTCAGAAATGAACTATTGGATTAATTAATTAGTTCTGCTACTTTCTGTTTAAGTAAATTATTTCTGCCTTATTATTTTTCTGTTTTCCTTAATTTAATTTTTTTGATTTCTCGACTTGTATAATTAAACAATGTATTTCCGTTTATACTTGCTAATTATACAATACATTGGAGAAATTTCCTCTGAATCCTTTTGTAGTCATATTGCATAAATTCTGGTATTTTATATTCGTATTGTCTGAATATTTTGCAATGTCAACACCAAGATTTTGATTTACTCTTTGACCAAAGTGTTGTTAAATGGAAAATTCTTAAATTTCCTGATAGAAGGCTTTTTAAATTGGTTTTATTCCATGGAAGTGTATCTACCAATTCTCTTCTTTGAGTATTTAGTGAGGTTTTTCTGTGACCTAGTAAATGGTCATTTTTTAAGGACTGGAAAGTGTTTGTATATACTTTTTGTTTACATGGCATAGAATTAGACATATATTAGTATATTCCCCTTATTAATTGTTACCTAGGTCTTATATATTTTGTTGTATCTTTATCTAATTTTATCCCTTGTGAATCAAGAGAGATGAATTAATATTCTGCTATTGATGCATTTCTGTTCATCCAGACACCGTCTTTGGGTTTTTTCTTACAGATGTTGATTCCAAGCTATCTGGAGTGTTTCTTTGGTTTTGCTTATAGACATTGATCTAAAAGTGTTTGGAACATACAGTTTAGGTATGATGTGGCTTACACTGAACCCCTGTCTCACCACTTATGAAGAGTTTGACCTCCAGTGAGTGACTTGATGTCACTAAGCTCCTATGTCCTTATCTGGAACACAGGGTAGTGATTCTTATGTTGCAGAATAATGATGGACTTCAGGAATGATGATTGCAAAAAGCACGGTGCACACAAGATGCTAATGAATAGCAATGCCGTTAGTGGTCGATGCTATTATCATTATACTCTGCTCACAAGCCCTTTGGTTGGCTCTGCTCATGAGGGTAAGATGTGGTGCCCACTTGTCTGATGGCTTCTCCAGTGCTTTGGATGTTGTGTATGCGAACACTTCTACAGTACAACTATCGATGTTACTCAGCATTTTAACTGCTGCCCCACATGCCACAGCCAGCTCTGAAGTGATTATCGTTACTCTTCTTATTTTCACTTCTGTTATTGCTAGTATTCAGCAACTCTACTTTGTTCACTATTTCAACTAGTGTTATGTCTTGATAGAGCTGCTCCCGTGTTGATTATGTTGATGTCAGTTCCCAGTGCCTTATCATTGCCTACAATCACCAGGCATAAGGAGCAGGGACTGGGCGGCTGGGTGCTGGGGTCATTCCTCCCCAGAGTTGCTTTTTTTATTTTCAGTAGATCACTTAGTTTCCAGCAATAGCTTTAGAGATTATGAGATTCCGGTTTCTTTTTTTTCCCCCAGAATGGACCTGGCCTTGTGAGTGTGTGTGTGTGTGTGTGTGTGTGT
>PVLC010000609.1:0-69415 GCA_004027655.1 Graphiurus murinus
AGAAGTACCTGCCCCACCTTGTTAGATGCTTAAAAACTCTTCCCTTCTCAAACCAGCAAACCCAGGTAGCACAAGGACAAATATAAGATCTGCTGGGTTCACTGCTGTACACCTGATACCTAGCACAGTGCCTGGCTCTCAGAAAAGCCATAAAGAATTATGGAATGGACGAATGAAAATAAACCAGAAGGACATTTTATCAAGGACATGTTAACTCTCCCAGGCATCTGCAATTAAATTTGGTATAGAAGGATGTCTTTTTTCTTTCTTTTCTTTTTTTTTTTTTTTTGGTACTACTGGAGATTGAACCCAGGGGTATTCTACCTCCAAGCTATTTTATTTTTTATTTTGAAGCAGAGTCTTGCTAGATTGCTGAGTGTCTCACTATGTTGCTGAGGCTGGCCTCAAACCTGTGATTCTCCTGTCTCAGCCTACAGGAGTAAGCCACCACATCCAGCAGATGCACATATTTAATACTATAGAAACATTAGGCAAATAGAAACTAGTGGAGATAGAAATTATTCTCCTTTGGGGAAAAGAGGGGTGGATCCTCTCTTTGACCCTTAAATTTGGCTAAACCTACTGAGAGTCCAGGCATCTTCGTATGCCTTCTGATTATAGTGTACTGAGTCTGAGATATCCTTAACCCTCACTTCTGCATTAGGTCTCCCAGACACTGCAAGTAGGGAATATAGTCCTCCCTGCTAAGAGATTATTTCTTCTACTGTAACAATGTGCCCTACGTCTTCTCTCCCTAACATGCAATATGGAATCTGAGTAAGTTCTCTGGCCTGTGTCCACTTCCAGTTCGACTTGAAAACTCAAAAGCCATCCCAGCATTCGGGAGGCTGAGACCGGAGGATCCAGGTTCGTGGCCAGCCTCAGCTACCTAGTGAGGCACTCCGTAACTTAGTGAGACTCGGTTTCAAAATAAAGAATAAAAAATAGGGCTGGGGGTATAGCTCGGAGGTAGAACGCCCCTGAGTTCAATCCCCAGTACCGCAAAAAAAAAAAAAAAAGAAAACTCAAAGCCTTCTGTACTACAATTTCCATTGTTTCTAACTTTCCAGAGTCTCAAGTGGACAGGCAGTAGTACTTATTCAAGACTCTTCAAATTGTACATTTTATCACGAAAAAGTAGTTCATGAGGAGACCAATAGAGAACTGAGCCCCTCACAGTTGGGGGTCAAGGTTGCGGAGGGTATAAGAGGAATAGGATGGTGAGAGGTCACATATGAGGAAGTTCAAGCTGTTGCTTATTAAGATGCATTCCCCCCACCTCAAACAGGTGTGTGTTCCAATATATGCACGGCCATCATTCAGTTATTAAACCATTTCTCATAAAGTGTGCAAGCCAGTGTTCCTACTATGTGTGGGGAGATGGAAACATAGGTGATGCACACTTTACCTGGCCCAGCATGACCACAGTACACCCCATGAGTGCACAGGAGGAGCAGGAGCCAGGTGTGAGGTCAGCCTGCAGGCAAGCTGTCTCCAGGGATCTAGGTCCGATTCCAGGAGCAGGGACTATTCAGTCTCTCTTGGAAGAAGAATGGGAGTTTGCCAAGGAGAATGGGAGCCTTCCAGGTAGAGGAAAAGCACATGAAAGAGGTGCCCAGGTGGGCAAAGAAGCCCGAGCGGCTGTACCAAAATGGTCCAGCCACCTGGAGCAAGCATGGAGCTGGGGGTTTGGGGATACCGATGGGGATGCTGGCACCATCCAGTGATCTAGGCCTGTCTACCAAGGAGTGTGGGCTTCATCTCATAGTCAAAGAGTTTTGAACATAATACCAGTTAATAATGATGTTAACTATACGCACTGAAAAAATGTCATTGCTGGATATGCTAACCACCCTGATTTCATTATACAATGTTTACATGTATCAAAACATCACATTGTATCCCATAATGTTGTATAATTATCATGTGTCCATCTAAAATGAAATTTAAAAGCTATTACTGTTTATGAAAGTTTGGAAAAATCTAAAATTTTGGTTTTGCTTTTGCAAAAATTAAGATATCTATGTATTTTTGTGTAGTACTAGGGATTGAACCCAAGGGCATTCTACCTCTGAGCCACACTCCCAAACTTGCTTTATTTTTATTTTGAAACAGGGTCTCGCTAGGTTGATGAATCTTACAGTCTTACTATTTGTTGAGGCTGTTCTTGAACCTGTGATCCTCCTGTCTCAGCCTCCCACATTATTGGGATTACAGGCATGCCCCACCATGCTCAGTTAAAACGTCTAAATATTGCAAGGCAACCAGGATTGGTGGCACACGTTTGTAATTCCAAGACTTGGGAGGCTGAGACAGGAAGATCACAGGTTTGCAGCCAGCCTTTGTAACTTAGTGAAGCCCTCCACAACTTAGTGAGACCCTCTTTCAAAATAAAAAATAAAATAGGGATGGGGGTATAGCTCAGAGGTCGAATGTCCCTGGGTTTAAACACACACACACACACACACACACACACACACACACACACACACACAATTTTCTGGTTGGAATTGAGCATATCATTAAATATGTTAACTTTTTATACATTTTTCTGTGTGTGTAACTGAGAATTGAACCCAGGGGCATTCTACTTCTGAGCTACACCTCCAGCCCCATTTTTTATTCTTTATTTTAAAACAGGGTCTCACTAAGTTGCAGAGGCCTCACTAAGTAGCTGAGGCTGGACACGAACCTGCAATTCTCCTGTCTCAGTCTCCCAAGTATAGGAATTACAAGCATGTGCCACCACACCCAGCTCTTTTTATACATTTTAAAATGACAAGCTTTATACACACATAAACAGTTCTCATAACTACTACCAAATATTCTTATTGTTCTCAATAAGAATATAAAGAAATTAACATTAAGATAAAGTGGGTATTTAAAATACCTGGCCAAACTGGGCATGGTGGTACACCCCTGTAATCTCAGTACTTGAGAGGCTGAAACAGGAAGATCACAGGTTCAAGGACAGGCTCAGCAAGTAGTGAGACTCTCATCAACCTAGTGAGACCCTGTTTCAAAAATAAATAAATAAATAAATAAATAAATAGGGCTGGGGATATAGTTTAGAGTAGAATGCACCTGGGTTCAATCCCCTCAATCCCTGGTGTCACATAAATAAACAAACAAATAAATAAATAATAGCTGGCTGAAGAATGTCATGCAGGTAGCTCTACCTCATATATTCCAGAATGTATGAGGGTATGAGTTTTAATGCAACTAATCACAGGTAGGGGAGCTTTTCCTCCAGATGATTCATTAATTGAGAAATCACTGTATTTCACTATATTATTTTGCCTAATTGAACAGATAAGAACCTGTCTATCAGGGAGTTCGTTTTTCTTTCCTGGTATTGTTCTCTTACCAGCAAGATAACGGAGAGGAGCTATGGTTGCAAAGAAGATAAAAACGGGTTGGAGGTGTAGCCCCGTGCTGCAAGAGCACACAATAAGCAGGATGAGGCCACAGACTTCCATCTGGAGCTCCGGGCACGGAGGGAGAAATGGCACTGGAGGAAAACCTTTCTTCAGTGGAAGAACCTGAGTTATTTTCTGTTTATATATTTGTTTGTTTCACACAACACTGCATGAATAAATTTAGCCAGGGAAAAGCAGCTGTACTGTGTCTTGGGGTTACCAACTCTAGCCTTTCATCTCAGGCAGGGAGGTCTGTGCATTACTTATGACCGACAGGAAGCTGTTTATCCGACATTTGAGACTGTCTGAAGAGGAAAATCCCAATCCTCCTTCATTACCTATTTCCACAGTACACTGGCTACAACTTTATTACCCAGCGATGCATTCTAATGAAACTACTAGCTTTATTGAACTCCTGGTGGATACATGGCATTAATTTAGGGAGGAAAGTGGTTATCTAAATAGTAAGACATAGCCTCAAATACCTCATATGTGCATTACTACCACTGTTAATAATAAATATTAACTTGAATGCTTTAGGAAATGAAAATATTCATTCAACACCTACCATAATGCATAAAAGGTGTTTTCAGAAAATAAGTATCCTAAAAATACATAGCTTCAAAACAACTTTATATTTAAGCCTCTTAGCCACCCAAGACTCACTGTTGCAATGGCCTGCATGTTTATCTCATTCATGATATAAAACACACTATTTGGGGGAAAAAAAGGAATACTGAGTGCACTAACTACTTATTTTACAGTGTCCAAAGCTGTGGCTTTTCTAAGCCTTTATCCAACACTGGTATTTCTCTAGATTGGAAGTCACCTGTTACAGGTATAAGGCTAGCACCAGCAGCTTGCACAAACTGGTTTGTCAGAAATTCCAAGCTCAGTGGGGTATGGTGGTAAATACCTGTAATCCTAGTACTTGGGAGGCTGAAACAGGAGGATCTCCCATTTGAGGCCAACCTTCAGCAATTTAGCAAGACCCTGTTTCAAAATTAAAAATAAAAAGGGTTGGGGATGTAGCTTGGAAATAGAATGCTCCGGGGTTCAATCCCCAGTACCAAGAAAAAAAACAAATTCCGATCTCATTTGAAGTGGGGAGACCAGAAATAATCTTAAATGTCAGCTTCAGGAAACAATACCCTTAATGTCAGCCACAGTCATAGTCAAGTCAGTACTTGGGAGGCGGAGACAAGAGGACTGCAGGTTTGAGGCCATCCACAGCAACTTATTGAGACCCTGTTTCAAAATAAAAATAAAAAGGGCTGGGGATGTTGCTTAGAGGTAGAATGTCCCTGGGTGCAATCTCCAGTTTCACACACACACACACACACACACACACACACACACACGATGATAATTATCAAAAATATTTTTTGTATTTCCCATTATCAGAAATTACTTGAAAGAGTGCAAAAGAATAAGACAGAGTGCAGTGAAAATGTGCATGTGTCTCTAAGGATGAATGGGGGTCTAAATCATTCTTGTGCTAAAAAATAGAGACCCAAAGCAATACAGAGAACAATTACTGTTACTTTTGCTTCCTTCCCTGCAATGACATTGAAACTTCTGAAGTTATAGATGACCAAAGCTTCAGAAATGTTATATACTTATAAAGGGGTCAAATACCACAAGTTCTTCACATACATATGAATCATAAGAAAACTATTTGAATTTTAAAATTCTACTTTTTCCATAATAAGGAGAGAGGACATCCATTTACTGTCTTTCAGCCTTAGCTACCTTAGCACAACAAATGGAGATAGACTTTTTTTTTTTTCAAGGTAAAAAATGAGGAGAATAGATGTCACATTGATTTGGAGGATAAAAAAAACAGAAGGAGACAAAACCTTCGGGCAAGGGAACAGATAGGAAAGGAACACCACGAGGTCATTAGGAGGTGCAGGGCGATTGCTATTCATGTAAATAAAGCTGTCGATTATCACAGGGAAGGGAGCCTTTGGTAGGAGGACATGGAGCAAAGGCTCATGCTGTGTGCAGTAATGAGGCTGGGTAGGGAAGAGGAGTCACAACCAATCACCGTACAGAGGAGAAGCCAGAGAAGAGATGCCGACTTGGGGATGATCATCAATAATGCACTAAGGAATAAAAATCAGAAGAATGTTTGACAGCAGTGAAAAGGGCAAACAAGGCTCTGGGCTGTGTGTGCAGCCGCAGAGAGAACAGGTCGGCACCGCTTATGCTGGTGCTATTTAAGGCAGCAAGATTTCATTACCTCTGGGCAGATCTGGGTTTTCCTTCCCATTGGAAAAAAATTGACTACAAAGCAGCAAGCTGAAACTTAAGTCAATTGTGATTCGAAAGGCTGGGTGTAAGAGAAGACAATGCAGTCCCCACCCTACTGTCTCCCACTGCAACCTGCTGCCTCCCTTCCCCTGCCTTTCTGGGGCTTAACATAATCCTATACTTTTAGGGTGTTAAGAAGAGGATTAACAAAGTGAGATTAGCCAGCTGTGAGAAGAGTGAGAATGTATATGCTCTGCAGCCTTTCTAAATTCTGTGATAACATCATTCCTCTTCATAGAAACTTCTATGGTAGCAGAGCCTATTTGGCAGTTAACTATTGAAGGCTGCAGAGTATTTATGAGTAACATAAAGATATGCCAATCCTGAGACAAAATATAAATATTACTTCTCTCTTTGATGTGTTCTGTTTATGGCTATCCAATCATTTAATAAATCAGATCATTGAGGGGATGACTACTGAGATTCTAAACAGATCCTAAGAGTGGTGTAGCAGAGGCAACCCCAGCTGGCCAAAATCCTGACATGTTCACAAAGTTCACTCAGCACAAAACTCAGCCCTGCACTAAGCCAAGCAAGGAATAGAGAGATCCCCAATACTGTGAATAACCCCCAAATACCATGTCCTTTCAATGAGATTTTATTTCCACAGATTGCCAATGACCACTTTTTTTTTATGGTGCTGGGGATTGAACCCAGAGTCAGTCTCCCATTGAGCTATACCCAACAGCCTTATTTTATTTTTTCATCTGGAAATAGGGTTTCACAAGTTGCTAAGAGTCTCACAAAGTAGCTGAGACTGGCTTCAAACTTTTGATCCTCCTATCTCTGCCTCCCAAGTACTAAGATTACAGGTGCCACCCAGCCCAGTATTCTCATTTAGACTTTGAAAGGTTGTACAAGATGGAATGAAATAGTTCAGAATAAGTAAAATTATGATCAATGATAACTGAGAATTAAATCCTTACAGCCACTATATAGGATTGAAACAAGTATTTCCCCATTTTATAGAGAAGATTGAGGCAAAAAGAGGTAAAGCACCTTGCCCAAGGTCACACAGCTTGTGAAGAACTGATGCAGGTGTTGAGAGCATGCAGTTTGGCCCCCTAGCACTGGTATAAACAGCTGAGTGCATGCTGCCTCCAGATAGATAAATACCTTCTTAAAACAGGTTGGTACCCCTTTAAGATAGGTACTTAAATAAGAGTCAGGACTTGAGAGGCACTACTGGTGGCCATTATGCATGAGATCTTCTCCTCTATATCAATGACTAGGTACTAGCTGAGCATAGTGGTACAGTCCTGTAATCCCAGTACTTGGGAGGCCGAGACAGGAGGATCCCAGGTTTGAGGCCATCACATAGTTCCTTAGTGAGACCCTGTTTCAAAAAATAAATAAATAAATAAAAAGGGCTGAGATGGAACAAGGGGTAGAATAGCCCTGGGTTCAATCCCCAGTACCACACACACAAAAAAGAGTAGGCGCCAGTGTGACTTCTGTTTTACTCAACAGTGGGCTTTGTTCCTACAGAGCAGGCATGACTCTGCATGAAGATCTCTTTGGCAGCATTCGGGAGGCTGAGACCAGACGATCTGGGTTCGCGGCCAGCCTCAGCTACCTAGTGAGGCACTCTGCAACTTAGTGAGACTCGGTTTTGAAATAAAGAATAAAAAATAGGGCTGGGAATATAGCTCAGAGGTAGAATGCCCCTTAGTTCAATCCCCAGTACCGGAAAAAAAAAAAAAAATCTAATAGTGAACCAAAGGAGGGAGTGAAACACATCAAAAAGTCCTTCATGAGCTTTGGGGTTTCTATGCAGCAAAGGAAACCATCAAGAGTCTAAAGAGAGAGCCCCCAGAATAGGAAATCTTTGCTAGGTAATCCTCTGATAGTGGAGCAATATCTAGAATATACAAAGAGCTTTAAACACTCATGCTAAAATCTAATCAAGAAATGGGCAACTGAACTAAATAAACACTTGACAAAAGAAGAAATACAAATGGGCAATAAATATATGAAATAATGTTTACCATCATTAGCAATCAGGGAGATGCAAATCTAAAACTACACTGAGATTCCATCTAACCCCAATAAAAATAGCAATCATCAAGAAGTCAAACAATAACAAGTGCTGATGAGGATTTGGGGAAATATGCACTCTTAAACATTGTTGGTGGAGATCAATACAATCTCTATGGAGATCAGTGTGGAGGTTTCTCAGAAAACTGGGAATGGAACCACCATAAGATCTAATTATACCACTCCTGTGTATCTTTCCAAAGGAACTGAAGTCATTCTCTTATAGTGACACTTGCATATCCATGTTTATAGCCACACAATTCAAAACAGTCAAATCATGGAACCAGCCTAGATGTCCATTAACAGATGAATGGATTACAAAATTATGGGATGTACACATGATGGAATTCCACTCAGCAATAAAAAGGAACAAAATTATGTCATTTGTAAGAAAATGGATGGATCTAGAGAACATTATACTAAGTGATATTAGCTAGTCACAGAAAGTGAAGGGTCTTGTATTTTCCTTCATATGAGGAAGCTAGGGAGAAATTGGGATATAAGAGGAACTCCAGATAAAGGAGGAGAAACTCCAGTGGAGCAATGGAGAGGGTCTAGGGGAGGTGGAGGAAGATTTCCATTGATGCTATGCACATATATGAAATTATCAATGCCAATCATAATATCATGTATGGGGAAGGAGAGGGAGCCAGGGGGAAGCTCACCAAGTGCTGTGTGCACTTATGTCCCTATCGCTATAAACTTCATTATGACACGAGATTACAATGCACCATAAAAGTACATTAAAAAAAAAAAGTCCTCCACGTTCTCCATCAAGACCATTATAGAAAGAACTGGAGCTAATACTTCCCCATGTAAAATACCACCATCATCTTGATCTTATTTCCTTTCAGCCAAGATTTTTCAAATACTTTAATACTCAAAAATTTGACATTTGGTTCCATTTAAGACTGTAGGAAAGTAAAGCTACTTTGAGGATTGTTTTGCTGTTGATGTTCTACATCTTTTTTCTTGCTTCAAGAGGGACAAAAACATTTTATTTCCTGCTGTAAGTGGATAAAGATCTTTTCCCTCCCTTTAGATGAGGCTTTGTTTTATTAATGTAAGAGAAAAAAAGTTATTGGAATAGGAGTTAGTTTACATTAAGTCTCAGTTTTAGATATTTACATGTACAATTAAGAGGTCTCATGTTTTTAAAAAACCTTTAGAAGTGACAGTATTTGGGTGTATTCAGAAAGATGGCACTAAAGGACTTAGGGAGCAAAAAGGGGGTGAGAAGATGGGCTGCTAACTGCTTGCTTATGGGTCATGTTTATGTGAAGTGCAGCAACAGTGGGAAACAGCCAGCAACCACTGACCTATAACTTTTCCCAAAAGCAACACTGGAGACATCCAGGCTGAGCAGCATTCTCAGCAAGGATCTCCTTACTATACCAACATCCCTTAGTTGGTACTGCTGAGGAGTCTGGGCCAGGGAATGGGTGGGTATATGATCAATGGCCATTGTTCATCAGCTACTGTAGGGTTTTAAAGACATTCTCAACCTTTCTCCAGTCAATAAAGCTCATCATTTCCCAAAACAAGGAATAATAAACTGTGGTGAATGTGGGAGTCTACATGAGGTTTCTAAAAATCCAATGCTTGCTAGTTACATCAGGGAGTTGATCATTAAGGTGAACTGTCATATAAATTGCTTTCACTAACTAGCCTTTCCCAAATGGCATACCCTCTGCTACCTAACACATTCCCATTGTTTGTCTCCAAAGAGCCGTTGTACCTGGTCCAGGGATTTCATTTGCTTTTTATACAACAACAAGAAACCCAAAATCAAGATGTTAAATTGTCAACCATTGCTACAAAAGAGGATGGTCAGAGAGCAGCAATGATGAAGCTGGTGGGGTCAATCTGGAGTCTTGGACTCTAAGTGAAGAATAATTATTTGAGAAATTGAAAACAAAACAAAAACAAAGAATAATTTAGGTCTATAAGGTTTCATCCCTATATGCATATTCAGAAATAGGGATGTTTTTCTAAAAAAGTAAAAGTGAAACAGTCACTTAGCCCAATTAAGGGTTATTTACATCATAAGCAGCATAGACAGGGAACTTTTTAAATTGCAGGAAATTTTGAACTGAAAAAAAAAAAAACCACATCAATCACCCCTTAAAAGCAGAGTTAAATAAATAGAGTGATAAGAAGTAGAAAAATCAAGGTTAGCCACCCTTATGCATAAAAGAAATGTATTTCTAAACCCAGGGATGGTAGATTAAAATTTCCAGTGGTATTAAAAGAAAACTTAATGCAGAATATAATTCAAGGGCTAAGTGAAAAGATGCAATAGGTTGAAAGCCTAAGAACAAATTAAAAGTGTGTTAATAACCAACTAAATGGTTATTAGAAACTAAACTAAAAGGAAAAAAGTTTCTTAGCCAATAGATATTTTGGTAAGGTGAGAATGCTGTTAATGACCAAGGAAAAGATAATGATAAAAGTCTTCAATCAGCTTTTCAGAGCTGCAGCTTCCTGCGAGAACAAGAGAAACCAAAAGACTGCAGTGGCCTGGTACTTGATACTCAAGCTCTCCTAAGACTGATGAGGGGCTCTGTTCACCACCAAATGACATTTTGGCAAGATTAGTCATAGGATTTATTTCTGGTTGGCTGGAGGTCAGTCAAACACATATATTTTCCATTTCCAAAGAGTTAATCTGCCATAGGTCCACAGTGTGCTATTCAAACACACATCCAATTCTTAGTTTAGCAGAAGCCAAAATTTGGCACTGTTCTGCAAAGAGATATTGGCATTAGGCTTTTAATGAGAAATGGAGAGATAAAAATGATGAATTCATTCTTGCCTGGGTAATGTAGTAAAAAACGATTGCACATCTAACTTCTGGTTTCTGAGCCATAATTTTGGAAGACAGAAACCTCTGAAATGCCCATCCTGCTTTGTCTATAAATCTGAATAGTACAAATGTGAACCCTCGAATTTTTGCTGCTAGTACATGCCAACAACTTAAGACCAACAATATCCAATAGCAAAAAGAGTTTCGTATATCTTTATAATATGCAGAGTAGTGTGTTTTAAGCCAACTCAATAATTTATTCATGCAACAAATATTTATTGAATATTTCATTATTATAGTGCTCTAGGAAACATTGGTCAACAATGAAAACTAAAATTCCTATGAACATGGAGCTTAGTCCACTGAACTCACTCTCAACAAAGCCATAGAATGACCATTTTCTAGAAATTACATTTTGATAGGCATTATTAGCCAAGGTGTTCAACTACAGAGCAAAGTAGCATGACATATTAGAAATCTGGGCTGCAATGGGGTGTCATGGTAAAATAGCTTGAATTTTAAGGACAATCCAGATTGCACAGTTGGGCAAAGCAACAAATGCCTGGTATATTCCTGGCAAATCTTATACACACTTTTTAAAGTTTGCCAGTTTGTATAATCCTATTGATTATGAAAAATAGTATGAAGGAATGAGTTCACTACTGAGGGGACACAAAAATGTTTATTCCAGCATACATAGTTCTCCAATGAGGGGACTTGTCATGATGAACATCTAAACCAGACTAGAAAAACTAAGCCAAGGAAAGATGGTTGCTGTAAGTAGTACATTTGATCTGCAGTTATCATTCAGGTTTCACCCAGCCCTGCGCAGCACTCTGGCATTAGGAAAGGGAGTAATAGTCTGCCCAAAGAGAAATGTAAAGGTCTCACTATAAAATGATTTTGTCCAATGGGAGTGGAAGAGGTCTTAGCACTAGCAAATCTATAATACTCAGGAGCAATACAGGAATGTCAGGATAATCAACTTGGAGCAAGAACAGGGTGTGTGTTGCAGCTGTTTTATTGTCCAGTCATAAGAATGTGGTATGCAGGTGAATGCTGCGATTTCACATTTCAGGTGGGGAGCACACACTGATTCAGCTTAGTACTAATAAGCACTATGAATGAAATCTTAGTAAGTGATCAGGGAAGCTTTATAAGAAACTGAGTATCAGAAAGAGTGACCTTCACAGTGGTCATTCTTAGATCACCCCTAGCGGACACACATGACTCCCTCTTTCCTTTTAGGGAAACAGCTAAACGGGTTAAGACTTTATGTTCTAATGGTTTTGTATTAAACCTTTTCCTGAACTAGACATTTAGATGAATATCATATCCTTCTCCTCCAAGATCTTGTCTGAGGATGCCAATGATTCCCAGGAGTTATTATGGGCAGGGGACTCTGAAAAATGGTAGAGCCTTTTATCTGAGAGACTGGAACAATCATACTTGTGGCTTTTTTTTTTTCCCTTAAAAAATATTCTTACACTGCCTCTAAGTCTGTGGAGATGACATGCTGTGCATGTAGGAAGAGAACTGGATGGCACCAGTTAGCACTAATATAATGCACTCTACAGGGGTCAGAGACTCAAATGTATTCAGGGGCCTGGGAGATCCATGTTATTTCAGCAGAGGTGGGTGAAGGCAAAATTTTACCATTCAGGATTTAATGCCTGATTGCTTTCAGATCTTCTGGGTTTTCTAAGGCAAGCCAGAGTGGATTCTTATGTCAACAGGGCTATTTTTTAAATGTCGGTAACTAATTCCAAAATCTTGTTTGCCCAGGCTAAATAAAATACATTTGCAGGCAAGACTAGAGCCTTGGGCCACTGGGTTGCAACCTCTGGGTGACAGCAAAAACCCCAAGAAACTGTTGAGAACTAGAACTGGAGGAGAAGAAAAAGGTGTGGGAAGAATTATTGAATAAAACGTGATTTAGAAGCTTTGTGGTAAAAAACTTGAAGCTCAACAAATTTCAATTTTGGTATGCCAACAGAGGAAAAGAATTCTACAGGCAGCGAGGCACTCAATTAAGAATGCCTAGGTTCATTTCCTCAAGAACTGTGATTAAATTAAGACTTGAGATAGAAAATGTGGGCTGAAGTAATTTAAAAAATCAGTTTTCACAGTTTGGGATTTATTTTTTTAAACATATTCAAACAAAAGGAGTCATGGTTTAAAGTCAGGGGGAAAAAAACTCTAATATATAATTAAGGTTGAATTTGTGCATACCAAATAGAGTTAACAGAATGGAACAAAACAACACACTCAGCAGTGAGGCACCAACTAGGAAAGGAGGCTCTCCTATTAAAAAATAAACACACATGGCATGCACTCTCCAAAGGAAAAATGCATAAACAAACTAGATTCTGCTCTCCTGTCAACTCTGAGACACTCACTGGTGAAATATGAGCACCATTGAAGGCACATGTAGGTTTCCCTTCCTCTTTAATATTCCTCACTTTTGAAAATGGGCTGCAAATAACACATCTCGATAGCACACTTGAAAGATATGTTATGCTACCGTGGCATAACCTAAAAGCAAGGTAATAAATTTTCTGAAGAATCGTCTACACCTAGATTGAGTGTTTTATGTAAGGCATTTTGAAAGAGCTCAGGCTATTTAAGGAGAGGATGATGAGGCCTGCGGTGGATATTGTGGCCAGTGTCCCACAATGAGGTCCTGGGGATGTGAATCCTGCACCACCACTGGGGCTGGTTAGGGATAGCAATAAGCCAGCATGGACCAGTGAGAGGAGATACTTGCTGGGGGCTTCTAAGAGAAATGTCATGCTCCTTGCTAAGGACCTCAAAAGCCAAGTGCGAATCAGGAAACACCCAGTACTGTTTGCCAATGGCAGCCTCTTTGGACTATGAAGCTTTGGGATAAAATCAAGGCTGTGAAGAGCTGGTCTCAGAAAAGGAAAGACCCTAGATCCTGGCTCACGGTGTTGAGATGCTAACCAACCTGAAACCTTCATGCCTTTCCTCTGAATTGCCAGTTATGTAAGCTAAAGTTCTGGTTTAAATAATTTTGAACAGTTTGCTGTTACTTACAGCTTAAACTACTCCAACTGAAAAAATACATTTTCTCCTGGAGAATCAAATTCTTCAAACTGTTAACCAGCAGTCAAGTTTTACACAACAAAGTTTTCTGATAGGCATTGATTGGTTTCATATGAAACACAAAGAATTAGAAGAAAAACTTCCTTTTGTCTTCTTCTTCCATTTTTTTTTTTGCAGTACTAGGGAGTGAACCCAGAGGCATTCTATCTCCAAGCTACATCCTCAACCCTATTTTTTATTCTTTATTTTTAAACAGGGTCTCACTAAGTTGCGAAGGGCCTCACTAAGTAGCTGAGATTGGCCACGGATCCGTATTATAAGCATACACCACCATGCCTGGCTTATCGTCTTACAGTTTTATAAAACACCATCTATTGGTTGCTGAACTTACCAGTAATCAATCTAAAATCAGGTATTTAAACAAGTGTAGAAGCTCTCAGTTAATAAAGATAGCAGTTCTATACAGTCATTTTTATGCCATTGAATATGTTTCTTATCTTTACCCCTTAGAAGTCTGGAGAGCTCTTTCCCTTGAAAGAAAGTATTGAAGAGAGAATAGAGTGAATTAAAGGGAGGGCAAAAACAAAGGAATGACCAGCAATATCAGCCAGCTTTATCAACATATTAAAAACTCCAGAGAGCTGGGCGTGGTGGCGCACTCTTGTAATCCCAGCATTTGGGAGGCTGAGGCTGGAGGATCCGGGTTCACGGCCAGCCTCAGCTACCTAGTGAGGCACTCCGCAACTTAGTGAGACCCGGTTTCAAAATAAAGAATAAAAAATAGGGCTGGGGGTATAGCTTGAAAATCCCTGAGTTCAATCCCCAGTACCGCAAAAAAAAAAAAAAAAAAAAAAAAGAAACTCCAGAAACCATAACTATGGGAAAGCCTTGTCCTAGCCCTACATCCAGTTCCCTAGGACAAAAAGTAGCCAAATAAGAACTTACTTTACTGAGTGTGCCTTCTGAACATGAGGCCCCCTTTAATTTAGGTAATTAGAGTGTTAGTCCCTGAAAGAAAATTCACTAAATTCAGCTGCAATTAATGGACTTGAAATGGCAGGTTTGCTTTAACTCAATGAGCATGAATATTTTATGCTTCTGTACTCTATTGTAATGATAATAGTTCTACTGTATGTATAGTGCTATCTCAGCCCACACCATCATTTGTGTGCGGATAAGGCAATATTATGAAATAGAAAATATACTCCATTCTCTTTGGGAATATACATGAAGGCCTTGTGGTTACCAATTAATATAAAGAAAATGCCTACAATTAATGCCTAAGCTTTGCATTTTCTAGGAACTCTAATTTGCTTTTGATAGGGTAATTGGAATCAGAATTACTGAATAGTATCTCTGAAGCTTGCCTGGTCCCCAAACATTAAATTGCAAGTCACTTTTCAAGGCCCTCAGATATAAATGAAGCTAGAATGTTGAAACATCATTTGGGCTTTGATTTCTCTGGTCCTCCAGGGCACTGTTCCTGTCCCTCAGTGTTTCCTACACACTTCAGTCAAATTGGAATCAGTTCAGGCAGCAAAGGGACCTAACCCAGAGTAAACTATGTATTGCAACCCTCTGCAGAATGAAATGAGTCTCCAGGAAACGATTTATTTGCCCTCTTTGGTAGGAAAAAAGCAAGAAAGGCACAAGATTTATACTTTATGTGGGACTCAATCAAACTCGAATGACTGGGATTTAACTTTCACAAGTCATTATGGCAAATAGCTATTAACAAGGTCGTCCCTGATCTGGCCCCTGTCTCCTCCCAGGCTTAGTTCATATCTCCCTTTGCTCATTCACCTGATCTGTCCATGCTGGTCTTCTTTGACAAAGTCCATTATCTCTGTACATGCCCAGCTAGGATAGGCTTCATCTCAGATGTATCCCTTGCGGGAGAGGGGGGGCTCTCCTTGTTCTTTAATCCAGTGTGTGGAGCCTTTGTTTATTACTATCTTTTGTTGTTGTTTTCTTTCCTTTTTTTTTTTTTTAATGTGACACTGGAGATTATGTGCCCAGGGGTGTTCTACCTCTGAGCTACAAGCCCAGCACTTTTTAATTTTTTTTTTTTTTTTTTTGAAACAGGGTCTTGCTAGGTTGCTGAGAGCCTCACAAGGTTACTGAGGCTGGCCTCAAACCTGTGATCCTCCTGTCTCAGCCTCAGAAATACTGGGATTACAGGTGTGAGCCACCACACCCAGCTTTATTACTATCTTTTTTACAGCACATTGTCTTTCTTTCAGAGCACATCTCACAATTTGTAACCTCACTGACATCTGTGTTGACTCACCTAACATCTGCCTCTCATGTTGGACTGCAGGTTTCATGTCAGCGAGGTCCCTGTCTGTCTTGTTCACTAGGTGTGCCCGGCACAGAGTAGATCCTCTGCCTTATTTATTAAGTGAATAGGTATAGTAGCTTCAGGTCTTGGGTGACAAAAAAAGCTCTTCTCCCTACTGCTGCATGGATACAAGCTCCATGCTAGCTCAATAACAGAAAGCATCCTGGAACCTTCTAGAAGCAGGTCACCTGTTGTGAGATACTGGTGCTCAGCCTCATTGGAGGGAATAAGTGGGAGACCAGTACATGCTAACCAGCACTGAAAAATGATGTAGAGACCTCTGCAATACCCCGCTTGGGGACTCCCAGTAATATCCCAGGGGTACATCTGTTAATACTGGCTAAGAACTATTTAGTCTGCAGACATTTAAACTACATAATATTTTAGAATATACATGCCTGTAATCCCAGTACTTGAGAGGCTAAGTCAAGAAGATTGAAGGTTTAAGGACGTCATAAGCAATGTGGTAAGACTCTCAACAACCTAGTGAGACCCTGTTTCAAAACAAAAAATAAAAAGGGGCAGGGTTATTAGTTAGAAGGTAGCACTCCTTTGGGTTCATCCCCATAGTGTGTGCACGGGAAAGACACACACAGTACTTTCTACCACAGTTCACTATGATTAGAACTATGCATAGCCAGACCCATGAACATGCACGCATAGCTACTGGAATGCTTTCCTGACTGTGGATTCCTGCTGGGTAGTTCTATGGCTCATAATCCTGCAGGAAAACTTGCACTTATAGAATGGTTACCCTGGGTTACAAAGTATAGTGTGTACTTTTGAGATCATTAACTCAAGAACAAAATTGGGTACAGGTGTTGATTTTTTCAATGGAAAGAGCCTAGACCCGACAGCAAGGACAAGCTTCTCAATCTATTAGAAGGTGACAAGCCAAAGTCTCTCATCTTAAAAAGAATCTCAGGTAACAAGATTCTTTTTTTTTTTTTTTTAATTTTTTATTGTAGTAACTCGTGCAATATAGCATACATCTTTGTTAAGTACAAATTGTTAACAACATATTTGCACACAATTCTCATTTGACCCCTTCCCCGATTCCCTCCCCATTCCCTCCCCCTCCCTCCCCCTAAGGTTCACTTCAGTGAGTGACCTTGATATGACAGGTAACAAGATTCTTAAAAGACCTTTTGGATTACATGGTTCAACATTAAGAACTAAGTCTCTTAGGATTGGCAAAAAGGTCTTTGTTTAAAAACCAATGGTAATGAAGTTCAAGATGCATTATATGAGTGTATCACTTTGAATCTCACTATGATGTATAATTACAATGCACCAATAAACATTTTTTAAAAATTCAAGATGTAGGATAAAGTTTATAGTTTTAATTAGACATGATACCAAAATAATGGTAATAAGCCCACAATAAGCCAAACATGTGGACCGAATTTTCTTTCTTGGCTTTTTTTTTTTAATTAGGTAAATGAGAAGCTCCATTTCCTATTATATAAGCAATTATTATGAGGCATACACCAATAAAGTTAAAAAATAGCATTGAGAATTCATTTTGGCATGGGGAGACCTGCCTGTTAGGCTATTTAATAAGCAGAACTGGCCATGTACTTATATCTATTGATAGAATAGTTAAAATTCATGTAGGCCCAGAGATTTCTCAAACACACACTGACCACAGCCAAAAATGGATCAGTCTACTGATGGAGTAGATTATTCAACAAAAGAATCATTTAATTTAAATCTTATACCTGTGGTAGTATTAGAAAAAAATGGATATTATCACAAAGACTTAGACTAGCTTTCTTCAGCCAGGATAAACCTACTTTGCTTTCATGAGAAAGACACTGTCAATGTCATCATAGGTAGGGACTGGCAATATGAGGCTTACTGTAATTCAACAGTCAGAAGAGTGTAGTCTTCAGGAATATCTGATCCTAGAGTTAAAAGACAAATTAACCTTTTAATTAAAACAGGAGAACTTAAAGTAATTGAAAAGAGCAAGACTCTAGTGACTTAGACTAATCCACTAGCAAGCTCTTATTTCACCTAAGTGAAACTAAGTACAGATCTTAACTGGACTCCCTATACCAGTGGTTTTTAAGGAGGATACCCAACTCCTAACTGAATAAGAAGTGACAACTTTAATTGGAAAATCAGGGTTTGCAGTAAGTGTGGCTTACTGCTTCACTGATTCATAATCACATTATGTAGGAACAGAGAACTTCTTCAGGGAAATCACAGATGTTATTTAATGCTAGAAATTCCTGGAAATAGCATTTGTCCATATTTTGAAAGGTAGTTTTGAATCACCTTATTCCCCCTCCCAATCAAAAGTTCTTTATAAAGGACAGGTGTGCCCACTCTTATCTGAACAGCTGATGATTTTACATTAGAATCTGCAGGCAACCACACACAGGGAGTGGCTGGGCTGGTAAAGGACTCACTGCACTGCAGCTCGGCTTTTGGCAGTTCACTAGCAACACTTTCTTCTGCTTAATTTTCTTGAGTTTGGGGCTGGGGAGTATGATCACCAAATTATAAAAAATTACACTTTATTAATGCAAGAATTCTATGCATTTTACTTCAGTCCATTCATCTTTTTGATGTAATTAGATTGACTTAAAATATATTAACCTTTAGTCCTGTGGCCCAATAAATGTTGAATTTATGGACAAAGTGGACAAAGAGAAAGAAAGGAGAGAGGAAAGTGAGAGAGAGAGAGAGAGAGAGAGAGAGAGAGAGAGAGAGAGAGAGAGAGAGAGAGAATGAGAAAGAGAAAGAATATGAAACTTTATTTCCAGTGTTCCACAGAGCAAATAGTTTTCTGGATGTTGAAAGAGCAACACTGTGATTCTACCACCTCTTCAAAGAGTTCAGTTGCCGAATATTTTAACTCATCTGAAAGGTAGTCATTAATCTGGAAGGGATTAGACTCATATCCAATATGTATAGTTATTTTCTTTTCTACGGCACTGGTGATGGAACCCAGTGGTGCTCTACCAATGATTGACATCCTCAGCCCCTTTTATTTTATTTTGAGACAGAGCCTCCCTAAGTTTCCCAGGCTGTCCTCAAACTTGCAATCCTCCTGCCTCAACCTCCTGAGTCATTGAAGATTAGAGACTTTTGCTATAGTGCCGAGCTGTATGGTCCTGTCAGTCCAGCCTATCACTTACTAATATTTAAAAATAATATTTACAAAATTTTAATATTAGTGTAATATTTTATTATTTAAGGAATAAGTGCTTGAATTAATGTCTTTTAAAAAGAACAAAAAGATATTTATAAAACCAGGAGCAAGCCAGGCATGGTGGCGTGCATGCTTATAATCCCAGTATTTGGGAGGCAGAGACAGGAGGATCCGGGTTCACAGCCAGCCTCAACTACTTAGTGAGGCCTTCTGCAGCTCAGTGAGACCCTGTTTCAAAATAAAGAATAAAAAAATAGGGCTGGGGGTATAGCTCGGAGGTAGAATGCCCCTGGGTTCTATCTCCAGTACCAAGAAAAAGAAAAAGGAAAACCAGGAGCAATATGCTATAATCAAATTGGCAGCATTGCCTTTTTAAAAATGAGATCTCTGTGCCATATTTAATTGTTCAACATCTATTTCTGATAAACACAATATGCAAGGAAAGTGATCAGCATAGCACTCCCAAGACACACACAGTCCCTAATTCCTTGGAGTATTAAGCTTGACATACAGACAACTTTTAATCAGGAATCACTCGACTGTATTTATTGACATCGTTCAACTAACCCCAAGCCTGTCTAAACCCAGAAAGGGCTTACTGAGTTTTCTTCCTTTTTAAATTACCTGTCACCATTCAAAATTCACAGGACAGCTGTACAAGAAAGACACTGTTTTTGTTAATGAAAGCTTTTCTTCACTGAATTTCAACGTCAATGAAAACTACAGCATAATCACTGAACTGAATATAAGAGAGACTATGTTCCCTCTTTTCCAACACTTTCATTGTAAAAAGACACCGCTGCTCAATAAATCCCAATCACTCATAACAGACTTAAATAGCCCTGGCGAGAGCTGGGGAGCAGCTCTGCACACATCTAACCATATGCTCATGAATGAGTGAAGGCACCGTTGCTTCCATACTTCAGAGCCTGAAGATACTTTGCCATGATATAGAAAAATAAAAGCCGAAGCCACATGGAGAGCCTACTGCACCCTGAGCAGCAATATTAGTTTTAATAAAAGCTGTAACTACTCATTACGGTAAGAATTTACACCAACAAGGCTCTTTCACATATGCAGCATCTATACCACTCATACACACAAACACACAATTTTAAAAAAGTTAACTGGCATGATTTTAAAACAGACTCCTAAAGAGAGATGAGAAGATGATCAAATAAGGCAGAAAAACAGTGGAGATGAGGGAGATTGGGAGGATGCAAGTGATAAAATGAGCTAAAAAAGTTTCAAAAGCTACTGCCTAAAGATGTGACCATGAAATCCTAGCATGTATATGACATACCCAGGATGCTTGTTAAGAATGCTGATTTCCACACTCTATACCCAACTCTCCTGATGCTGTGACACCAGGCTAGAACTGGGAAAGGCGCATTTTTAATGAGCATCTCAGAGCAAATCCTGATGCAGTCATCTCACAGCCCATACTTTGAGAAACATAGTAACTTCAGAAGCACTAGTGGATAGAGACCCTCTAGGCCACCCCATAGTTCCTTCCCAAGGGTCAGGATTCATGGGTCATGTGATAAGTCAGTTTCTGAGACAGGAAAAAGAAAAGGGGAGGGGTTAGAATGAATATCAATCATGATGAATTTCTTTTACATTTTTAAAGGGTGTAACAATATTTGCATTGTCTAAAATTATCAATTCCTGTACTGATCTAGTATTAAATTTGCCAAATAAAATTAAATGTATTCTTTTATTTGTCATATTTATTCAGCTCTATGTAGGGCAAGTATGATAGAGTCAATAACACAGAAGGCAGTCCTTGCCCTGAAGGAGCCTCAGCCCTCTCCACAAGTGAAGAGGGCACCAGGAAGTACTACAGCATGATGGAAACCACATGCCACAAGGTGCTCACACTCCAGTTGTCTGCCATGCTAGACAAGGACAAGCTGTCCTCCAGATTGTGGAGGGGAGGAGCTGGCAGCAGCACAGTCTTCACAGTGGTGACACGCATGGGAAGCCTTGCAAGGCGAAGAGGTTTGGAAAATGATTCTTCAAATGCAGAAAAAGAACATTCTAGGAACATAAACCGTATGTCCAGAAGGTCCATAGAGAGCTTATGGGAACATACGTAGCTAAAATATGTTTTCAATCCAGTGATAACTAATCAACCAGGCTCAAAATTCATGGGAAAAAAAAATCATACAAATGCACGCAGAAACACAGCTCCCTTCTTAGGAGACAGAAATCCCAACATCTGGCTCTAAATTCCACTTTTAGGAAACAGACATATGTTGTTCGCAGCCAGGAAAGGGTGGTATAAAAACCCAGAGAGAGCAGTCAAGTAGTCAGCAGCTCCGTCTTCTGCATACCAGCACAGCCTTATGCACACAGCTCCGGATTAAAGCCTGCAGATTGGAGGTCGGAAGCTTTGCAAGAGCAGCCAAGCAGGTCATGCAACTGCCCAGTTTAACACACCAACCCAGGTTCCTTCATCTATTGCTTAAGTTCTAAACTCATTAAAAAGACAACAAAAATATACATCACAAGGCCTGAACAGAATTTAGATTTTTTCTTTTTACAAATGAATTATTTGTTCTTTTCTTCCCAGGCTTCTCTTGGAGAGAAAACTTCTTTCTAATTAGTTGTTTTATATCCAAGAAGTAAAGGAGTTCCTCTGCTACCTTATTGTTGTTCATCACTGGGAACTCTCTTTTTGAAATAACTGGGATAAGGATTCAGATCTGGTCTGTTTATATTTTTTCAGCCAACCCAGCCAGGCAGGGTAAGCAAACTTGTACACGCATATCATCTAGTTTTTCATCTTGCAAACATTTTTTTTTTCAAGCCATCACCCACCCAGAAGGCACTGCCAGTCTTATAAATGTCTATTTACACAAGGACTAAAAATGTTTCCTGTTTCTTGCCTAAGGTAGTGCTGAATTTAAGCACAACTGAAGTAGGTTTATGGTTTCAGTCTACAAACATTGCATTTAATTTCTGCACTGCCCTGCTTCTGCAGGAAAGCAATGGCTCCATGTCACAGTGCCCGCCCTTCTTCAATCCAAACTCTGCTTTGTAAAGGTTTGCATACCACAGGAAGATTGCCCTGGAGCTAGGTAATGAACACTTTTTGTAACCTATGTTATCTATGCTAGAGTTAAAGCTGTAACATTCACTGCTCCATAACACATGCTACTACTGTTTTTTGTGTTTTTTTTTTCCCCCCAGCTTTTTCACCACATAAGCGTTTATTCCAATTCAAAAGAAAATGCTGATAGGAAAAAAAAATCAGATTGCTAGTCTATTTAAATGCTAGCTATTTTATCTTACAGAAGCTGAAAAATATACCTGTAAGAAATCATTCAAACCTCTACAGGAATTGGACTTTTTTTTTTTTTTTTGTTTTGCACAGCCTTCCTCAAGTGAACTTATTTCAGATTTGCAAATGCTACTTGAATTTTATAATCTTGTAAACAAGATTCTTCCAACACTAGAATCCTACACCAAAGTATGCTTTGTTTTCAAAGTTTTATGAGATATCTGCATATTTCATAATGGAATTTACATCTCTAAAAATGTTTATTGAGGGTCTACTATAAGAAATGAACAAGTTGGGGAGACTGGGCGCATAACAGTTTACAAAACAGATTAACATCCTGGCCTTCAAAAACCTGAGGCTCAAGGGGAAATCCAATACAGCTAGCAAAATAAATAGTGAACTACAGAGCCTACAGGATGGGGAGAGACGAGGCAGAATACTAAAGCAAGGAAGGTGAAAGAGTGTTTGCGCTGATATGAAATTTTCAGCAGTCTGGTCAGGGAAGGCCCTTTGTGAGGTGGTATTTAAGAACTTAGGAGCTAGGGGGTGAGCAAATGTGTACCTGAGGAAGGTACATCCTGGAGGAAGAAGGACAAAAGCCAGTGTGGCAGAGGGGCATGGGAAGGGGGCAGTGAGCAAAGGGGAGAGCAGAAGTGCCTGAGAAGTGGCAGGGATGCACAGCGCAGGGACTGCGGGCCACTGAGACGTGGGGGTGGAAAGCCATTAGAAGGTTTTGATTAACGTGGTAATATAATCCAGTTTACTTTTCTTCAAATGAGCTGCAACACACATGTCATAAAAGGTGCCCTTTTAAAGTGTACCATGCTAGGCAGGCATGGTGGCGCATGTTTGCAATCCCAGTATTTGGGAGGCTGAGACTAGAGGATCAGGGTTCTCGGCCAGCCTCAGCTACCTAGTGAGGCACTCTGCAACTTAGTGAGACCCTGTTTCAAAATAAAGAATAAAAAATAGGGGTAGGGGTGTAGTTTGGAGGTAGAATGTGCCTGAGTTCAATCCTCAGAACTGCAAAAAAAATAAAAAAATAAAAAATAAATAAATAAATAAAAATAAAATGTACCTTATTACTTGGGAGCCGGAGACAGTAGGATCACAATTTTGAGGACAGCCTCGGCAAATTAGGGAGACCCTCAACAACTTAGCAAGATCTTGTTTCAAAATAAAAAATAAAAAAGGGGGCTAGGTATATAGTTCAGAGGTAGAATGCCTCTTAGTTTAAACCCCAGTGTGTGTGTGTGTGTGTGTGTGTGTGTGTGTGTGTGTGTGTATAAAATAAATGAAAAATAAAGTGTATAATGCAGTGATTTTTAGTATAGACAAAAAGTCAACTACTACTTTTTATTCCAAAATATTTATTACCCCAAAAGAAACCCCAGACCTTTTAGCAGTTGCCCCCATTGTCACCTGGTCCTAGCCCTGGCCACCACTATCCTCTCTATGGATTGGCTTCCTCTGGAGGCTTCACATAAACAGGGAGCCTTTTGTGTCTGATTATCTCACCTGGGTCTCTCAGGAGGAAGGGAGGTGAGGACAGAAGCTGGGACATCAGCAAAGAGACAAATGTGATAGCTGTGAGATGTGAAGGGCTTGAAAGAGGATAGGAATCAAGGTGGTCAGCGACTAACGGCCAGGTCTTGGGTACATTTAGATAGGGTAGATGTGGGCTACGAGAGAAAGAAAAGTGAAAGACAACTTCCAGGCATCCAGCCTGAGCACCTGGCAAGATGGAGCTGACATGGACTGAGGGGGAAGACCACTGCAGGGGCAGGCCAGGAGGAAACGTCAGGGGAACCCACGTGGGAGACGTGGATTAAATTTCAGATGCCTGCTACCCTCCCAAGTGAAGATGCTAAACTGGGAGGTGAAAATGAGAATTCTGAAAGAGGCCTGGGTCAGAATAGAAGGTACTTAATACCATGAAATCAGACAAGATTACCCAGGAGTAACTGATTAGAGAAAAGAGAAGAGGTCCAAGGAAAGAATCCTTAGACTTATCAAGGTTTATAGGTCAAAGAGATGAAGAAGAACCAACAAAAAAAGATAGAGAAGGAAACACCAGTAAGGTGGGAGGTCAAGAGAAGATGGAGCCCTAAAACACAAAGGAAAAACCTATGGTAGAAGAGGAAGCTGGTAACCATGCCCAGGGATGCTGCCCGGGCAGGGAGGACGAGGGCTGAGAATAAACCCCAGGTTCAGGAAGCTGGTGTCATTCTGAAACCACAGGTGCCTCCCCAGCCACTCTACCTTTGCATCTGCCATCCTGTCTGCCAAGTGTCTTCCCCAGAGATAGCTTTGAGGAAAGTGGGGAGGTCAAAAGTCTGGCTAGAATGGGCTCATGAGACCATGGTAAGAAAGGAATTGAAAGTAGTGGCAATTCTTTTGATAAATTTGGTTGTAAAGGAATGAAGGGAAACAGCTGTATCAAGAGGTGTGGTGAATAGAGAACTTTTTTTTTTTTAAGGGGGTGAAATAAAAACATTCTGGTGGACTTATCTAAGAAAGAAGAAGATAGATGATGAGAGTGGGAGTAGAAAATTGCTGGGACAGGTTTGAGGGGACAGGATCAACCACATTTTATCTTTTTGTCAAATTATCAACAATTAAAATATAAAATAACACCTATTGCTCCTGGAGGTGAGGGGCTAGTGAAGGAGAAGGAGAAGGACATGCTATTTTTTTTTTTTTCCAGAAGACACAAGAACCACGGTCATTTAAAATTACCTGGAGTCATTTTCTTGAGGCTGAAGATAGCAGATAAATTGTATACAGTGTCAGGGTCAGGGTTCAGCCCTGGACTTGGGAGTCAAGAAGACTGAAATTCAAGAACTATGACAAACTGGAATACTCTAGAAACTTCTTTTGACCCTAGTTTTTCATCCATAAAACAGTGACTAAAAACAACCTGTCATCTCTACCTTATAAAACTGATATGATTATAAAATGAAATATGCAAACATTGCAAAGTCTTAGGTGTGATGTCTTCAAGAGGCATTTTTATTGCTATTGTATTAAAAAGAGTTGCACATGCCTCCAACATTCTACACATAGGAATACTTTAGCTCCAGGAAAAGAGGAAAAGGCAAAATGAAGATTTTTTTTTGAAGAATAAATAATTATGGCATAGAAAACAAAATTTTTCTGATTCATTTATTGTGAACTTTGCCTTCATTTTTTCTTCCTTCTAAAAACACAACAACAGCAAAAACACCTTCAGTTTAGGCTCAGCTGAGCATGGAGGGGGAAAAAAGTACATTGGAGCATGCCTATTTTAAAAGCAGACATAAGCAGACCTTTCCTGGAGTCTTTTATTCTGTACTTCCAATCACATGCCAGAATTAACTGGAACTAAAGGACAATTTGATCCTGGGCTTCGTGCCCAACCGGAAACATTAATAGGTGTTTAAAAGAGGATTTTTTTACTATTATCTTCACTTCATTGATCAATTAATTCTGGTTGCTTAGTGTATGGGCCATTGTTCTCTTTACCTTGCAGGACTGATTTAGCCATTAACTGTTTTCCCTGCTTCTTTGGTTAAACGAAGATACAAAGATGCGTGCTTTCTTTTTCTAATGAGAATTGGAGTGTACCCCTTTATCAAGAAACTGATGGTTAACAGAAGGAAATCCAAGATGGAATTTCAAGTAGACACTAGTGTTGAGTTGACCTGTTTCCTCAGATTTCTCCTCACATTTGATCAGAAAAACTTAGGTAAGAACTCAGCTGGCCAAAAGACCTCACAGGATTGTAAAGGAGAGTATGAAAGATAGAATCTAACACAAGATTCACATATAGATAAATGTGCATGTGTGCATGTGTGCGTGCGTGTGTGTGTGTGTGTGTGTGTGTGAATTTCCTATAAAGTATGTGAATGTCTTTCATATATGCATCACTAGGCAAGCAATCAGAACTTACTTGTGAGAGCACTATGTGTATTTCATATATAAATATAAAAGAGTATATTTTTCTAATTATAAAGGTATCTTTACATCCATGATATTACACAAATAATACAGAAGCTGATTATTTAGTCAAAATTCTAATTTCCCACTGTAAGCTTAGTATGTATTCTTATTTAAATAAAATACTGTAATTTACTTTATAATGACCTATATTACTAAGCTTCTAGAAACAAATTATTCTGATAGCTGTATGTATCCACCTCAAATTCCTTCTCAGTCATATATTCCAGCATTAATGGGGGAGGACTTATTTTGAATATGTAATTTTTTAAAAGTACAACATGTAATTTTAAACATTAGTTTTGATTTGAATATTTTCAAAGAAAGTTTCATCATAACATGCATTCTTCTAGTTAATGTTATTATTATAATTAACAATATATGTAATGTGGTGTTGGAGAATTAACAGGTTAAGCAATCTTGATTAATCAGGGTCATTATTATGACTATCTAGTATTAGATTACATGCAAATTTTCATAAACTCCAAGTTTGCTGGAGAGCATGGAACTGTTCATCCTTACCAAGGTAGACCCAGGTCATCCTTGGTTTTCTTAGATGACCCTGTCTACTTCTTAGAGCTTCTCCATCTCCTTTGTCTTGCCAGGAGGCCTACCCATCATTGCTTGCTCCTATCAGCATGCTTATGTCTAGAAATATCCCCCAAAAGTTATGCAGATATCTTTTGATTCTAAAAGCAGTAGAGTCATGTTTTCAAAATGAAATAGTTCTGTCACAACCCAGCTATATGGCTCCAGACAAAACTTGGAATATCTTAGAAAATCTGTTTCCTCAACTGTACAACAAAAGAACTGGCCTGAATGATCTTAAGGGCCCATACAACCTTAAGACTTCATGATGAACATTCCTGAAGGCTGGGGATACTAACATCTGGGTTTATTAGAAAGATTAAAGTAACTTTGAGAAAGGACCTCAGAAGTTCTCATACTTCAGTGCATGGAATTAATAGCATATTATTTTTGCTGTATCATGGACTTTGGGGTCTTATTTCTGGATTCTTTATTATATTTCCAGTAAGTGAGATGCCTCATTGGATAAGTCATGTCCAGGTAAATGAGAGAGAATTATATTAAGAGCTTTTGAAGAAAAAAAAATAGAATGTGATTCTTAAATTTTCACATAAAAGACAAGAATTCATCAAGAATTTTTCAAAAATCCAGAGTGAATTATTCCTTAGTGAAAACTTTTGCTTCTAAACACATTTTCATTTAATATATCAACAAAATTACTCTGCATACTAAAAAACAATTTACCTATAACTACATCATGACCATCAACCAAGCCAGCAGAGAAGAGCTCCTGAGATACACCATCTGCCGTATCTGTCCAAATGTGAAATGAATATGTATTAGTAACCATAAAATAAAAATCAACAATCCAGTACAATGTAAAATATATATTTTTCATTTACTAAAATCACCCACAAGAGTTTCAATTCAATAATTCAGATTCTATCCAGAGGAAAAAAATCTGAAGGAACATGAAATATATTTTGCCATATATAATTTACATCTTGCTATTTATTCAACAGATGTTATATAAAGTTATTTTTTTCACTTTTAGTGAACCAAAAAACTTTTGCCTTCTGGCTACCATCTGATTAATCCTCAAGCGTACCTCTAGAAGATATAACTGTCCCTGTGATCTTTTTCTTTCTTTCCAAGGTTAATTCCAGCCATCATCCATCCTTTTCTAGTTACTGAGTCAGAATTTATGGGAAAGGTTGAATGGGTAGCATCAGATACAACCTGATATTTGGTATAAACAGCCCATAAGCTTGTTGGACTATTAAGATGAGCCTTTTAAATTTATCTATTAAGAAACTCCTTTAGCATGACATTGATCATCGGATAGCAACAGATTCATTCTCTTAGAAAATTTGGTTGAGTAAAATAATGTAGTTTCTCAAAGATAAGTGACAGGAGTTGGCAATCGCATAAAGATGGGACTATATGGGGTGTAGCAAGTGGATATATCTGAAATTACTTAATTGAAGGGTTATGAATGAACATGATAACACTGTTATCTTCCATTTGAAGACTCTGTAAAGAGGAATTGAGAAATTGCAATGTGCTGAAAAGAACCACTACAGACCTCTGATTTTACAAAGTAGGAGATGTGGTCCCCACTGCCTTCTGATATTCTCTCAAACATTAAGAACTATAGCTGGGTGGATATAAAGCAACTGGCTGAGCTGCCTGTAACAGTGTAGATGGAGGTGTGATGTAAGTGTCTATCAAAGTTAGGGAGTAACTCAAAGTATAGTTGCTGAATCAAAAAGCATCTAAACTGGATTGCAGTTGGTCTTGCCACAGGCTGCCCTTACCATAAACTGGATGCGATTTGTAAATGAGCTTATTTGTGTATGTGTGTGTATGCGCATGAATGCATATGTGTGTCACATGCATGCACACATAAGAGTGTGTAGCTGGAGACACATTTGTCTTTCACAATTCTTAGGATTTAAAGTGCTTGGCCCAATGTTTGACAAACTGTAAGTATCCAATAAATGGTAACAGTGATGATGATGCCTAAGTCAAAGATCATCTGAAACACATCTCGCTCTCTTGTATTTTTTGCTCGGCCATACATAGCCCATTTCCCAATGTCCAACTAAATTTGAAGCCTAATGTATATTCTTTATATTTTCAGAGAAATGGTGTTCTACTATTTCGCTGATTCCATTTCCTAATAGAATCATCATAAAAAGCAATAAAATGAAGTAAATGGCAAAAAAAACAAAAAAAAACAAAAAAAACACCAAAATAGGAATCTTACTATGAAATTCCAAGGTGAGCTTGTCTTGGGCTTTTGCCTTTTTTGTCAGATGTACAAAAAAAAATACCTTCTAAAAGTCTGTATGATGAAATGATCCCATATCATGGAACCTTATCTGGCACAGTAAAAAGCTCTGTTCTGAACATGACTTCACTTTCAGAAGCTGCTAGAATACTCAGCCTCACAACCTCCATCTCCCTGGATGCTACTCAGATCTTCAGGAAGAGAAGAGTATTGAATTAAAGTGCCTAAGACCAGGAGGCACTGGGCATGCAGTAGGGGGTCACTGTATTCCCCTGACTGATCATCTGTTAAAGCATTTCAGTGCATTTTATCATCTCTAAAGCAGCAATAAGATCTCATACCTGAGTAATGTGGTTGAAAATGGAATAATCAAAAAAAGCCACATGGAGGGCTAGCCCTAGAACAGTACCAAAGTGATGGACATTCCCAAATGATTAAAGTATACAGCATGTTCTTCTATTTTCAGCACTCTTGGGCACCAGATGAGTCATATAAAAATTCCAAGTGGGTAATACTAGCTGGCCAAAATGGAAAATAGTCCACATCTGTGGGTGTACCATTAAGCAGTCATTTTGTATGCATGTAAGAAAAACATTAGTAATAGTTTAGAATGGAAATGTGAAATAATTATTTCATGTTTCACTAGTAATCTATTTTTCTTTAGACTGCTTAACATTCTTAATATTCCAACAGGTTAAATAATCAAATGTTAATGTTTGGTTTCCAGACAATCCAGCAACACAGTAAGCACAAAGGGCTTATTTTCAAGATTCTCAAGTCACAGAATCTTTTCTGTATTTATGCTTTATGCCATGTATACTTATTCATGTTTACTATAGCACAAACGTAGCGCAGATGTGGATGGCATGAAGTGATTTACTACAGACAGCCTCAGAAACCACAGAGGTGCAGTGATATATGCCTGGTGCTTCCATTAATAATGGGCCCGAGCTCAGCTGCCCAGTGAAGGACCACAATTGCCAGGGAGTTGATGCTAAGGTTTCTGCCTGGGCAACAAAAGCAGACTCTTAATCTAACCCTGGTAAATGAGGCTGCCAAAGCCAGTGCAAATGGCCTAGTAATACTGATAGGGCCATCTTATCCACAAGTCCTTACCTTGGAAACTTGTTTGTTACCTTTTCAAATTAAAATTGATTTTCATTGCTACACTCCATTTTAAAGAATCAGATGAAAAGAAGCAACCCTCAAATAAGAATCTGTTCTTTCTACTTACTGTACATGAAACACTTGTCATATAATTACTAGATTTTATAACAGCATTGCCTGGTCAATATTTTCATATTATGACAAAAAAAAATAGCTTTTTGATTCACCTTGACTGGTGCTGTAAAATTTCATAGACCAACTCTAAATTGATAAAGATGGATATCCCCCCAAAAAATCAATTAGCAAAATCATTAGGACCTTATGGACATTTATTTTATAAAAGATGTTTCATATTTTATTTTAATTCAAATATGCTGGGACTCATTAAATCTTTGGCTTTTACAGAGGACTAGAGATCAAAACCAGTGAGTCAATGGCCACATATAGCTCAGTAACACATTTTCTTTGGTTGGCAACATTTTAAAAAACTGATTATGAATTCATTTAAATGACTCTCTAATTTCCTAAAGAACCCCACTATTCACTTTGGCTCCTGTAGGCGTCTGGGTCTATAATTTCTTGAAGGTGATTAGAACAGGAAGGTCAAGGCAGTTTACTGACTGACCAGCTTACCCTGCTACAAAGTACTTGTACCTCAGAGTTTAATAAATTTTAGCAAAACAGTTTAATCAAATTGAAATTTATGTGGAGCTTCAATACCTAAAATAAGTACACTGTTATTAACTTATATGTATTTGCAAATTAGAATATATTAGACTAATGTACTTTAGAAAAGTATTCAAAACATTGAGGAGACCATAGTCAAGTATGTAAGAATCTGAAACTAGAGGTCAGGGAAAACAGTTACAATCTTAACACTAACATCTGATTTTCACTTCTCTAGGATATTTTGGTTATAACCTAAATAGTGGAATAGTAATTTTTTTTAAAAGTCTTAAGATTTCTGGAAACTGTTCATAACTCTCATTTACATATTATTTAACCAAGATTTTTTTTGAGGTCCTGCTATACCTTAGGCTCTCTGCCAGGTACAAGAGATAAGAAAAACGAATACATAGTCTTATGTCTGCCAGGCATTCAGTAGCTGAAGAAACAACCCGTCTAGCCTTTAAGCAGTTGTAGTAATTTATTTATAATTCTCAAATTGCATGCTGCTGCAAGACTGGCATTATTTCTACCAACCTCACCCCTAGTGCCTACGGCAAGAAGAGGCCACAGATGCTCCCCAGCAGAGGTTTCATGCAACCTGAACTGAGACAGAGAGGCAAAATGGGCTGCCTTTTCTGATGACACTGTTGTTTGCAGCTCAGTCTTCAGAAGGACTGTGGATGCTTCTCATTATACTCGTAATTTCCCATTACCGTACAAGCACTTATTTTCATGGTTGAGCTAATAGATCCGATTTATGTGCGTATGTGCACTGTACCACATGTGTCACTGGGATACACATAGTCAGTAGAGGTTCGATTTAGAATTCTTACAACTATCAAAAATCCTCTTTTCCTTGCATTTTTCCTCCTTTGTTTTTAGACAAATCATTTTTGAACAGCAAATTATAACCACATGCTTACAATCAATTTCTGAAATGCGTCTTGCAAGCACTAAAATAATAATTTCAATTAAAACTCACCTCTTCCTGGAGTAAACTCAAATCGTATATCATTAAGTTCCTTTCTGGAGTTTCTGAAATACATAACACACAGCACATTAGAATCTAATGAGGCAGAGTTTAATCAAACTAAATGTATTCCAATTTTTATAAGAAACTACTATCATGTAGATAGCATTTTACAGTTTTGAGTTACCTCTAAATATTACTTAGATTGGAAGAGACAGTTATGATAATAATAAATGAAGAGATTTGTTCATTTAACTGCATATGCCCCATACTAAACATGTTTGTATCACACATTCCAAAAAGTTCATTTTATAAGCTTATTTTATAAAATCTACACTAAATTAGTAACCATAAATTAAATTTTTTTTTTTTTTTGTGGTACTGGGAATTGAATCCAGGGACATTCTACCTCCAAGCTATACCCCCAGCCCTATTTTTTATTCTTTATTTTGAAACAGGGTCTCACTAAGTTACGGAGGGCCTCACTAAGCAGCTGAGGCTGGCCACGAACCCGGATCCTCCAGTCTCAGCCTCCCAAGTACTGAGATTACAAGCATGCACCACCACGCCAGGCTCCATAAATCTAATTTGATAATTTAAAATTTCAAGAGCCTTTAGTCTAAAATAAATGATATCCCAGGCATTTTTCATATTTTTTCTAGGAAAACAGTATTTTATGTTTTTATGGTAAAACAAACAGGGAAGATGGTTTCCTGGTATGAATATAAGACAATACTAGACATAACGTTATGCAAAAAAATGCCCCAAACAAGGTGTGTATTTTGTAGTTAAAATTTTTTCTAAATAAAATTTAGATAAAATGTCTGAATGTTGCAAAACTGGCAACTGAATATATAAAACTTTAAGCAAGTATACTTACATAAACTGTAATATACACATACATATTTAATTAAAAATAAATTATACTGGGGAGATTTGAAACAAGTAAATAAGATAAAAGTTTTCTACTCATATGAATTTCAAGAAATGAGAACAAAGGACAGCAAGGTATAATTGTAAAAGTGTTGAATGCTCGTAAGAACACTAAAATATTACACTTGTCAAGAGATGCCAGAATGAACATTAATAGAAACACCTTAAGAACTATATCAGGAAACATGAACTAGTAATTTCTCTAAGAATTCAACTGTTAGCTCAGCAGCAGAGAGGGTCCAACACAGAGGCAGAGCCAGAGATGCCCTGAACATCCTCCTGCCAGTGCCAGTCAAGGGGGATTCTACCTCTGAGCTACAAACTCAGCCCTATTTTATTTTTTAATTTTGAAACAGGGTCTCACTATGTTACCACGTCTCCTGTCTCAGGGTGCCACACCTAGCTTAGATGTGCTTCTTTTAGGACTTTCTGAGAATCTGACAACTGTAAAAATTGTGGACTCTCATCCTAAAAGAGTAGATACATGAAACTGAAGATAAGTATAGAGTGTTCACAGAGCCTCTTGGACTCCAAACCAAACACCCCTGTGCCCTGGAGATGGAGAGCGCCATTAGCAATCAGTGGAAGGGCTGTCTGCATGCTGCATCATTTGAACAGCCTAGAGTGTCTTAATAAACTACAAATATCACCACATACTCTCATATACATCAGCAGTTCTCCTATTTTTTAGTCTTAGAACCTTGTTAGGTTCTAAGGACTATATCAAAATTCTGTAAGGACTATATCAAAATTTACTGAAGAAGAAGTTGCTGGCTATAGTGGTGCATACCTGCCATCTCAGCTGCCTAGGAGATAGATAGATGCAGAAGGATCACAAATTTAAGGCCACCGTGGGCAACTTAGGGAGACCTGCCTTAAGTAGAGTTTTAAAAAGAGCTAGGGTTGTAGCCCAGTAGAAGAATGCCCCAGATTCAATCTCCAGTATCACAGACACACACAAAAATACGATATTAGAAGTTAAAGCCAATAAAAAATATAAACATTTATTAATTTATATGAAAAATAATTAACTTATCTCATGTTAGTGTAATTTTTTTTTTTTTTTTGGTAATGGGGATTGAATCTAGGGGCATTCTATCACTGAGCTAGAACTGCAGCCCTATTTTATAATATTTCTTTCTATTTTGAAACAGGGTCTCACTAGGTTGCTGAGGCTGGCCACAAACCTGCAATCTTCCTGTCTCAGCCTCCAAAGCACTGGTATAACAGATATATGCCACTATGCCCAGAAAAGTTTTAAAAAATTTTAATACAAAATAACCTTCAGGCTGGGGGCATAGCTCAGTGGGAGAGCACTTGCCTAACATGTGTGAAGGGCTAGGTACAGTTCCTAGCATATGTGTGTGTGTGGTGGGGGAGACTTTCCTTTCCAAAGCAAAACAAGCCAATAAAAAGAGTGTGCTGGTTTACATTCCTGCAAGTTTATTTAATGTTTGACTAAATATAGCTGAGGGTTTTTTTTTTCCCCCTTCTTTCTTTTTTTGGTGGTTGTAGTGCTGGGGATTGAACCCAGGGGCATTCTAGCTCTAAGTTACATCCTACATTCTATTTTATTTTATTTTTCTGAAACAGGGTCTCAGTAAGTTGCTGAGGACCTTGCTAAATTACTGAGTTTGGCCTTGTACACGTGATCCTCCTGTCGAAGTCTCCTGAGTACTGGGGTTACAGAAGTGTGCCACTACCCCAGCTTAGCCAGATTTTTATAGTTGTTTCTGTTACTTGTTGCAATGTTGCATGTCAGGCAGGCAGTCACTCTAAAATTCCACTGAACATGTATGTAAGAATGAGAGCAAAAGCCAGGCATGGCCACACATATGCATGTAATCCCAGCCAACACTTCCACAATCAGCCTTTGCGATATACAAAGATGTGGTGCTTGTTGTTTTCTACTCTTTTCTTTTCTTTCTTTCTTTTTTTTTTTTTTTTCCTGACTCTATCGTCCCTGCCAAATTTTTAACTGACTATATTCAATCGCTTTTCTAATTGCTTCTCCAAGTTGACAAACTTAATGAGTGGTAGAGTACGGGTGAACAATCCTATATTGAAAACACCCAATACAAACAGCAATGCTCGACTCCTTTCATTTTTAAGGAAACACAACATCCCTAAGACTTTGCAACTTTACCATAGAACAATCACCAAGCATTAATTTCTTTAATAGTCGTGGCTTTCCATGCTGTATGTAAGCAGAGTTTAAAGTTCAACAAGAAGAAAAAATTACTAGGAAAGCAAGTGCTAATAATATATTTAATAATGAAATAAGGATAAAAAAAACAAAAGAATATGACTCAATACTAATTGATGTCGATGTTCCTTTCTCTTCTTTCTTTTGATTGGTCTTGTTTAAATTAGTTTGTTCTAGGTGGGCATGGTGGCACACACCTGTAATCCCAGCACTTGGGAGGCTTAGACAGGAGGATATCAGGTTCAAAGCCAGCTTCAGCCACTTGGTGAGGCTGTGAGCAATTCTCAAAACCCTATTTCCAAATAAAAATAAAATAAGGCTGGGGGCGGTGCTCAGAGGTAGAATGCCCCTAGGTTCAATCCCCAGCAACACACACACACACACACACACACACACACACACACACACTGATAATAATAATAATAATAATAATAATAATAATAATAATAATAATAATAATATTAGTTTGTTCTGCTAAGGCCATAGTAAGAGAGGTATACGAATTATACCAGGAGTATCATCACACATATACAGATGCTTTAAATATTAAGACCACCAAAGCCATATCCCATACTTGCAATCTTTATCTACATGCACTGTGGGTCAAGGATAGCCTAGTCAAGTCACTCTTTAATGACTCTGGACCTAAAATGCTCACCTTTGAAAAGATCACAGTAACGGAGTGTAAGAGGTAGACTTGTCCCATCAAGATGAAATACAGTTGGAAAAATGCCTAATTGGATCTAACTATTGAAGGTCATTCTTTTATAAAGAATTAATCTCTTCAGACTCATACTTAACACCTTTAATTGAAAGTACATTTACTTTAATTGATGTCGCACAGGACACTCTTGATTTCAGAAAAGCTGAAAATAGGCATGATTTAAGGCCAAAAACTAACTCTGTGCAACTTTACAGAGGAAATGATAAAAACTTGAGAGTAGCAGTTTCCAGACCTGGCCTGGCTTCTTAAACCTAAAATAAAAACTGTTGAATTGGGTAAGGTACCACCCCTACATGCTCACTGTATGCACACATCCACATCACATCAAAAAAAAATGCAAATGCCTAAGGGCTCAGGAGGAAACTTAGTGTTTAAAATAAGTGATACAACCAAATGGTTTTAAAAGTCAAAAGGTACAATGGGGTATTCTGGGAAAATGAGCTCTCCAACCTCCCTTACTCAAATACCTGGTTCTCCTCTCAAAGGCTACACATGCTAGCAAATATTCAAATGTATCTATTTAATACAAATAGTGGCATCCTATATCCACTGTTCTGTACCTTGCCTTTCTTTTAACTAATATTGTATCTTGAAGTTTCCGCAATAGTTCATTGAGAGTTTTCCCATTCTTTTCTGTGTAGTTACACAGTTTTCCACTGTATGCAGTATCCTTCTTAACCAGTTCCCATTATGTAAACAGGTTGTTTACAATCTTTTACTATTCTAAACAATGCTTCAATGAATAACCTTGTTCTCAAGTTTTGCAGATTCGTGTGTATAAAAACAAATTTCTAGAAGTGAATTGCTTGGTGAAAGCACATATGCATTTGCAATTTGATAGGTATTATCAAATCCCTCCTTCCTTTAACTTGCATCAATTTACTCTCTTCACTGGTGATTTGTAAGTACCGTTGGAAGAATATTAAACCAATAAATCAAGGAGTGAATTAAAGAACAGGGAAATGTGGAGACCGTGTCAGGAGGAAAGCATATTCCTATCAAAGGGGGCAACCACTACTCAGCACCAACTGGTTATGTCCAGGCAGGAATTTGGGCTCTCATTAAATATGCAGGTTTTTTTTTTCTTTAGAGAAGTAAGAAATTGGGCATTATACATGAAATTCCATAGTTTCAATTGTTGATACATAATGTAAAAACTTTGACATTAATGTGTGGGCCAGATTCATTCTATTACCACTCATTTTTGAGGTTGAATATAAAATACAGTATGTGCTGATTCTAACGTATAAACTGCGGGCAGTTGAAGTGCACAAAGTTTCCTGAAATGCTGATGCTTTGATGGTATTTTTAAGGATCTACTAAAAAAAGCCAAATAAATAATGCACATAGACTGAGAGCATGGGGGAAATTAAGCATGGAAAAGAAAAATAAGGTGATGGGAAGCTAACCAAGAATGTAATCTATACACTTATAAGCTTGGAACTGACTTTTTAACTGTTGTTCAATACTGACAAACTTTTTTTGGTTGTTGTTATATTCATTCAAAACGAGAAGTTGGGTGATACGGATTGGCATGTGTAAAAATTTTCTTTTTGCTGTTTCCTCTTCAAGTGACACAGTGAACACTCAATGGAGGCAGCTGGTTGAGGGGTGGTGACAGGGAACACAGGAGTGACAGGTGGTAGAAGTGCAGAGACTGGTGTGGCTGAAGTATGTATTTGACAGGATATGGCGCCACTTATCTGTGCCTCTTAATGTACCATGTCAGGACCATCTGACAGAGTCACTGTTCCTGGAGGGCTCCAAAGCTAAAATGCCAGCTCAAGACTCTGCATTCCTCAGCTTCACCTCATTGTCTTTGAGCCCATGCTAACAGAGGTATGGGGGTACACATACCCTGAGAACCAGATGTGACTGAAAAGCACCTAAGTCCAAAGGCTGGTCACTGACCAGGGCATTCGAGAGTGACTGCCTGGCATTGGCTTCTGAACCCTGCAGCTCAGGGATGCTGGCCAGTAAGGAGGATGCAAGCCGACTCTTTCAGAGCTCTGAGGTTGTGAGTCTACTCAGGACCCTGGAAGGGAAGCAGGGATCTATTTCCCAGGGACCCAGATGTAGACCCTCTCTCTAGGCAGCAGAGGGTTTCTTAGGGACCAGCTCTCTTCTTCCTCACTTCTACCTGAAATTCCAGGTCAGGGTAAGGCTGCCGGTGTTCAAAGAAGTCCAGAGGGAGCCCCACACACTCAACTCCTGGAATGTCTACCCTGTCAGGAGCAAAATGAAAACCTTCCAAAGAGTCTGGGCCAGTAGTCTCAGCAACTTAGCAAGGCCCTTAACAATCTAGTGAGACCCTGTGTTTCAAAATTAAAGAAAAAAATGGCTGGGATGTGGTTCAGAGGTAGAATGCCCCTGGGTTTAATCCCCAGTACCCAAACAAAACAAAGAGGCTAGGCCCAAGATCAACTGGGGATGTCATTTTTAGTTCAGCTTGCTTCTCTTGGTTCCTGAGCTCCTAGACTCTGCAGCATCTTGGAGGAATCAGCCTCTCCCTTGCTTGGAAACCTCCTGTCATGCTCACTTCCCCTCCGCCTGACTCCAGTCCCACTCCGGGTCCTGGTCAGATCTTTGGGAGGCCAAGAAAGGAGGCAAGGGTGGCCCGAGCGGGGTAAGTCCCTTCCTTGTTTGCTCTCCTAGTCTCCAGCTCTGTACTTCACACAGCACATTTTGCATACAGATAGTCAGAAGGCCTGGCTTACCCACTAGTCAAGGAGTTCCAAACCCAGCCCCACCTCGCCTTGCTCTCTGCTCTTCCCCTCCATGCCCAGCACAGTGCCCAGGAGTGCAGACAGTACTTGAGTGAATGAAGGATGGATGCAATTTATAAATCTGGCATTTATAAAGTACCTTTCTCACAGTCTCTCAGACCCTACCTTCTGGTGATTTCCCTAGCTACCCCTTTCTGTCTGTCCCTGAATACTCCTCTAATTCTGTCTCCTGGCCCCTCAATGGCTATGCTTCCTCATCTCTTCTTATTCACTACCTGGATGATTAATTCCAAATCCATACCTCAATCCCAGGTACTTCCCCAGAGCAATAAATCCACTATGCAATTGCACATATGGTATCTCTCCACAAATGTCCAGACAGCGCAAACACCTTGGCACATCCAAGTAGAAGGCATCACTTCTCTTCGCCAGTTCTCTTACTTCCTCTCCTATTAGGGTCGTAAGTGACAATGACAGCCAGCAACGGAGACCTGAGGGTTCTAACTCCTGAGAATTCTGCAATCATCCACTTCTGTGCAATTTCACTATACCATTGAACAAGGTCAGGTCACCAGCAATGACTATCAATTCAAATAAATGATTTAATGACTAAAGAATACTTGATACATCCTCACATACAACCTACTTGTACACATATACACTGCTATTGTGAAATATAAAGATGTACAGAAATAAGAAAAAAAAAGGACGGGCCATGCACAGTTGAGGGAGCCATGGTTCAGGGTGCAGATGAATGTGTAGTCGCAAGAGAAAAATTGTACTTAATGAGACATGAAAAAGTGCCAACAAAAGGGTAAATTGAAGGAACATACAACACAGGCCAGAAACAAGAGACCCAGGGAGAGAAAGCTGCAGCTTCCTGTGGCCCAGCCCTCGGTAGCTCTGAAGCTGGGTCCAGCTCATCTTTCGGTTTCCCTGGCTGTGTGCTGAGTCTTTAAGTCAATTACGACTCACACTCAGAGACCTGTTATCTGGGCTCAATTTGCAGGTCAGCCACTTACTAGCAATGGCAGTTCAGTAATCCACTTCCCCTCTCCAATTCACAGTTTCTGCTGTGGTAAGAAGTGGAAATAATGCTTCCCTCGCAGATTAAATGAGCCGTGTGGACATGGTGTGAGCTCCTTGGTGCGGCTGCAAGGCATTATTATGCCTTACATTTTGAGGCATGCAGAAACAGGAAAAACAAGTCACAGGTTCAGTCCTTATAAAGGTTACAATCTTCTTAGAGAATGACAGCCAGCATATGGAAACTATAAGGAAGCCGCAATGTAAATGAGTGCTTAAAAAATAGTAGTAGAGTAGGACACATTAGACTATTTCGGAGAAAGGGCTATTTCCCTTCTCTTGGCTCTCACTCTGATCCATCCTTCATGCTCCTGTCAAATTAATCTTCCTCTGAGGTAAAGGTCCAATCACAGAATCATATAATTTTACAACTGAAGGGGGCCCTGGAGGTCACCTAATCCATTCCCCTCATTCCTCAGGTGAAGAAATTGAAGCCAAAGAGATTGAGTGGCTTGCCTAAGATTACACAGCTGGTTAATTCACTCAACACTCCATAAATCCTTATTGATCACCTACTAGGTGTCAGGCCTATTCTAGGAGCCATTCATGGCAGTAATAACACCCAAGCCTGGTCCCCCGGGACTTCTAGATGACTTTTCTTTAATTGAGATTGGTGGCTCTCAAACTGCAAGCAGTAGGGGCAGAGGCTCAGTCTCTGAGGGGAAGTATCCCCCCCCAATTATACCCCTACGCCCAGTTAAGAATGACTGTAGGCAACGAGAGATGTTAAAGATGGAAATATGTTTTACGCAGTGATGTGGCAGAAGTAAAGGTTGAAGAGCTACCACCATACCTCTCAGCATTGTGACTCAAAGCTCTGCCTGAAATCTTGGTTCTCCTAGATGTGTGTGTCTCCATCTACTACGTGCCATATGCTTCAGGTGTGTGAGGCATAAACCTCTCCACCCCTTCCCTGGCCCTTACATTTGACTTGTCTCAAAACTCTTTTGGATCAATGAGTCTTCTAAAAGGTGAAAATTCCTTTTAGCAGTGTACCGCCACATATCCCTAAAATAGGCCCTTGGCCTAAAAAAATATCAGTTGGTAACATCCAGGATTCTAGTCTACATCAAGCCATGTAACATCATGTAGCCTAAGTTCCGTGTCCAAAAGATCAGAAAGGCACACTGATCCCTTTAACAAAATATGAGCAGTCACTGATTGACATACATACACAGAGTTTCCTTCAAATATGGCATTTTGAAATATCTTTGGCCTCATGCACTGGTTGCCTGTAGGCTTTTCAGCAGCTGTAACCTCAAACTTGGGCCTCTGATGCTTCCCATTTTAAAATGGCCTGGAAGCCAGGCATGGTGGCGCACACTTGTAATCCCTGTACTTGGGAGGCTGAGACTGGAGGATCCAGGTTCACAGCCAGCCTCAGCTACTTAGTGAATCTCTTTGCAACTTAATGAGACCCTGTTTCAAAAATAAAGAATAAAAAATGGGACTGGGGGTGTAGCTTGGAGGTAGAATGAATGCCCCTGGGTTCAATCCCCCAGTACCGGGAAAAAAAAAGAAAACAGCCTGGAGGAACACATTAGATTTGCAACCCATGAGGAGCAAACTAGCTGGTCTCCTGTGATTTCACAAGCTGATACCTACATGAGAGGGGTGTGTGCAGAGTCATGCACATAGAGACCTCAGGTGTGCCGACACCTATGAATAAATCAACCAAAAAAATGATAAGTAACCATCTTTCCTACCTACAAAAAGTAGTTTTCATCCAGAAGTAATCTAAACTAAGTTAAGGTGTGTTTCTTTAGCAGAAACCTCTCTGTATTCACCATTTCCTCTCCCCTGCCCTTGCCCACTCTCCAACCTCAGCACAAAGTTGCAATTCTTTTACACAAATATATAATACTTTCTAAAATCATCAACATTTCAACATACAGAAAAGTACAATGAGTAATAAGATGAATACATATATATGTACCATCTAGAATTTTTAAAATTGTAAGATTCTGTCCTATTTACTTCAAAGCTGAATATATAAAATGTTAATAATGTTCCACCTACACAGCACAAAACCATTGTGTTATTTCCCAGCTATGATAAATCACAAATGAACAGACTGTGGTGTAAAGGCTGTTTCCTGTCAAGACTGTGTTACTATATTTTCATGTGTCACAAGTAGTCCTTTTCAGCATTTAGAATGTCCAGTGAATATATTTATTGAACTTATTTTTACCTACAGGGTAAAATGAAAAAGGAATGATCACATAAAAATTGGATTCATGTGTACAGCTGGTAGGAAAAGAAACATGATGGTCTGGTCAAAGAGTGCACAATGTTTTTTGTAACAGGAAAAATATTTAGCATGATTATTAGGTAGGGGTCTTCACATATGCCTTTTTCTTGAAATTGATTGCCATCAGTAGAGAACTAGCATTCATTAACTTCATTTAATTGAAGTTTGGGTCTGTTGGGTTTTATCACAGAGAGCTCATAGACTTATCAGCATTTCCATGATGGACAAGGCCATGAGTTCAATCCTTTCTTTAATGTGGTAAGCTCGAAAGCCAACATACTAAGTCCTTTATAACAGAAACATAAAGGTACCTCTCAGGTATGGATTTAATAAATGTCCACTTGGGATCTAGACATCGTGTCATGGAAGGTGTGGTTACAAAGACTGATACAGCATATAGGGAGGTAGGCAAAGTTGCAGATGTTCAAAGCATTCGGGATGAACATATTTTTAAGATAGTGGAAGTTCCCTTCTTTCAGGCACAAACATTACAAACTCTAATCATGATGGAAAATTATTACCTTCTTCATTTACTATTTATTTAGTTTACTTAATTCTTACAAAATGGATGTTAAAGCATTTCAAAATGAAACCAGATATATAACTGGACATTTGGTGACTAAAAATAACGGGGGCTAAGGGATGTAGCTCAGTGGTACAGCGCTTGCCTAGCATGCACGAGGCCTGAGTTCAATCCTCAGCACCAAACAATAAATAAAAATAACAGAAATTAGATAGAATACAGAGATATTACCTCATACTTGAATGCCAGTTATTCCAACTGAGCAGTGAAATTAACTGCTTGCAGGGGGGGGAAAAAAAAAAAGGCAAGACATATTTTTTTTCCCTTGGCATTAATTTCAAGGAGAAATTTTTATGGAATATCCTTTATAAGGGACACTGAGCAATGTCTTCAACTCTATATTGTAATCTTCAACTATATAGGACAAAAGATGGAGATATTTTTCTCCCAGGTGCTGAAGGCACAATATTAAATCTTACTTGAGTGATGGCAATTCGTCTGGAAGATGAAGTAATACAGCCATGGTACCTTGTTTCTCGATGATTTCCCTCAACAATGGAGAATGAGCTAGAGAAATTGATGGCCTACAGGACTTCATCCTAAGGCCCATACATGTCTTGGTGAGGAGCTGCTTGGGGCCATCTCAAGACTGCACTATGATGAGTATCTTAAGGGGTCTGATAGTCCATGTATTGACTGAACACAGATCTTTCACTTTGGCTGAAACATCCATGGACAGCAGAAGTAACACTCTACCATGAATGCAGATGAGAGACTGACTTACATCCTGCCTTGGAGAGCAGCAGACTGACACCTAGAGGAAGTGGGTTGTAGGTGAACTTCCAATGGAAGCCCTATGTGTACCTGAGAATTTGGACACCTGCTCGGTTGAATCCCCAAACTTTGTTGATTTAGAACATAGAGGAGGTCATTTTGTGCTTAAAAGTTTAAAAGAATGCTACTGATTGAGTTACCATAAGAGAATTTCAGTATAGCCACAACAGTATATAGTAAGTAAAGGACATTAAATTGCTCAAATTTTAGTCAGACAATTGTAAAGTAGCAAGAAACATGCTTTAACTTCTCTATTTCTGCAATTTTACTTCTAATTGATGTATATAATTACATCCAGGAAAGTTATATAAAAATTAGCAAATTAAAGGGAAAATTATCACTTTCAATGAGGTTTAAAATATCTATCCAACAAAGGATAAAATTATGAATGACTAATTAATAAGAGGAGTTAATATCAGCATTTTCTAGATTTAGAAATATACAAACCATCCCTTTCCAGAGGTGGCACTGTAAAACAATTAATTTTGTGTGTGTGTGTGTGTGTGTGTGTGTGTGTGTGTGTGTGTGTGGCATTGGGGATTAAAGCCAGGGGCATTCAACCTCTGAGCTACAACCCTAGTCTTATTTTATTTATGTTTTAAATTTTGAAACAGTCTCAGTAAATTGCAGAGGGCCTACGTTGCTGATGTTGGCCACGAATATGTGATTCTGTCTCAGCCTTCCAAGTACTGGGATTACAAGTGTATGCCACCACACCTGGCTGAACAATTAAATTTAATAATATGAGAATGAGCTAGAATTTTCCCTTTTGATTCATTTCAGAGAAATGGCTATAAGTAAATGTATTTACAGGCTAGCATGGATGGCCCTAGGTCAAAGACATCATAAATTCTCAAGTTGTACTTCTGGCACTACTTTAGCAAAAGGCCATTTATACAGTTGCACAGAAAACAAAAACAAAAAAAACACTGCTACTAGGCATATGATAGGTTGTAGATATACAATAGAAGGAAACATACAAATATGATACCACATCAGGCCATACCTTTCAGGAGGATGGATTGGGATAAGATCTTTTATTAAGAATAATGACAAAACAAAAACAAAAAAGAAATCTTAAAATAGTCTCAACAAGGGAAAAATGTATCTTGCTTTTGAGGCTTGGGGTCATATGATTCTCCTGTGACTAACACTCATAGGGTTGAGAAGTATGACACCCCAGGTCAGCCCTGGAGAAGAACAGGACAGGCCACCCCGAGGGAGCCTGGGAAACCTCTTGTAGTTCACACGTCCCAGAAGGGTGAGAGGCAGAAGGGTGAGAAGTTGACAGGGGTATGGTTTGCATGACAGACATAAAGATAGGACAAATATTTGACACTTTTTAGGTAAGTTTTTAGAAATATATGTTCTTTTTAAATCAGAAGTCTTCCACAAGTGAGAAAGGGGAATTTTGAAGCTCAGTCTTGTCTGTTTTCCTGCTGATGTCCTTCTGCAAGCCCAACTGTTGATTTGACTGCTGAAAATGTGGCTTTGTGACACCTTTCCCCTTCTTAGCTGTTGTAGGGTGAAATGTGTCCCCCACCCTGTAATGCCAGCTACTTGGGAGGCGAGGCAGGATGATGGAAAGTTTGAAGCAAGCCTGAACATCTTAGCAAGATCCTATCTCAAAATGAAATACAGTAAGGGAGGAAGACTCTTGAGGGGTATAGCTCAGTGGTAGAGGGCTTGCCTAGCATATACAAGGCCCTGGGATCAATCTTCAGTACTCCAAAAAGAAAGAAAAAAACCTCAAAATTTGTCCTCTAAAATTCATATATTCAAGTTCGAATTCCCAGTATTTCAGAATGTTCCTGTACTTGCAGATAGCATCTTCAAAAAAGTAATTAATATTAAATGAGGTCAATAGGTAAGCCTAATCAAACAGTTCTGGAGTCCTTCTAGAAAGAGGAGATTAAGGACATAGGCATGTATCTGTAGAAAAAAAAGATTCTGTCAGGACACAGCAAGAAAGTGGCTTTCTCCAAGCTCTGCAGAGAGGCCTCAAGAAAACCCAAATCTGACAAAGCCTTCATCTTGGACTTCTAGGCTTTAAAACAACGAGAAAATAAACTCTCATTATTTAAAGCACCAAGTCTATGGTACTTTGTTAAGGCAGCCCTAGCAAACTAATATACCATCTGATTGGGACAAATCATTAAGAGTCAATGTTTGTCCCTTTGCTAAAAACTAAATCAGTTCCCAGTCTCTGAAGTGCTAATTTATGACACTCATTACTACAATGGTGTAAGAAAAAAAATCTCTTCAACAGCCCCAAATAAAGTAAACCGACACCAATCACTTGACACAGAAATCAAGACATCCTAATTGGAAAATTCCAAGTACCTGAAATTTGCCAAAGTGGAAAAACCCGTTGGCTTCTTCAGCAAGTTTAGTCTGAGGGGTGCAGGGCCACCTCCTACATGGAGGGGACACCTGAGGACAAGAGTCCAAGCAGTCCCCTTCCAGATGCTCCAAACAATTGTTTGCCTGTGTGTAGACGCCTGCCTTGTAGTGTTGAATGATGAAACCCATGTCACATGTGAGTCATAAAATCCATTATTTTTGCTCCATGACTCTTATTTTCATGATTTGGAAAAACATTTCTGATCATTTTAATAACTCCCATATATGCAACTGTACCACAGTGTGAAGGACACAGTAAGGCTGTGGGAATAACACATTTCTCTTACCAAACAATGACTAATAAAAAAGCTACTTCCCTTCCTGATGGTTTTTTCCAGTGGTACAGTCAGAAGGCTACCAATCTCTGACAAGTCTTCACCTTAGCTTTCTTGACCTTTTTTTTTCTTAAGATGGAATATTCTTGTAACTGTACCTTTTAGTACTTATTTGATTGTTTTTATTGGTACAGAGTATGTATGCAGAATGGCAGTTTTCATTGTAGTATAATCATATATACTAAAGAAATTTTATTTGATCAATATCACCCCCCAATATTTTGTGTGTGCATGTGTGTATGTGTGTGTGTGTGTGTGTGTGTGTGTGTATGTGTTCACACACTCATGTGCTACTGGGGATTGAACTCAGGGGCATTCTACCTCTAAGCTCCACCCCAGCCTATTTTTTTTTTTTTTTTGAAATAAGGTTGCTGAGAGTCTTACAACATTGCTAAGGCTGTTCTTACACGTGCAATCCTCCTGTCTCAAATACTGGGATTACAGGCATTTGCCACCACACTTGTCTCCCCAATACTTCTTGTAAAAGAAGTAAAAGTTAACAAAGGAGGTCAAATTGAATGAAGAAGAGTTCTCAATCTACAAAAATATATATACATCCTACAAACAACATGCTACTTTCCTCCTTACTATAAATTCAGAAAGAGGATACCAAACAAAACAAAAACAAACAAACCCCAGTGCCCTTGTGTCTAAGGAGGTGCTCTGAGGGTAGAGCCTAGAGGACTCTCTCAAATGGTTAACAGTAGAACTTCCCTCTATGAGTTTGGGGCAAAATGAAATAATCATTGATTCATTGTCAGCTTTAATTTAAGAGAATTATTTGACAAAAAGAGCAAACAGCTGAATGTCAATCTTTATAAAAAGATAAAGGGATAATAAATCAGTCAGTGATCAGTTTTAAGCCTTCTAAATAAATACACAGAATCCAAAAGAGGGATAAGAGCAGCTATGAAGCTAAGTAGCGTCTCTCCTCCAAGGTGCCTCACACAGCAGGGCTGACACCTGAGCAAGTGTGCAGCAAACATTCATGAAACTGAGTTGATTTGAGGGGCACCACACTCCTCCTCACCACCCTTGCATGATATTGTATGGAACATAGGCACACTCAACAGAATTCCTAGGTATGGAGCTGGCTAACCCCAAATAAATACCCAGATAACAAAAACAAAGTGAGTTCTGGGCTGAGGGCACTTCAGTAGCTACACAGGTCAGAGCCATGGTCAACAGAATAGATGTACTATTAGGCATGGATTTGGGAGAGGTAAGCGGGGTCTGTTCCATGGAAGAAATTTCAACAGGAACAGTGTGCCTACAGTCAATATTTGGGAGGGTGGGTTTGATCTTGACAAGACTCACAGGATATAACATCCATGAATGGTGGTATATGGACCAGGGCTCTGGGTGGCTAAAAAGACTCCACATTTATATTTCTAAAATACACCTGCTAAGCTACCTCCACTGCCTGCAAGGGGCTCTAACATGTACAACCCACTCGTGTCATGTGGGTACAGAAGTGCAGGAGCACAGTTCTTCCTGCAGCCCCTCTCCCTCTTTCTTGACCTTCTCTGCAAAATCTTTGAGTGGTTCTAAGAGGAGTCAACGGAGAGAAAAAGAACATTTTGTTGCAATGTCCACTCTCTCTGGCATAGCTTGGTTTCTAAAGACAATCTTCTTGAGTTAAAACAGGGATTGTCATGTTGACTAGGTATGAGAACTTAGGGCTATTTGTTTAACTTTCCTTGTCTTTGTATTTTCATGTGTAAAATAAAGTAATCACAGTAAGTACTTCAGTGTATAATCAAGAAGATCAGATGAGAGGAGTCATGAGCAGTGTCTAGCAAAGAGCAAACATCAGTGTTAGCTAGGTAATATCAAAAATAATAAATATAAAATAGAGCTTTTGAGTTCTACATGTCAGATCTGAGTCCCTGCCCTGAGATATTTTCTTCCTCATCCCTTTGCCTAAACTAAGCAAGAGTATGGATTTCAAATCCCCCGCCAAGTCCTATAGCAGCTTCTAAACATAAACTCCAACGTATAGACTGCAAAACTTCAGCGAGGCACAGGCCTCTATCTTCTCAAGAGTCCCTGTATTGCTTGAATAAACAGGACCTAACCATTTGGAGGTAGAAGTGACCCTTTCCAGCTGAGAGTTTGAAAGAGACAAGAGACTAATCATTAGGACTGATCTGTAAACCTTGATAATTGTCAGAGAGTAAAGTGAGCCCATGAGAATCAGACAAGTCTCCTGATAATCTATCCTATACTTCTTTCTCTTATAAATAAACCTCTGGCTATCTTTGGTCAAATAATCCAATATCACAGTATATGAAATTTTTGTTAGAAAGGTATGACAGAAGACTAAAACAAATTAGAAGAATTCCCTGAAAAAGGAGGTACAAGAAAAGTACCATTTCATCTATGACTTGGCCAGCATATCTGTCCACTTTCTTCCCATGCACTGGAATAGAGCACATGCCTGCCATCAACACTGTAGACTCTGCCATCCTGGGCCTCTATGGACTCAGGAACACTTGCAGGGACTGTGCTCCACTCTCAGGCCACTCTTTGACTGTGACTCTCAGCTTCACTGTTATCACGGGTCTGTCATCTGGAATTGCTCTCAGCTATCAGTGATAGCATGGAGCTTATGAAGATGCCATTTCCATGTTTTGTATTCTGAACATTAGAAATCAGCTTGGCTCACCAAATGAGCAGCGGCTGCCATGCTAATTATATAACTTTTTAGAGCACTAATAGGATCTCCTACTGAGCCAACTGGGAGGGAAAAAAAAAATACAATTCTCATTTTTATTTGAGCTTCAGAATACTGACCTCCTTCTGCCTGTTGATGTGGCCATTAATAAAACATTTTTAAATGACCTGAAAAGTCTTTTTATGAACTAGAGCATGGATCTAGCTGCAAACAGCTGTGTATTTGAAAGACTTGGAGCTGGTATCAAAGTTTGGCCATTGATGATTCAAGTTTGGCCTGGGAACCTCCTGTGACCAGAATGGTTGTTCACGCCTTTGATTGGTTACAAATGAAAAAGGATTCCTGCTATTGATGAGCCTCAAAAAGTAGAAATAAGGATGCTTGTGATGGTGGCCTTGCTTTGCTTGGAACACAAAAGACAATTTAATTGCATTTCAGTATCTGACATATGATCGCCAAGTCTCTTTCAATTTTAGAATAATTGTTAACATAAAAATATTTCAATTCAAAAATAACCTAATGGGTACTTCTTGAAATCAAATCAAAGAGAAGAGTTTTATGCTTTCTTACTTTTTCCTTCCCTTTTCAAACAAAAATACCTCAAGTAAGAATGTATAGCAAACATAATTCTTTGAACTTCAACAAAATGCCAATAGGTCATTTTATCAAGTCAAAGACATCAAATTTATTTGGAAAGTAACATAGTTGTTGTACTGATGTAAACGTTAAAAAGGAAATAAGCAGAGAAAAATCACTCTTTGAGCTTGAATATGTACAGAATACAGGCCTGGCAAAAGGCAATGTTCTAGACATGGAAAAAAAAAAACACACAGAAATGAAGTAATATACACACTGTGGTTAGTAAACTTACAACCATTCAAGGAAATCAGAAGAAGCTGTATAGGTAAACACATTAAGGGTCATAAAGATGTAGGACTGGCTGGTCCTTAAGAAGGTTCTCATCCTAGACAGTGAGACCATGAATGCCTCTTTCTTTTCCTACAAAATCTTGACCCTATCTCTTCACTGTCATTTCTATCTCCATTATCTTCTTCTCAACATTTAATGAGCAAGAGAACTGCATATACAATAGAGCAAGAACTAACAGAACCAGGGTCATTACCAGCCTTCACATTTCCCAACATTAACTGGCAAATAAATGCTTGGCATAGAGAAGAGTCAAGTCCATTAATCTCTTAAATTGAAAGGAAATGACCGAGGAAGTTCAATGTTACATTTCAGATTTCCTATATTAAGACAGACAAGGAGCCGGGCGTAGTGGTCCATGCTTATAATCCCACTACTTGGGAGGCTGAGACAGCAAGGTCACAGTTTTGCAGCCAACTGCAGCTACTTAGTGAAGCCCTCTGCAATTTGGTGAGATCTTGTTTCAAAATAAAGAATAAGTAAAAATTTTTTAAAAGGGCTGGGGGTATAGCTTGGAGGTACAATGCCCTTGGGTTCAAGCCCCAATACCACAAAACAAACAAACAAACAAAGATAGACAAGGATAGGCTGACAATGAACAATGCATAACTCAAAATATTTTTCTACAGGACTAGCCCAAATCAGAGCGGTTACTCTGCAAATACCAAAACTGTAGTACTGTGAAACTGCAGAGGAAAAGGACTTATTGACTTAATTATGAGATGGCCAAGCTGGTGAAGAAGGCTCATGGACTAGGTTCCCCACTCTCACTCTTCCTGTGATTTTCTTTCTTTCTTTTCTTTTCTGTTTTTTTCTTTGTGTGTGTGTGTAGTACTAGGGATTGAACCTAGGTTCTACCTCCTAGCTACACCCCCAGCCCTATTTTATTTTTATTTTGAAACATGACCTCACTAGGTTGCTGAGGCTGTTCTTGAACCTGCAAATCCTCCTGTCTCAGCCTCCCAAGTACTGGGATTACAGATGTGTACCACCATGCCCGGCATCCTTGTAATCTTTAATCTTTGGGAGTTTATACTAGAAGACCCTATCAGAGATAGAAATCTTGTATCTCTGAAGGAAAACAGGTGCCATATTACTGGTTATGTTTTCTGGCATCAAACAAGCTTGATTTATCTGATGTATCTTTATTCTGGCCCTACACCTGAGAAAACAGTAGTGATTCAACATCTCTTCTAGGATCTCTAGAAATGGGCTTACAGTTCTCGGGTGGGAGCAAGACGGTTTGCTCATAGGTTCAGAAGCAGAGATCTTAAAGGGAAGAAACAGTATTTATCTCCAGCCTCACCTGGGCACCGTTGGCTAGCTCAGCTGTGGAGGAGAAGCATCCACTGTACACTCTGAAGTCAAGGTCTACACTCAGATACCCACTCTGTTTCTGCATCAAGATTCCTCGTGCCCGCTGAGGATGAGGGGAGTAGCCTGCTTTGGGTCTTTTCAGGAAGAGGTTAGAGAAGGAGAAGAGACAGACTGCTACCAAGAGGTTGCTCTGTAGCATCTCATTCCTAAAGGGATAGTGTGAGAGTACTCCAGCAAGGAAATTGTGATCACTGAACTTTGGAGCTAATCAATGAGAACAAAAAAATTTCAGAATAACCTAATTTCATTCTTGGCTATTTTAATAAATATTTTCATTTCAAGAGGAAAAGCCTTAGTATTATTTTGTTTAGATTAAGGCACTTAGTATGAATTCTTATAGAGTAATAATATAAATATCAAGTTCTCTACAGGTACATACAATGTTTATGCATCATTTTAAAAATAAATAAACAAATATATATATGTGTATGTATGATGTATGTATGTATGTATGTATGTATATATATATATATATATATATTTTTTTTTTTTTTTTTAACATAAGGGAAAGTTAGCTTATTGGGTTGGAAATCTTGTCCTATCAAAAGGCTTTTTCATGTCCTTCCCTAGTTTGTTCACCCAGTTATTTCAAGCTGTGGCTCAGCAGAATGCAAACTATAAAATTCAATCACTCCTTTCTAATCTACCAAATTAAATTAGCAAAGATTATAAAACAATAATAGGAAACACAAAATGCTGGCAAGGATACAGTCCATTAGACCTTCCTTCACTGCTATCAGGGATGTAGACTAATTCTATCTTTTGAGAGGGTTGTTTGGCAATATTTCTAAAATCTTACAAAAGATATCTACTCCTTGACTTACCAATTCCATATCTATGAATCTGTCATGTAAAATAAATTAGAAATTGTACAATTTTCTGAATAAAGCCAGTTTTTAGAGCATTGTTTATGGTAGCAGAAATCTGGAACCAAATTAAATTTCCAATGATGGGAAGATAGTTAAATATATTGCAGTGAAATAACCACAAGATGCAATATTATGTGGCTATTAAAATTTTGTTTAATAGTAAGGGTTTTTAATGACACAAGAAACTGATTACAATGTAATCCTAAGTATAAAAAGCAGGATACAAAAAGTCATATGTAGTATAATTGGAATAATAAAAAATATATGCAGACTGAAATGAATAGAAGGAAATACACCAAAATGTTAATTGTACTTATCCCTGAGTGATGATCCAACAGGTGATCATTTTCTTCTTTACAACTTTCTGTATTTTTCAAATTTCCTCTAATGAACATGTATTACTTTTATAATAAGGTAGGGAAAGTTTCCTTATTCCTTCTTAAAGTTTCTTTTTAAAAATCCACTAAGTTTTAAAAGCCAGCTGTGTTACACTGACTCATCATTTGAGTAATAAAGACTTAAAAGGAGCCGGGCGTGGTGGCGCACGCTTGTAATCCCAGCATTTGGGAGGCTGAGACTGGAGGATCCGGGTTCGCGGCCAACCTCAGCTACCTAGTGAGACACTCTGCAACTTAGTGAGACTCGGTTTCAAAATAATTAATAAAAAGTAGGGCTGGGGGTATAGCTCGGAGGTAGAATGCCCCTGAGTTCAATCCCCAGTACCGCAAAAAAAAAAAAAAAAGACTTAAAAGGAAGGCCAAGAATTGATCCAAAGCTTAGAAAATAAAAGCATCTTCATACCCTTAACTGTGCAAATGTTTATAGTTTTTAAAACCTAGGATTATCAAAGACTTAACCCATTATATCAACCCTATCTGGTACATGTCTATCTCTTCCACAAAGCTAAGGGTTTTCTCTTGGCACTTAATATAGCACTGCTATCTAGTAAGCATCTTTAAAATTATTCACTGAATTGAATAAAGTGATGATGGCTCTCTGTTAACTCATAGAAGAGCACAGGTCCCATGTTCATGCTCCCTTAAATTTTATGCATAATGGGAATCAAGGACTTAATATATCTACTAATATATCCTGACATCAAATTCCATTTTTAAAGGTGCTTCTCCCAATTCCCCTTTCATTAAATACACCTAAATAATGCCTTGGTTTTAAAATTACTTGGTGTTCTGTCCATTTCATACAGTATGTTGGAAGGTAAGAAACTGCTGCATTTATTTTTTAGCAAGTGTTTAATTAAAACGTTTCTGTGCCAGGAACTGTGCTAGGCCCTAAAGATACAGGGTGAAATATGTAAACCTGGTCCTTGGCCATGTTGAATGCATGGTCTAGTTGGAAGATCACAAGATCTGACCTCACTAGGCATGTCCAGGAGTGGCTGTTGTTTTAGACTTTGTTTTTAACAAGTTTATAATTAACATGCCAATACTAATATTGTCATTGTGGTAAACATTGGATAAAATTAAGACAAAAACATGCAATTCTTCTGATTTTTATTGGAGATTTGTTTAGAATGCAGCATTTAAAATAATAAAAGTTCTAAAGGAGATATCTGGTTTTGTGGGAGAGGAAGCCATTGTTCGTATCTACTTGCAAAGGGACTTGCCCAGGCTAAGATCACTTCTTCTATAATGTATGGTTTAGAAGTATGGTGTCCACTGAACACTTGGAAAAAGTATTTCAGGCTCTCTTAAAAAAAAAAAATTGCATTATCTGCTCTCCCCCACATCCTTTTTTGTAGTGTGTTTACAAGTGGGTCCCCTTTGGGTCACATAGGAAGCAGATTATGGAAAGTTCCTAAGATAATGGTAACATTTCTAGTGGCTCATAAGACTTCTCTTCAATCAGCACACAGCAAACAGGCACTTTGGGTGGTTGTCAGAATTCTGCACTTGGGTTAACTGCCTTTGTTTCCCTGACAAAAGCATTTCCTTAACTTTCAGCTCAGGTACCACTCTCAGAGTGGATCAGTGGAAAGAAAACAGATCTGAACCTTAACCAGTTTAGGCCCTGAAGAAATAACTTCATGCTATAATTCAATAAAGATAAGCCCTTGACTTCTAAGGTCAGTCTAAGAAGAAAAATACTTAAGAACATTTTGGCACTTTTTGCAAGAATACTGTAGGCCACCTTCTCTGTGATGTCATCCCAGATTGTTTAGAGAACTAGGAAATAAATGCCTATTGAATTTAGCTTCAACCGAAACCTTGCCTCTGTGTAATTTTTTTTTAATCTAATAGGATTACTTTTTTCAGGAGAGGAGGACTATATAGAAACTCTAATTTCCTGGTTGCTAACAAGCTGAAAGCTAAATTTCCTTTCCAATAATTATAATTATATCACTTAGGGCTCCTAGACCAATTCTCTTTCCCCTCTCAGATGGTTTTAAAATTTCACTTTAGTTTCATTTGTATTTCCTACTTTATGTTTTCATATTGTAAGTTACCCTGAATCTCCCCTGGAAAAAGGTAAGGTAGAAATAAATCACTCATTTATATCATGTGTTTTTTTCAATGCTTATTGAGCTTTTGGTTTCTCTAGATGTTTCTGACAGTATGTCACATGAACCTCCTCTTCCTTGTTCATTATTTAGTATGGTATTTTCTATGCACATTGCAAAGCTCCTCTAGTTAAGCAATTCTTGATTAATTTAAAACAACACAATTTATGAGACTTGAGGATTGCAGATTTGAGGCGAGAATGTGGTAACTTAGCAAGATCTTGTTTCAAAATAAAACAAAAATGGCTGGGGATGTAGCTCAGAGGTAGAACACCATTGGGTTCAATTTCTAATACTACATGCAAATTTTTTTAAACATATTTTTCCTTGCAATGTTACTACCCCATTTCCAATAGTGTGCATATTGTCAAAACATACATTATGTGGAACATATGGGCCTTGCCATAAATTTACACTAATTGTATAATGAAGTTCACCAGCATCCCTTTATAGAGAGTGTGAGGACTGTCCCATGTGGTATGTTCCTGGCCTCTGCTAAAGGAAGACAAAGATACAGAACCCCAGGAGAAAGCAGAGCCAATACCTGTGCAGGAACCAAAAGAAACTGATATAAGAATATAATTGTATCTTTTCTGTCAAAGAAGTAGTTTAACTTAAACTGCCATTTTGTAACCTAGTAAAGACTTACATTCTTTCCCCAAATTAGCATCTCTTAAGAGGCTGCAGGTGTAGACCCCTCCTCTGTCTTTCCTTGTAGCTGACCAGTAAGACTGTGAAGCTGTAACTCCCACCAACAGGAGCACAGTGCAAGAACTTTGCATCAGGGATATAAGATCCACTGGGTTCTCTGTCTGGTGTGCTCTAGCTTACCTGAGAGCAACCTTTCTTGCAAAAAAGTAAAACTGCCTTGCAAAACAATTTTCAAACACATGAATTTTTGATGCCAAGAAAACTTATTTCTAACAAATTTGGTACCCAAGAAAGGGCACAGTGCCTCTCCAAAGTGGTGAGGATCTCTTCTTCTTAAGGGAGACTCATCCTACTGCCTTATTGAGGTAGTCTTGGGAGGAAAGGGACCCATAGTCTCTGGAGCAGTCAACATATCTTCAGGTGAAAACTGTGAGGCAATGTAGAGTGGGCCTTAGCACATTCTGCAGTGACCAGAAATTCCACGCATGGACCCAGGTATGAATGCTTTGGGGAAAAGTATGTAACACCTGGGTGGTCAGAGCATCCCAGGGGTTGTGCATGTGTATGCTTGAGTGAGGGAGTGTGGAGTCTGTATCTGCTGTTCTGTTATATGCTTGGCCCTTCATATGGGATAAAGAGGCCTCTCCCAGAGGAGTCTGCTAGGGGTTTTACTAGCCTTCCAATAGCTAAGAGCCTACTGTGGATATATTTCCCACAAGGGAGACAGATAAAGACAAAGTACATCTGGAGAGCAATACTAGAAACCTAGTCTCCAGCAGGGGGAGACTAGATCTCAGCCAAATATCTAGTTGTGGTTACACAACTAGACAAGCTAAGATGGGAAATAAGACCTTTTCATCAGTGAGAAGGTTCCCAGAAAAGGAGAGGCATTAGACAAAATTCCCTCAGATGGTCCCCTAGGCATCTGATGGTATTAGGAAAATAATCCCAGGACAGCAGGGAAAAAGAAACACCAAGTGATAAAATACTGCTGTTTCATTTGGACGTAAGAACTCATCCTCAAACCATTGGAATTCTGGCCAAAATTTGGTTCCAGTGAGGACTGGGTTTTTCAATCATTAATCAAATATGTCAATGATAAGAGTTCTATTACCCAGGAAGAAATAGACCATGCACTCTGCTGGAGGAAGGGTCCTGTGGTCTTATTCTCTATGAAGGCAGAAATGAACAAAAACAAGAGCAAAAATGGCAACTGGGACCCCCTTGACTGTTTATCTCCTCTCTGTAATTCAGGGAATTAACAGACTGACCCACCTCAAGCCACTGAGGATGGAAGAGGAGAAGGGAGGGAATTTGAGTTGACTGCAGCAACTTCAGATCCACCCTTCTCCTTATGTACCTCTCTTCCCCAACTGAGAAGAGAGGTTCCACAATGTAAACAGGATGTCCAAAATTTCCCTTTTCCATCTAAAAAGGAATAGCTGCAGGTCCTTAGGAAAGTTTCTCTGGGTGGAGGGACTACTGGTTTTATAAATGCCCCCCTAACTAGTTCCAAGGTTAGAATTCTTATAGAGGACTCCACACAGGATCACAAACCAGCTAGATCAATTTCTGGAGACCAAGATTTACACATGGACTGAATTAATGTCCATTTGGGACATCCTCTTTACTGGACAAGAGAGAACAACCATTAGACAGGCAGCTGTGGCTGCTGCATGGGAAAGAGAACGCCCAGCAGGCCCAGACGTCGTAGCTGCTAAAGTTAAGTTTCCCAATCAGGAGCCCCCATGGTATAAAAACAACAACTCATATCACAGAAGTTATATGAGGGACCTTTGGCATATAATAAGGGGATTAGAGAATCTGTACCTCAGTCTCAGAACATGAATAAGACTTTTGATGTACAGGAAAAGGAGGAGAGGCCGGCTGATTTTCTTAACAAACTGAGGGACAAGACGTGGAAATATTTTGGGTTAAACGTAGAGGACCATCTAGGAAAAGGAATGTTTAAGTTAGATTTTGTTATTAAAAGTTGGCCAGACATTGCAAGGAATCTACAAAAATTAGAAAATTGTGAAAACCAGAAGCTGGGCATGGTGGTACACCCTTGTAATCCCAGTACTTGAGAGGCTGAGATCAGATGATTGCAGGTTGATGGCCAGCCTCAGCTACTTAGTGAGGCCCTCTGCAACTTAGTGAGACCTTGCTTCAAAATAAAGAATAAAAAATAGGATTGGGGGTGTAGCTTGGAGGTAGAATGCCCCTGGGTTCTATCCTCAGTACTAAAAAAAAAAAAGGAAGCAAGAGTTATATCTTTTATGACCTTCAAGGAGGACTAGAGAAGTCAGGGGCTCTTTTATGCAAATGAGTCCAACCAAGAGTTCTTGGTAAATCTTCAGGTGGGACCTGAACGGAGAGATTAATAATCCTCGTTGATCCTGGGGCAGCCAGATCCTCCCTTCCTTAAGGCTGTCTAATATCATTAATGGTTTCAGGAGGGAATGGGGAAGGATTTGATGTACTTGTTTTTGAGGAAACACAGGTTGAGTATAAAACCAGACTGTCATGGAAAAAATGTCTCCCAATTGCCCTCCTTAGGAGTAGAACTGCTCCTTATAAGGATATTGGCCTGTCACCTTATGAAATCCTCTATGGGCTCCCTTACTTGGGTCTGCATTCAGCCTCTCCCCTTCTTTGTCCTCTCTTAGGGTACAAGGATTGTTAGCCCAAATCCCACCTCTTTTTATTTCCAGCACACTCTCATCAACCCAGTGACAGTAACCTAATAAAGACCTGGAAGAAGGACAAACTCAAGCCAGCCTGGGAAAGATCATATCACAGAATACCAAAACAGGACCGTACAATGAAACAGCTATTCACACTGCAGAAAGAAGTTGGACTCATTACACGTGGGTTAAAGGGGCCCCATCTCCTATTCACAATGAACCATCACTCAACACCCAGACCCTCTCAAGTTAACTGTTAAAAAAACGACTGCAAATTCATTCTTGTTTTAGTTCTATTAAGCTTCCAAGTATGGGGCAGCCCTTATTCAGCCCAATTAATGTAACTATTAATTTAACTATAGGAGAAAGCACCCTAACTATAAAGACTAATGCATGTTAAGTCCTGTATCTCTGCCCAGAACCAATCTGGGTGATAAAGCAAAATAATCCAAAGCAAGTCCCTTGTTCTAGTTGGGGCAAGTCCCAAGGACCATCCTATGTGAAGGATGGACAGACCCAACATATAGAACTGCTCCAATTCCAAGGAAGTTAAAAGAAAAAAAATAACCAGGCCTGGAGGGGTTTCCCTTGACACCTGTGCTAACTTACACTATTATCTACTCTTGTTAACTTGCAAGCCAGGAAAGTCAGCCTTTCCCATTAAACACTGATCTGGTCTCCAGGCAGATATATCAAGAAATAATCCCATGGAAAGTCTTTTTTTTTTTTTTTTTGGCGGTACTGGGGATTGAACTCAGGGGCATTCTACCTCTGAGCTATACCCCAGCCCTATTTTTTATTCTTTTTTGAAACCGGGTCTCACTAAGTTGTGGAGTGCCTCACTAAGTAGCTGAGGCTGGCCTTGAACCCGGATCCTCCGGTCTCAGCCTCCCAAATGCTGGGATTACAAGCGTGCACCACCACACCTGGCAATCCATGGAAAGTCTTAATGTTAGACTGCTTAATAATTCAACTTCAGGTGCTAATGTTAACTCCTCAACCCAGGCCACTATAGTAAAAATAAAGAATTTACACCAGACAATAGAACACAGGATTTGGGGAAACAAATGCCTGGTTGAAATGGATTAGAAATTCTGCCAGCACCTTAAAACAAAAGTGAGCATTACACTTGTGTGGCAGGCAGGCCAGAGACTCAAGTGCTACTATGTCCACTTGGATGGACCTCAGACCCAATCGGCATGAGATGTATGATAGCCCTCTTTCAGGACAATCTAGCATGGGGCAAAAAGTCATGTAAGACCCTATTTCTCCTGTTCCCAGTGACTCAGGGTCCAAAGCTGTCAAGCCTCCAGTCCAAATACTAACTATACCTTGTGGCTCTCAAGGTGGGAAGGACAATCAATGTTTGGGGGCAATATTATTGACTGCAGTGAATGTTGGTCCTTTGAAGATCTGGATAATCAGTCCACATTAGCAGTGGCCAGAGCAACCATCTGGGGGTACTGTGGAAGACTATTACTTGACACCTTATCCACCAATTGGAGTGGAACTTGCACTCTAGTACAATTGGCAATCCTTTTCACCCTGGCATTTCAAACCCCAAGTAAGGCCCGTAAGGCCCAATAAAGGGCCAACATGAATATCCCTAAACCCTCTGGTGGGTCATTGGACCCCCACATGTATGTTGAGTCAATCAAGGTTCCAAGGGGTGATCCCAATGAATTCAAGGCTTAAAACCAGATAGCTACATGGTTTACACCAATATTATTTTGGTGATCCATTATTAATTAAAAGGTAGATTGGATGAATGATATATATTACAATCAACAAAGATTTGTCAACTACACCCTACATACCATCAAGAAAATAGGTAAACAGTTAAAAGCTACTAACAAAATAATCTGAGAAAATAGATTAGCCTTAGAACTTAGAAAAAAAAGGGAAAAGTTATGTGCCATAAAAAGGGACTAATGTTACACCTTTATCCCAAACAATATGGCACCAGATGGTGCTGCAACTGAAGCCCTATGAGGCTTGACAGCATTAGCCACTGAGCTAGCAAAAAGTTCAGACAGGTGATTCTCTCCCCAGCCTAATGGAATAATGATTTGTAAAACAAGGAGAAATAATGACTTTAGGTCATAATATTCTTTATTATAGTATTTGGAATAATGATTCTAGCAGGATGCAGTATAATTCTCTGTGTTAAGGCCCTAGTCCCGAGACAGAGATGAAGTTCTAACCAATCCTCCATAGATTACCAAAATATTCTCTTGTCAAACACCTTTGAGAAGCTGAGCATGGTGGAGCACACTTGTAATCCTAGTATTTGGGAAGCTGAGACAGGAGGATTGCAGGTTTTCGGCAAGCCTCAGCAACTTGTGAGGCCCTCCGCAACTTAGTGAGACCCTGTTTCAAAAGAACAAAAAATAGGGTTGGGGGTGTAGCTCAGAGGTAGAATAACCCTGGGTTCCATCCCCAGTACTGCAAAAAAAAAAAAAAAACACCTTTGAGAGCAAGAGTTGCCATATGCATATGTTAATATAATTTGAAGAAAAGAAAAGAGTGATAATGTATAATAAAAGAGGGGGGAGCCGGGCGTGGTGGCGCACTGAGACTGGAGGATCCGGGTTCTCGGCCAGCCTCAGCTACCTAGTGAGGCACTCCGCAACTTAGTGAGACTCGGTTTCAAAATAAAGAATAAAAAAAATAGGGCTGGGGGTATAGCTCAAGGGTAGAATGCCCCTGAGTTCAATCCCCAGTACCGCCAAAAAAAAAAACAGAGGGGGGAATCGTGAGAATATAATTGTATCTTTTCTGCAAAAGAAGTAGCTTAACTTTAAACTACCATTTTGTAACCTGGTAGGGACTTAAATTCCTTCACAAAGTCAGCATCTCTTAAGAGACTGCAGGTATAGACCTCTTTTCTATTTTCCCCTGTAGGTGACCAAGAAGAATGTGAGGCTGTAACTCCCACCAATAGGAGTATAGCAGAGGAGCTTTGTTTCAGGGATATAAGATCCACCAGGTTCTTTGTCAGGTGTGCTCTTGCATACCTGGGAGCAACCTTTTTTTGCAAAAAAGTAAAATTGCCTTGCCAAATAATTTTCGAACATGCGCCTTTTTGACGTCATGAAAATTTGTTTCTAACACTTGAGAAGGAAATCCAAGGGGTCATCAAGCCCAGTCACAGAAAACAGGTATAGAAATCAGGGCATGCCCTAAGATTCTGGGAATCAGACACAGGGACGCAAGAGTTGGAAGTAAAGAGCCAGCAGCAGTGGATACTGGCAATCTCTTAAGATGGAGACTGCTGATGGAAGCTTGTGGGTTTTCTGTGCTTAAATGTATGGTTTTTATTAATGATTTTCTGGGGGTACTGAGAATGAACCCAGGGGAATTCTATCTCTGAGTTACATCCCAGTCCTTTTTAAATTTTTTTGTTTTATTTTAAAACAGGGTCTTACTAAGTTGCTAAGAGTGTTGTTAAGTTGTTGAGGATGTTCTTCAATCTGTGATCCTCCCGTCTCAGCCACCCAAGTACTGGGTTTACAGGTGTGCACCACTGTGCCCAGCTTTTATGGGAGATTTTTAAATCTATCTTCATGTTTCCTGACTTGGATCTATGATTACCTCCTTTCCCACTCCATTTCCCACAAATATCTAATTATTGCAATGAGCATAAAACAGACACTAAAGCTACAAAGGGATCGCATGGAAAGAAAAAAAAAAAGCACTATTTTCTGAGTATCTATGGCAGTTTCCATTCTTCTCTTTGCCCACTGACTTAGCATCACCTCCATGTGTCCATCTATCTACAGAAGAGTTTTCCCTTTAGAAACCATCTGTGCACCTCCACTCAGAGAAGCAAGCACTCCTCCTCTTGTGTATTATCAACAAACAGAAATGTTGTAACACAGTTCTTATTTTGAGTAAGGTCAGCACAGTTCAAAGGCAGGACTTTCGATGGTGTCTAGAATAATAACAGTTTTCAAGGCTCCTAATTCTAGCTCCCTTCCTTCTAATTTAGGATCTCTGTGAAGATTGTAGATATGGGTTTTTAAAGATCAGTAAACCTATATACACTACCTTGGAAATGGCATGTAAATGTTAAATGTGCACTGGGGCAGGAGGAAGGCAAGCTATAGCCTAAGCTGGTTTTTAAAGTCCTTAATCACCTCCATGGTTAAGATCTATTACCTTTTTCACCCTTCTGTCCCCCTAACCCATCTTCTACCACCAGACTTCTGACCATGAACACAAAATAAGAGTTTGAAGCCCATTTTTTACTCAGAAATCAGAATACAACTTCCTTTATCATTTAACTTCTTTGGTTCATTTTTATATCTCCAGCCCAGTGTTTGACATACGAGAAGTACGAAAACAAAATGTTTGTTGAACAAATGCACTTAATTAAACTAAGTTATATTTATCAGTCATTGATAGCAAAACACCTCTCACCAATAACTAACAGAGGCAGGTCTAATCTAAGTACTGATAATTTCTATTTTTTTAAATTGAAAATAAATAATACAAATCACAGTAACAGGAACAATTAAGTGTGTATATACAGAAAAAAGGCAAACAAACAGCCATCCCCCCCAATTTAGCTAAACAATATTTCCGTGCTTGATTAAATCATGTGGCAGCTGCTTCTCAATCTTAAAACAGGAAAGCAATGCAAATGTGAATTTTCTTCGCAAATTCTTCTTATGAGAGTGACACAGCAGGAAAAGCACAAGACCTCATGATTAAGTCAAACCGCGCAGGCACAGTTCTGACCACTGGCAAGGAGGCAGACCGCTGTGAACACAGCCGCCGTCCTTTCCCAGTCCTCTCTCTGGTTTCTGACCTGAACTTTGTCATTAGCACGTATTACTCTCTTGTAAGTTCCGACCTGTACTTTCAGCAGCATTCTTATGTATACTTTGAAGCTAGAGGATTTTCATTTCTACTTTTTATTTGTGCTCAGCAGGCTGCAGATTATCCAGTATAGAAATCCCCATAGAGTAGAGATCTCTCTATATAAAATAATTCTCCACACTTAACAATTCTTTATATCAGAACAATGATAGATGTGGGCATTGTTGTGAGGATTTAGCAAGTGGAAAGCAACCTCTCAAATCAGAGAGAAGATGGCACTTTATAAAAATAATTATTGTTCCCTTCTCTGGGAAGGTTGTTTGAAAGTCCTTGCTAGTTTCTTGCAACATGTTAAAATGTTTTTATATGGCTCCATTCTTCTGATTCATGCAGGGGCCTTAAGTAAATAGTAACAGCTGACTTTTGAGGGATAGGGGAAAGGTCTCCGGAGGACTTTTTTTTTTTTTTTTGCAGTACTGGGGACTGAACTCAGGGGCATTCTACCTCCGAGCTATACCCCCAGCCCTATTTTTTATACTTTTTTTGAAACAGGGTCTCACTAAGTTGCGGAGTGCCTCACTAGGTAGCTGAGGCTGGCCGTGAACCCAGCTCCTCCAGTTTCAGCCTCCCAAATGCTGGGATTACAAGCATGCGCCACCATGCCCGGCCCTATTTTTTATTCTTTATTTTGAAACAGGGTCTCACTAAGAAATGAAGAGGACAAAATATTGTGGGAAACATGAAAGCATCTTCTTTGCTACTTGGATATTGCTAAAATAAGCAAATGCGACACCTCCCACAACAGAGCAGTTAGGCTAATGCAGTCAAAAATCCAATCTGACTAAGATCCTTGGTGTGATTTATAATATGAGAGCTGAAAATGGCGCAGCCCATGCTGTGGTAATACATATTCATTTTCAGCCTTTAAGGGGGCTAATACTTCATCTGAACATTCTCAGAGAAAGCCTTTTCTGTCAGGGGTGGGAACAAGGTGGTATGATCAGATTATAAAGAGTGGATCAAAGGCTGAAAACCCCATCAGCTTTTTGACTGAGTTGACTTTGTATCAGCTCCTCTTCAAGAAACTCTAGAACCAGCTCCAGACAAAGGTACAGATTTTTGATTTCATGAAATTTCCAGAGCTTCTCCATTAAGCCAACAAATGCAAGCAGTTGGCACTCTGGCAAATGCTCCAGGTGGGGCCCTGAAGAGTCATCTTAAAGTAGCCCCGCAGCATGCTCTGACTTACCTAATTATCACAGATGGAAGGCCCCTAACTTATGGGTATTGGAGACCAAGTTCTCTTCCCCAGGGCTCTCTGAGTCAAGGAAGTGGTTTGCTTTTGCTTTCTTACATAGGGCAGAGGCTCTTGAGGTTGGGCTTTTTTTGTTATTATTGGGTTTTGTTTTGTTTTGTTGTTTCTGGGCATTGAACCCAAGGGTATTCTACCTCCTAGCTATACCACCAGCCCTTTTTATTTCGAAACAGGGTTGTACTAAGTTGCTGAGGTTGTTCTGAAACCTGTGGCCCTCCTGTCTCAGCCTCCCAAGTACTAGGATTAAGGAATGGCCCACCACATCTGGCTGAGGTTTTGTTTTGTTTTTGTCTTTTTTTAAAGAAATATCTCTGCAAATAAAAATGAGCCAACTGATTTGGAGGAGGACTTACGTAAGTGTTTTGTGGTCAAGAACACTTAACAGCATCTCCAATATCCAGATTCATTAAAAATGCCACGGACAATCATATTTTCCTTGGGAGATTAAAGTTACTTACTTTCTAACCTCACTGGAAAAACTCACTGAATTAAGCATTTTACCAAGAAAGAGTATAGAGTTTTACTTTCTGAAAAATTTTTAAATGAATGTTTGTGTGATAGTCTGATTCTACATGGTCTAGCGGCTGGAAGCTCAGAAGATAATCTCTAGCTACTCTATACACATATTTCAGATTAAATTAAGATTCTTGTCCCATGATGGATTTTACTTTTTCCATAGTTCTCTAAAATACAATGGATATTTTCTACCTTTTTCTCAGTCTGTGCTTTTAAGTTCAGGTAAGTCAGTGTTCTTTATTGTTTCTCATAAGCATTGGGTCAAGAGCCGGGCATGGTGGTACACACTTCCAAACCCAGTACTTTTGAGCTTTGGGCTTTTTTTAAATCCATAAATGAGAATAATATTTAGTATACATTCCACAGCATTGCTAGGAGTAAAGGAAATAAGGGAGTGGGCACTCAACACATTGCTTTGCATGGTTAGCAGGCACTAAATACTGTTATATATGTAACACATCTATGTAATATACAGTATAGTAGGTACTATTATAATAGTAATTATTACTCCAGACACCAACTAAAAACTTGTAATTCCTTGACTGTGTCCTGTACTTTCCTGACCTGTGTCTATGTTCACACTCTTCCTTGGGAAATACTTAGTCATATGTAGGGTTATGGTGGTTGTAGTACTGAAGGGCTAGGTGATTCTACATGTATACCCACAGAGAAATGGGATTAGACTCTTAAAAAAGGGACTACATGGAAGCCAGACATTTGCACTTCTGCCTTAAAGATCTTGCTGGAAGGCATACATCCACAATTACAATGTACTCTTATCCTCTAAAAGGGATGAAACAGGCAACTGCTTATTTACATATGACTATGTCTGATACATTATAAAGATAGAAATAAGCTTCATATACATATCTATTGTCTTATGTCATTTGGCAAATGCTGGGACACCTTACAAGTGTTCCAAAATAATAATCAAAGGTCATGAAAGTTCCTGCCCAAGTATTCCAATCATAACCCCAAATCATGAAACTTCACTGCCCAACTTTAGGGGAGTGTGAATGCTAGCAATGTGGGAAACACTGTGTCAGGGTCTGTAAAACCAAGAGATGTGGGGCCAGGAAGAAGGCATAACCAAAGTTAGAAAAGAAACTATATCTCATGAACTGAAGGGAGACACTTAACATCGTCCTCTACTATCAAAATAACAGCCCTCTAAAGATGTCCATGACTAGATCTCAGGAACCTGAAAATATGTTACCTTAGGTAGCAATGGTAGATATAGATGTTTTAAGGGACCTTGAGGTAGGAGATTTATCTGGATTATCCAAGGGCTCATTTTAATCACATGGGTCCTTAAAGCAGAGAACCTTTCTCCCTGTGGTCAAGGAAAGAGATGTGAGAACAGAAGCAGAGTCAGAGAGATGATGAGTTTCTGGCTTTGCAGATGGAAGAAGGGGGCCAGGAAGTGAGTGACACTAGTAGCCCCTAGAACCTGAAGAAGGCCAGGAAAGAGAGGATTCCCCCAGACCCCCAGAAAAGAATGCAGTCCTGCTGATACCCTGAGACTCCTGTTGAACTTCTGACTTACAGAGCTGGAAGATAATCATTCTGTGTTGTTTTGAGCCACTGGGTTTCTGGTAATTTAGTGGTAAACTGATACAGAGACCAATGGGTAGAGCAGAGATTTCCCATAGCAAAACTGTTTAACAACTGTATGAATTTTACCAAGGAGAACAAAGTTTCTAGCACTTTGGGGATGGCAAAGTAAAGTTGAAATTATATTCTGGGAAGTGTGGTTTCAGTGGGGAAAGAAAAGTTAATGCAATGAAAGCCCCCAAACTGAAATATGCTTGTTACCTTTCCAAGACTCTACATTTGAGGAAGAAATCTTACCACTCATTATCTCCAGGGATATGGTAACTGAGAGCTGAAATAACTTTGCAAACAGTCTCTAGAATTATTCAGCTCTGATCAAGAGGACAAGTCCTGAGAGACAACCTTCCCTGATAAAACTTGGAGGGGAGAATTTTTAGAATGCTAAGAGCAGCAGGTTACCTCATCAGCAGCTGGAAAAGGTAGAATATAAAAAAGGAGAAGGGAGATAGTCTCCACAGAGTAACAGAAATGACGACAACTTAAAATACTAAGGCATTTGTTAAAATTTCAGACCATTACCAGCCCAGATAATATTGACTTAAATGCCAGCAAAGCTTTTTAAGGTACACTGTTTCTTGAAGTACACACCTCTTATCTTCCTGCCTATCTGTGCAATGACATTACAAGGTCCATGAGAAAGAAGCAAGAATTCAGGGAAGATGTGTGAGTCTCAGAAACGCTTGACCCATCAGTCTGCATGCAAGACCATCAGCCAGTCATAGTGCAGTGCAACTTAGAATGAGAGAAGAGCAGGAGGCTGCCCACCAATCCACTCTCAACACTGGCATTGGGGTTTAGTACTTGGTACTGACATTGACTGGTCCTGTGACCCTGCAGGATTCATCTCACTTCTCTGAGGGCAGATGAGAGCTCTGGGGGCAGATAAGGCTGTGCCTCAGAGCTGCAAGCACGGGTGTGCTCCCCAGAGGCATCTGGCTTCTACCTTTCAGCTACCAACAGGAGTCTGGCTTCACCATCCTTGCAATGGAAAAAAGGAGAATGAGGAAGATTTTTCCTAGGGAATATTCTGCCAAGGAGGGGTCTGGGGGAAAAAGCATATCACACTAGCACTATAAAACATGAATGTTGAGACCAGAGACCAGAGGTAGAACCAAGCTACATGGGTGATGAGCAGTATTCAGCACAACTTTTATAACCCTGCCAGAAACTGTCCATGCAGACCTGGAAACATGGTCCATATTTGTTTTACAGGCAGAGCACAGAGCTTATGCCCAAAGGATTTTGGTAAATGCAATCCAGCAAAGAAGTATTTTTTTTTTTTTGCAGGAATTTCCACCAGAATGTCAAGACTAAAGGGGTGCCAAAAAAATCCCATGAGAAAACTTGATATAAAAAGTTTGTGAAACATGCCTTTCATTAAGAATCATTCCATTGGCATTTGTGTAATACACATTTATTAGGGGTCTATCACATGCTGGGCATCGTGTAAGGTTCTAAGAGGATAAAGTCAATCTCTCACCTCTTCCAGCTGTGACATCCTCCATATGTCACTTTCTCCAACCCTCGGGTGCTCACAGCAAGCAACCAAGGAAGGATTCTTTCACACATACACATTAGAAGGAAAACACAAAGGAATACCTTCAAAATTGAAGCCTATCTTTGTGTCCTATTATTGGTGAGCAAGTTACACTCAGAATTATTCATTTTTGCAGGTTTGTAGTGCAGGGCTTCAGGAAAAATCCTGCTCTAAGAATTCAGCTCTAACACAGAGTTACAAAGCGGTGTCTGCTGCATCCTCTGCTGACCCAAGAGCCAGAACCAGCCCATGAGCAGTGCCCCTGTGCTTTGACACTGGGCTCTACTCACTCAGTTATGCATTCACAGGTGTCTCAAAGTCTAAGGTCAAATGCAGTGCTAACGCTATTTTTCTACTGGGTAGTCTTCAATCATCATTTTTTACACATAGTATAAGGTTTTGTTTTGCAGTACTAGAGATTGAATCTAGGGGCATTCTACCTCCAAGCTACATCCCCAGCCTTTTTTATTTTTTTTTTTTGAAACAGGGTCTCACTAAGGTGCTGAAGCCCTCATTAAATTGCTTGAGGCTGGCCTCCAACCTGTGATCCTCCTGTCTCAGTCTCCCAAGTACTGATGTGCTGTAATACCAAAAACTGGGAATTTCCTAAATATCAGATATGTCTTCACCATGGTGCCAGGGATCTAACCCAGGGCCTCAGAAATGTTTAAGCAAACACTCCAACATTGAGCTACATCCACAGCCCCATATTTTAAATCATATAAGTTTTGGCACATTTGTGTAAGGCCATACCACCCTGAACACACCCAATCTCCTCAATCAAAATATAAAGCTGTCATTTAAAAAGAAGGATATAGGTATAAACCTATACTCATTGATATGCAAAAATATCAAAGACATATTACAAAGTAAATTTTAAATATGTTGATTTATAACAAAAATGCTATATAATAGAATTTTTAAAATTTAAAGTCTGAGATGGGTGCAGTGGTACCCATCTATAATTCCTGTGCTTTGGAGGCTAAGATAGGAGGATCATAGTTTTGAGACCAGCCTTAGCAACTAGCAAGACCTTGTTTCAAAATAAAAAATGAAAAAGAGCTGAGATGTAGCTCAAGAGGTATAATGCCCCTGGGCTCAATCACCAGTATAACTGGCCTCCCAACCTAAAGTATTTTTTGACATATATGTAGAAGAGAAGTCAGGAAGAATATTTATCAAGAGGGTCATAATGACTTATCTCTGGAAAATAAGAAAAGAAAGGATTTTTATTTCTTGTTCTTTTTTTTCTTTAATTTATTGACTCTCTAAATTTCTCAGATGACCATATGTGGCTTGACAATAAACAATAGCATCTTTACAGAACTCTATACTTCCCCTATTATTGATAGTATTTGTACTCACAGTCTTCCCACTCAAACATAAAATATTACATTATCTCACAATGGGTGATTTTTCATTCTTCTATTTTATTCCCCTTATATTACCAGATCTTTCTGAATATAAGTTTTCCTTTCTTCCTTTGGCATGCTTACCAGCAGACAGATTTTGTAGACACAAAAGGAGCACTACCCTATGTCGCCTATACTTACATTATCTCCCTCCACCACACCGTCAATACCACTGGCTTAGCATCAGGAGACCCAGATGCCTGCCAGGCTAGCAAAGCAGCTTCAAGACTAGGGCAAATCCACCTAACATCTCTGATCTTTCTTTCTTTTTTATCTTTTGGCAGTAAATGTAGGACGGATGGGAAAAAATCAGGCAAGCAATGTGACAGTGCTTTTAAAATTAGATAACACCACAAATGCTGGTTGCTACTTAAATCATCATCTTTAGCATCTCCTCCAAGAAAAAATATTTTTCAGGTATTCCTGTCACAATATTTGATGATGTGCTTATCAGGAAACATTGTTGAAAGAATATTTATGTGAAATGTTTT
>PVLC010000609.1:69515-86524 GCA_004027655.1 Graphiurus murinus
ACTGGGGATTGAACTCAGGGGCATTCTACCTCCGAGCTATACCCCCAGCCCCATTTTTTATTCTTTATTTTGAAACCGAGTCTCACTAAGTTGCGGAGTGCCTCACTAGGTAGCTGAGGCTGGCCGCGAACCCGGATCCTCCGGTCTCAGCCTCCCGAATGCTGGGATTACAAGCGTGCGCCACCACGCCCGGCTTATGTGAAATGTTAATAAGAAGATAGGTAAGCATAGCAATCCTAAAAGTGCATGCATTTCTTACTGTATTCAAAAAGGAACTGAATTGAAAAAAGGCCATTAGGTCAAGTGGAGAAGAATGAGACCAACACATTAAAGAGAGCTACGTTCAAGACTTCATTTCTGCTTCTTAAGAGCTTTATAGTTTGGATAAATTACTAATGTCTTTGAACCTTAAACTTGTCACATTTGAATGTAACAACAGTACTGATGTTATGGTGGTTTATAATGATTAAGCAAGACAAAGTATAAAACATATTCATCATAGAGTCTGTCACATAGTAGGTACTTCATCTTCCTGAAGGACACCACTAACATAAAGCCAAAATGTGCAACACTTACTCCAATTCTCTAAGGAAAGAAGAGAACATCTGAAAAATTGGGTAAAATACCAAATATTTTTCAGACTAAAGAACTTTATTACTAATAATTTAGCACCTACATAATAATATATACTGCTCTACTAAAAAACAAACATGGTCTTGTCAGAAATAATTTTAAACTGCAAGTTCCTTACCAAGCCCACAGACTGACACTGCCCCTGGATTCACCCTACCCATTACTCTTCTCCAAATGTGGTTGTTGAAAAACATAAACACTGGTTACTATGGGAACAAGAAAACCAAAGATAACATCCAGACAAAAGGGCGCTCACCTTGCTCTAAGCACCCATAGCTCTTCTTTTTATCTGACTTCGTACTGCATTTGTCACTTTCTACCTTGCATTAGAGTCATTTGTGCGGGATCTGATCTCTCCGCCTACGTGGTAAGCTCTCGGAGTACAGAAACCTTGTCTTATTCATCTGTGGATTTTCAACAAAGCCTTGCACAAAGAAAGCAGTAAATAAGTAGTGAGTTGAGGAGGGGAAAAAGGGACGTGTGCTAAAAAGCACTGCAGGCTGAATGCTCTGCCTATGCCTTTTAACCTTTTGGGGGGAAAAATTAATCATACCTCCCAGCCACTTAACTAGTAGGAATGATGCAATTAACCACATTTTAAGGCTGAAAAATAGTTTAAGAATTCTAATTCTTCTTGAATAATGATATGATGGAATTAGAATTCAGGCATACTAATCCTGAAACAGAGATCCACTTCTTTTCTTTAACAGATTTAGCTTTCTTTATGAAATAATTTACCAAGCCTGTTCTTTACAGTGCACCTTCTAATAGGGAAATTAACAAGTCAAATTAGACGACAACTGTTCTTCTGAAGGATTTTTGTTAAAATAAATATCCTATTCTAGAGATAATTTTTCCTCCTACAAGCAGGAAGTCACTGTGTTGATCTGGGGTTTTTAACTGGTCCGCCAAGGTCTAATGATACTATGACATAATAACAAGGCAAATTCATTATGAGCACGTTGATGGAACATATATCAGAGTATCTATGTATGACAATTGTTTTGTTGCCTTCAGCAAAACTGTAAATGCAATTCATTGAGCTGAACTGTCAAAGTATGAATAGCACTAAACACAAAGGAATTAACATTTTTAACTGGTAAGTTCATCATTTTTCCAAAGCAATGGTCTAATTCTAAGAACTCATGTTTTATGTCAAATACAAGATTATTTTTATATCATAAAAATATAATAATGGCAAAATATTTGTAAAATGTTTGACTTAAGTCAGAAATTTTATTACCATCTCCTGACAGTAAAAGATGGCCCACTTGGTATTTTTCCCTGGAGATGTGCTTAAGAATATTTTCTTATCTTACACCTGACTTTATGATACTCAATTATTTTATATCATAAGTGACATTACCATAGACAAAAGAACATTTTCCAATTACAGAAAATAAAAATCTACATTTTAACTATCTTCCAGCTTAAAAATTAAGACCTAAATTTTAAACCTATTTTTCCAGTCTTAAATAGGACAAAAACTTTGTTTTAAAAGCAAATTAAGGCAGTAATATATTGTCTATAAAAGGAATTAGCCTTTTGCCTGTGATTGGCAGAAGTAAATAAATAATGGAGACTTTTACCACCTGTAGCCACAATACATTTGTCTTTTCTTGTAGAATGCGACATTTTGAAAGGTAAAATGTTTCCCAGTTTCCTATTCACAGAATGAAGAACAGGCTTTATTGTTGTTTTTTTTTCTTTTGTTTTTGTGGTACTAGGGATTCAACCCAGGGGTGTTCTACCTCTGAGCTACATCCCCAGCCCTTTTTATTTATTTTGTTTGTTTTTTGAAACAAGATCTCACTAGGTTGCTGAAAGTCTCACTGAGTTGCTGAAGTTGTCCTTGAACCTGCAATCCTCCTGTCTCATCCTTCCAAATCCTGGGATTAAAGGCGTGTGCCAACACACCCAGCTCGAAGATGGGCTTCTAAAGAAGGGGAGGAGGCACACAGGTGACCAGTGAGGAAGGAGGCCATATTAAAAAAAAAAAAAAAAAAAAAAACCTGTCAGGGTGATCTTTCCAAGAAGTAGAGAGGGCAGCCACCATGTAAAATTAGTTCAGGTAGGCTTGAACTGAAGCCTCCTAGCCACTAGTCTGTGGAATACAACATACATAAATGTTATGCCCAAATCACCACAGGGGACAAGAAAGGCAAGCATACTTGCTGATATCCAAGCATTGTATAGGACAGTGACTCACTGAGGGCATCCAAATGCCCACTTGACTTCTCCATATATATATGCAAGTATGAACATATGTTCATGTGTGAATATGTATATCACATACATCAAATCTTGACATGGCCGTGGAACTGAATGAAAAGGTTATGAAAGAGGGCATAGTTTTTTTTTTTTTTTTTTTTTTAAATCTCATTAACACTGACTAAAAACAGTCTTCCAGCTTCCTATCACAGCTGGTTCAGGAGACAACTGTTTGGGCCCAGAGGTGGTACAAATGATTCAGAGTGAATTTCAAAAGGAGAATGGGATGTGAAAAAATTGTATGACAGGGACCAAAATGGATGGCACATTTTTGATTCTCAAAGATCTTGCGGCTTTGAAGGTTCTAAGAGGAAGTCTGATCTATGAGGAGGTGCTGGAGGTGAATAAAGAGGGCCAGGGTCTGCCACCCTGCACATAAGAGTCCATCTTAAAGGCAATTCTATAACCCATATGTATTCATTAGTTAAAAAGTATCACTAAAAATGGGACTCACTGAACCATTATGAATATTTCTAAATACTGTTTTTCCATTTCAATTAGACTTTCTCACATGCACACATTTACATTCTGGGACATTAGGATAATGTTGGTTTCAAGGACACTTAAAGTACATAGTCATTAACCTTGAATGATCCTGGGTGCAGCTTGTTAATCTTACCACATTTCCTTAATAAATGTACTCTTCTATACAATTATTTTCTTCTCTTCTCAAATGATTAACACCTTCTTCTCCTTTCTCACTCTCAAATGATTATATTCCTTATTTCATGGAGAAAATGACACAATGCAAGAGGACGTCTGTACCCCCACTCCCAAAGCTACCAAGGCTTAGCTCAAACCCGTGTCTAAAACTAAATTCTCTATAAATGTGTGTGTATACATACATACTTTTATTGGTACACTGTGATTATACATCATAATGAGGTTCAGAGTGATAGAATCAGACGTGCACACAGGTCTTGGTCCACTAGGGAGATCAGTGTGAAGGTTCCTCAAAGGACTGGGAATGGCACTACCATATGACCCAGCTACACCATTCTTCAGTATCTTTTTAAAAGGATTAAAGTCAGGGTACTATAGTGATACATGCATATCCATGTTTATAGCAGCACAATTCACAACAGCCAACTGATAGAACCAGCCTAGGAGGGGTCTGTCAACAGATGTATGGATAATGAAACTGTAATATATTCAACAATGGAATTTTACTCAGCCATAAAGAAAAACAAAGTTATGCCATTTGTAGTGCTCTTTTTTTAAGATTTAACTCAGATCAGATCACTCATCTGCTCATGTGCCTCCAACAATTTCCCACATGCTGGGTAGGTTAGCCTCCTCGGTCTCCCGTTCACAACCCCCACTGGCCGGGGCACCCACACAGCCTACATACAAGAATGGGTCTTGTATCAACATTCTAACCTCATCCCCTACTGTTATAATTAGATATAAAATGTCCCCTAAAGAACTCATTTATTAAAATTCAGGGTTGATATAGCAGAGTCATGAGGGTTGTAATCCCAGCATCTCAGTACATGGAAACAGGAGGATCACACGTTCGAGGGTGGTCTCAGCAAATTAATGAGACTCAGTTTCAAAAGAGCACCCATGGGTTCAATCCCCAGTCCCACCCAAAACAAAACAGTGTTTTCTAACAAATGCCAGTAGACTGTCCTGCCTTAAACAATTGATATGTTAATCAATGTTTTGAGTAAAAATTAAGAGACAGGGTCATCAGATGGGCAAATGACATTTTACCCAGACATCGTAACTCATTTTAAACATTGATGATCATCACTGAAATATATGGTGGGCAAGAAATGAGTCAAAACCAAGAAGTTAATTATTATGATAAGTAAGTCACACCTAGTTTAAAAATCAGTTGCAGTTCAGAATTAGGCTTGGAGAAAACAAAAGAAGTCATTTTAGTGGCTGCTGAGTCATGCTAGCCTGTCACCAAGGTGCATTAATATTTCAGAAGACAATGAAAACATAAGCACATTCAAGAGAAATTAGTGAATTGAAAAAAAAAAAATCACCTGACTTTACTACTGCATCTCAGCCTGCTCAGGCCACATCTGGAGACCTGCTACACTAAAAGGGACAAGGTTAAAACTGGGAGGTAATTGCATGAAAAGATGTCTGAGGTCAATAGCATATAGATTAAGCAAAGCAAAGCAAATCCCTTTCCAGCAGAACTTCTCATTTTATAAACTTAGAGTTTCCATAAAGTGTGTGTGTGTGTGTGTGTGTGTACACATATTGTGTACAAATTGATGGATAGTATGCATTTGTTTTTAATTTGCTTGAACTTAAAACCCTTTCATCATGGAACATCCTGTAGGATTAATGATCTAAGCCTCAAACTTATGAACATGTCAATCTAGTCCTAGAGTAACAGAAGAAAAGCTGACTAAAGGTTAAGACAAAATGTTAACACAGGAGCAATCAAGATTGCAAGGGGAATATAGAAACTATATTATAAGAAGGAAGCCTAAAGATATGTGTTACATTTTTGCCAAGGAAAAGAGAGCAAGCTTCGCAAATATGCAAATGGCTCTTGGAAAAATGAAGGAATACATTTGTTTTATATTGTTCTAGTACCTAGAGCAAAATAATATCTGAGGCAAGGCCCAGAAATATGTTTTTTGACACACTTTCCAGGAGACTTTTATCCACAGAGCATGAGATTTACTCTATGGGACAGAGTTAAAGCCTGTTGGAGCTTAGAAGGAGAAGGTCTCTTCAGAAGGAAGAAAAATCACCCAAACTTTTCAGTATCAAAGGGACAAACATGACAAAATAGTGAGCTGAAGTATACTCAGAGGCAAGGTAAGAATCCAGCAGGAACAACGAAAAAAAGATTTCTGAATGCACCAAGTAGGAGACTAGATTATTATATTCCCAAGGACACTTCCAACACTGCAAACATTGGGTGGCTGGACTCAACCTTTGTAGTCTCACTCACTCCCACACATCAATGACAAATTCTGGGACTAGAAAGAGCTCCTGGTAGAGGGTGGTCCAACATAAATACTGGTTGAACGAATGAAAAATTGAACAAGTGGAAAATAAATGAAAGAAGTGTCTGGTTCTAAAGGCAAACAAAAATGGAAAGGTCTACTTCATTCTTGGGCAATAGCCAAATTCACTAATTACAAATAGTCTTCAAAGCTACTTTCAAATATAAGGAAAATAATCTTGCAATAGAATCACTTCCTGGCTGGGAAATCAGCTGAATTAAATCAAACCAAGGGTTCCTGTGAGGCCCCCTGGTAAGCCTGTGAAAATATTACACTGGGGACTGGAGGGGACCATCAGAGGTAAGGGGTGACGGTGGCAATGACAATCTGCCTTAAAGATTGTGATGATTCCGAGGGCAGAAGCTAACCTTGATGATAAGCCCCTTCTTCACAGCTCTGAACATGGTCACTGACCACACACACTTGCTAGTATGACCATTAGAAAGAGAGCATATATCTATTACTACTTTTAAAAAGCCTTCAAAAATGTGATAGTATTCTGATTGGCCTCATTAATTAAGCTGTCTATAATTAAGGTTAATAAGCAATTTTCTTTTCTCTCAGTATACCAAATTCTTAACAAAGAATATCTGCAAAGATAGGCCTTTAAATCAAAAACTTCTTAAAATAGAAACAGCTTTCATTCGCAAGGCCATCGACTGTCAGGCACCATATTTGATTCCATTTCCTAGAAGAGTGAAGGTTCTTTCAAAATCTATCTGTCATTTCTCCACAGTGGCTGATCAAATCTGCCACTGAAAAATGTTCTGAGCAGGCAACTTCTAGTACAACCCAGGTTTATTTCTGTCAGAGACCGACTGCTGGAGTGTGAAAGAAACTCATTAAAAATCTCTTACTGTGATCTTACATTGTTAAAATAAAATAAAATAAAAGGAAAAACCCAAGAAAGAAAAGGGAAGAGGAGGGGAAAACCTTAATGATGGGCACATAGAGCCCACAGACTTTCTCTTTCTCATATGGTGCTTTCTTTTCTTTAGCAAGCAATTAAAAGAGCACAATTAGTTCTGGGACTATGGCATACACTGGTTGTTTGGGGAAATCAAATAAGTTAATAATTTTATTTCATGCTAATATTATGAGAAGTTAATGAAGGATCTCAGAATATTGTACTATAGAAAAAAATGGTGCAAAAAACAGTATTTTTTACCTTAATCTTAAAACGAGGTTCACGGCACAAGAAGCTTCTCTGTAGTCTTCACTAGCATTGGGTTGGCCCTTTAAAGACAAATTAACAGTGTTGGAAACTTTACTGGCAAGGGAATGAATAGAATCACAATATGTCTCAATTCCTACATCCTTTTCTTTCCAAAAATTTCAAAAGTAGGGCTTTATATCTGGTAGTCTCATTGGCCTCATGACTCCTCCATGGGAACATTAGAATGAGGCCTAATTCCCATCACAATTGTGGATAAAATGTTTCAAAGAGAAGGCCTGGGTCATAGGGTGGACACTGAATGACTGGTCTTAGCTGCAGTAAGCCCAAAGTGGGGTCAGTTATCTAAAGTGGTGCCTTTCAACCCATGCAATGGACCATCCTCCACTGGCCTTTTGTGACGCACAAAGCCTGGGAAGAGCAAAGTAGAATCCAGAAGATGAGGCATCTGTTTATCTTTCTTGCCTTCCTCATCTAGAGCCAATTTCTTTCAGTATAATGATCAATCACAAAAGCCTCTACAACACAGCCCTGCCCTGTTCCTATGAAGGCCTGGACATGAGTAGACCTCCCTGCTGGAATAGGAAACATACAAGATTTCAGATCAAGACTTGACTCTGCCACTGACCAGCTATGCAACTGTGGACAAGTTGTTCTCTGAATCTCTTTTCCCATGTACAAAATAGGAGTAACACCTGCCTCAAAAGGTTATTGAGAAAATAATATACGTTAAAGTGAGGCACAAGCTATAAAATGTTAAGCAATGCTAGATATCCTAAACGCTTTTTTCTGTTTCCTTTTCTTCTTTGCTTTCTGATCCGTAATTATCCCTAATCTGCCTTTCATCATTCAGCCAGCCTTACAGTTAATCTCAAGGTCCCTTACTTAGTTGGCTGATATAACAGAAAGAATGAAATTGAATTCTGGTTCTGCCTCTGAGAGTGGTGTGACCTTGCACAAACCGTTTACCCTCTACAAGTCTTTGCTTTCTTGGCTATAATATAAAGGCCAAGACTAGGTAGCAGGCCTGCAACCATGAAACCCCAATGCTATAGTCATCTCCCCATTATATAGCTGTTTCATAAAACACAGATCAGGTAAAATAGAAATAAATTTAAATGGAATATATGGATTTAGAAAAAAATCTTGAGATTCTATGGCTGAAGATGCTTTATGATATAATCACTTTGAGTGCAAAAGAGTTTGCCTATAAATTATGAGGCAAAGTTACTGAGGGCCCTCCCTGTGGCTCTGTGTCTGTGGTCCTTCCCCTGGGCTGCTCAGCATCTTTCTTCACAGGTCTTCTGTCATATACCTTGTATAATTATGCATTATAAATGCACTTTGCAGTCACTGGACTATCATTTTTACAAGGCAAGTGGTAGAGATGAATTGGCCCATAAAATTCAAAGATAAAAGAATTATGAAAAGAGGTTATAAAATCCAACCAGGAACAAAAAGGAAAACTATCAATTAGCCACAATATTTTGCAGCCAGAATATAACAAAATGGTACGTCATTTTCTTTCCTTTGCTTATTTTCCACAATACCAGCAATTTCAGAAGCAGACTAGTAATCTATTTATGCTCTGGAGCCTATCATTTAAAGGCTAGAGATCCTGCAAAGAATAGTCAATAGTAACCATATTCTTTTTCTCCAATTTCTATTTAAAGAGAGAGTTTACCAGCCCCTGATTTGGAAGCGCTACCCTGAAAATGCCTACCTATCTAAAACGTTGGGTTTTTCTAAAGTTCTGCCTACAAAGCATCCAAATGAAAATGCTACAAAGATACTACAAAGCATCTCAAACTGGCAGAGGAACATACCTGAGAATCGTGCACAGAGAGGGACTGTATTTGCTCGGGGATAGTGCTGGCGTTCACCGAGATCTGTGAAGAGAACCACCATTACAACACTCGAGAGAGCCCAAAGGGGACAATATGGTCAGTGTGGTTACATTACATCCCGATTATCAGAGACAATCTTTAAGAGGATCTTAAATGCTTCTCACCACCTGCTCTTGAATCAGGGAGGGCATATGCTATAGACCTGGGCCCACCTGGTCTGGGATCCGAATTTGGTGGAGATGGCAGCAAATCTAAAGCTTTAACCAATTCCCAGAGGGACTCATATGCTTTTCAAGAACCATTCAGCTAAAGTGAAAAGGCCTGAACTATTTGATATTTAAAGCTTAATAACAACTTTTTCTTACTGCATAATTTTATCTCAAATTAAGAGACCCTTAATGAGAAGATGTTCAGCTCAGTAAAACCTGCCCCTTTAATCAATTACTTTATATAATTATTCATTGTATTTAAAAATGTGTAAAGGTAAATGGGTCTTAAAAATCCATTTTCCAGAAGAAATGCCAAAATCAAAGGTTATGGTTTTTTTTCTCAAAGTTGGAATTCTGATCCTAAGGTGATACTCAGCTTATTTTTGCCTCAAGCCCTACTTTTGTGAACTCTGCCCCAGAGTAAAACTTGAAAGACAACAACAAACCACCACCAACAAAATCCTTCAAAGATAAAAAGCAATGAAAGCAAATTAAAAAGATCTTCTATTTCTAACTTACTATCAATTGTAAAATATTTTGTGGCAAGAATTGTCTAAAGTTTAAGGTTGTCCAAGAGTACAAACTTCTTATTCTCTGTGGTTCCTCAAAAATATGTTAGTACTAAAGTAAAAGGGAGAAGTGTATTGATACTTGCAATTCACTAAGCTAAGGGGAAGGATGGATGAATAGATTCGTAAATGACAAAGCAAGTTATATGGTGTTACAAAGTGTTTTGATGTTGTATGTTTGAAAAGTTTTATAATAAAATGTTGAGAGGAAATGACTATGTTTGAAGAACAAGCAACTTTTATTCATTAACCAGTTAGCGGGCCACAGTCTACACCAAATGACCTCTTGGGAAGAATTATTTAGACTTATTCCACAACTTGAATTTAGGTTTGAGATAACCAAAGACCAAATCCACACTTACAACACATCCTACCTTAAATTAAAGAACAAAGGTAATCTGAAAAACCTCAGAGGCATTTACATAGAAGAGACAACATCTCTTTCCTCTGGGAAGACCATGTCTCCTGCCCTGCTCCATCACTATTGGGCAGTCATCTGAAAGGAGAATTAATCAACTGAAGTGGGCAAGGGAACTGTGCGCGCCCTGCAACCTCACTGTGTGGGCGTAACCTGGCTAGCAATAAAGGGACCAGCCTCTACTTTCACTGGGAAAATATAGCCTGTTCCTCAGAAGATGAGCAGAGGTGTCAGGAGCACTGAGAAATTCCCTGTATAAAACATCTTCTTGACAATCAAGTGCAGCCACTGTTTGCCACCATTATGAATTCATTGTATAGGATTAGGCCATGGCCTTTTGGGTAACTTTTTTTTTTTTTTTTTTTTTTTTTTTTTTTGCGGTACTAGGGATTGAATTCAGGGGCATTCTACCTCCAAGCTATACCCCCAGCCCTATTTTGTATTCTTTATTTTGAAACTGAGTCTCACTAAGTTGCGGAGTGCCTCACTAGGTAGCTGAGGCTGGCCGCGAACCTGGATCCTCCGGTCTCAGCCGAATGCTGGGATTACAAGCGTACGCCACCACGCCCGGCTTTGGATAACTTTTTTAAATTAAAAAGTAAACACATTAAGCAGCTGTCAATGATCAACAACATAACAGAAATTCATCAGATGTTTTTCTCTGTTTAAAGAGTTGTTTTTTTGTTGTTGGTTTTTTGTTGTTTTTTTTTTCCACCAGGGGTGGTAGCATATGCCTATAATCCCAGTATTTGGGAGGCTGAGACAGGCGGATCACAAGTTTGAGTCCAGCCTCTGCAACTTAGCAAGACCCTATTTCAAAGCAAAACAAAACAAAACAAAAAAAATTTTTAAGGGTTCGGCCTGCAGCTCAGAGGTAGAATACCTCTGAGTTCAATCCCTACCACCACACACACAAAATAAAGTTTTCCACCCTTTTAAACAGAAGGACAGTTGAGAGAACAGATGTTTTGATAGAAAGGGGAAAGAAGAAGAATAAATTAATGTTAGACACCACTCGGGAAATACACCTTGATGGAAATCTAGGACAAGATAAAAGAGCGGAAAACATCTCAGAATGGACTGAAGAAAGAAATAATGTTTGCTTTCCAACTTTTCATAGAATTCTGCCTCACTTCTTTTTCTATTTTTAACACACAGCTAAATACAATGTGTTAGCTGTGAATCCTGGAAGAGAAGACTGACATAACGGACAAACTGGTGAAATCTGAATAAATTCTGGAGTTTAGTTGATAGTAATGCAGCAGTATTGTTTTCTGAGTTGTGATAAATATACCAGTTACATGAGAAATTAACAGTGAGGGGAGCTGGGTAAGGAGTATAGAGAAACACGGTACTACTACATTTCTGTAAATCTAGAATTATTCCAAAATAAAAAGTTTATTTCAGAAATACAGCAGATTTCCAATTACAAATCTAATTTTCACTACAACTGCTCAGAAGGCCAGCTACCTGCAATAACAACACATTTTAGATAGTAGTATTATCAAAGTATTCTGTTAAAGCAATTTGAGATAACTAAGGCTAACTATAATAAATTTAGTGGGATAAATAAAATCTTTCTCTCTCTCTCTCTCTCTCTCTCTCTCTCTCTCTCTCTCTCTCTCTCTCTCTCTCTCTCCAGATAAAACACAAACATGTATGAGAGCTGACAAGCATTTGAAAAACATGCTTTTATCAGAAATAATTTTAAAAAGATAATGGTAGTCTTAAAAACCATCAGGCAGCTGGATGTGGTGGTGTACACCTATAATCCTAGTACTTGGGAGGCTGAGACAGGAGGATTGCAGGTTCAAGGGCCAGCCTCAGCAACTTAAAGATGTCCTCAGGAACTTAGCGAGGACTCTGTTTCAAAATAAAAACCCAAAGAAAGGAAACCAAACTATCAGAAAAACAAAATCAGCTGAGAGTGTAGTTCAGAGGTAGAATGTTCCTGGGTTCAATTCCCAGGACAAAAACAAAAACAAAAAAACATCATGCAATGGTAATAAATAACACCAGCAATAATTTTAGCCTTCACATTGTATCTCATTTGTAGTAAAATTAACTCATCCTAAATCCACACGAAATGTATTTTCTCCTTAGAACGAAGTATCTACCTATTACAACTTATTAATTACTAGTCGGTGACTAACGATTTGCAAGGTTATTTCTAAAATTAGGTTAGGAACAAAGGATCAGTGTTTCAGTGTGCCTGGCTATGAATCCCAAAATAAATGGTGTAACTAAAACCTCTCAGTTTGTACTGGAAATTCTCTTGGATGTAGAAGGACCTCCAAATATGGCCCAGGATGAGTCACATTTTCCCATGGTCCTTCCGACAAATAGCCTACTTCTGGATCTTCTTCAATTAATTCTTCTCCAACACATTCTACTTTAGGCTACCCAGGAGGCCAAAGAGCCCCTCATGAAGTAAGCATTCCTAAAATACCTCTTTTTTATTGCAGCGACATATTCTGTCCAAACATAGCACTAACACTGTTCTTTCTAAGCTTCACCTCAATTATATAATGTCTTCTGATCTTTCTCCCCCCCCCCCCCGACCTCCTCATCAATACTATACTGTCTACTCGTGCATTGTGTCACATTTTGATTTCAGTGCATAGCTACTCATGTTATCTACAAACATGTATACAATGTTTACTAGATGCAAAAGGAACACAGATATGAGTAAAATACTACTGGCTTACAGTCAAAAAAATAATTGGACTGCAATATGATTGGCAAACAGTTTTTAAAAAGCTTATTGAAATATAAATATTCTGGCATCTAAAGATGCCATTTGGCACAGATGGGCATTTTCCTCTCAAAGATGTTAAAAGCTATAGAGTGCACTGTGAGAGGCTTATACATTAGTATCGTTATAGATAACAATGATGAAAATTCAAAATCAGCAGATACTTCAACAAAGCAACCACACGTCTAAGTATCCTGATTTTACTTTTAAATGTGCTCACCTACATGCATACACAAGAAAGCTAGTGGAATGATGTTTGTAATAGCAACTTTATGATTGCCAAGAGAGAAATGTTTAAGTGAAGCATTTCCATCCATCTAACGAAACACTACACAGCAATAAAAAATAAATAATCTCATGTGGACAGATTTGCAAGACAATAAGGCAAGTTGTAGGAAAAAAGTTACAGTTTTTATCATTCCATTTTTTAGAATTATTTTCTAGATTAAAGTATATATTTATAGGGAAATGTACAGGAAAATGTCTGTGAGAAAACACTGCCAACTGATAACTTGGGTGGAAAGAAGTGACAGCCATAGGGAGGGTAAGGTGGGCAGCAGGATAAAAGCCGCCTTTCAGATTTTGTTTTTTATTAACTTTAATTCTTTCATGCCTTTTTCAAATCTGTACTGTGTGTTCCTTCTCAATAAGGCCTAAGCTGACCAACTCATCAGAAACCACAGCCTGATCCCATACTCCATCTCTACCCCAACAAACCACAGACTTACTTCTACTCCCATTAGAATGTAAGCTTCACAGGGACAGGGATTTTGCTCTATTTTCATCACCAATGTATCCCCAACACCTTCTAAAACACCGCACACAGCAGGCACTGTGTGTGTGTGTGTGTGTGTGTGTGTGTGTGTGTGTGTGTGTGTGTTGAATATTTACACATCTGACACCTTTTAATTCTCTTGTAGTAGATAAATAAAATACTTAACACTTCATTTACAGCAAGCAGTTTGATGTGGCTGGCAAATCGAAGGACAGTTTTAATTAAAAGCTGAAAGTATCAGGCAACACAGCTTAGGATACTGAAATGACAGCACTGTTCCAAGGGAAAACTATCAGGACACTGGCCTGAGAAGCCTTACAATAGCAGATGGGTCACGTCATTCCTAAAACAAATGTGGTGTGAGCATTCACATGCAGACACATGAATCTTTTCACAGAAATGGAAAACTTATTCATGCCATTCCTTAAGTGTGCACCAATAGGGTATCCTACACATGCCTCTGAGAAATCAAATGAGTCTAGATGCAGTGAGGTGTCTACAACTTTCAAATCCCCGTCAAGGTCAGCAGTGATGCCTGAGCATCAAATGACAGCATGCCCTACATTGTTCCTCCTCTTATCTGTGCAGGAAAAAAAAAAAAAAAAAACTTCTGACAAAGATCCTGCCATTAGCCAAATAAGGCATCAGTTATCAGAGCAATTTCAATGAATACAGAGTAAGATACTGTCTTAACAAATCCTCATGAGGAAAGACCTACAACTTTCTATCTGTAATAGTGAGGCAGGATCCAATGAATAACACGCAATGAAGATGTCCTGTAGTGAACCAATAATGAATGCTTTTTGAGTCAATGATACTACTTGAAGCATCTTGCATTGCTCTATTTCTAAAAAGAACTAGCATTTTTTAATTAGAGATTGTCTTAGAAACAAATGAAAAAAGCTGGACTCTGCATTTTACACTAGATAAAATGGAAGGTGAGCAAGGAAAGAGTTCATGATACCTGTTAAGCTCATTCTAAAAGCCTAACACAACACCTGTGTAGCCCACATGTCCTTCTCTGGGGCTCATCATCATTGTTCCTAACAGAGGGGAATCATGTCCTTGATCAAAGTTGGCATGCTACCTATGAAACGGAAAGTATAGCTCATATGATAAACATGGGAGGAAACAGGATCTAAAGGTGAGTTTCTCTTGGGAGGAAGGTACATGGAAAATCCCAGGAAAGGCCTGTCAGCATGGCCAGAATGATGAAAAGAGAACAGAGGGAGGGAAGACCAGGCAGAGAGAAGCTTGTAGCTCTGCTGCTCCCCTCTTACAAGGCCCAGCTGACTCCTGCCACTTAAAACCCAATGGTAATATTTGCTCCTCCTCACCAAAAGGAAATGTCTGCGAATTTTAAAATTTGGGATGGGTATCATTTGTAGCCTAAAGTTTTCATAATGAGAATTTATCAACGTGTATATTAATTACTAAGTCTGTTAAATATTTGGAGCTATTTAAATATGCCTAAATTTCCTCCAGGAGAATTAGCAGGCTATAGTCATCACTAAACATTAGGCTTTAGGATAATTAATCAGATGGAAGAAGAAAGTAAAAGTGATCCCTTAATCAAAAGATGACCAACTCTCAACAGGAAACCATTAAAAGAGTGCTTCTTGCTTATCAATTTACCCAGGAGGCTTAAAAATCAAGATGAATGGATTCAATCTAGAGTTTCTAACCATTTAATGTCTGCATTATTGCAAACTAAAAACCCCAAATAAAGTTTTCCTGAATGCTTAATATGTTTTCTAAATGGCAGTAATACTAAGAGTTAAAAGTAATTATTACCTAGCTAGTGGCAAGGACTCCACTGGGAGCTCTACGGTTTAATCAATCCTCATGGCAATGACATAAGTACTATCTTCCTCTCCATCACATGGAGAGGGAAACTGAGGCTCAGGGAGTAATTTGCTGTACTCTGTGCATCCCACAAGTAACTCAGACAGAATTGGGACCTACAAAGTCTATGTGCCTTTCCTTTTACTCCTAGCCCATGAGATTTTGAGGTGGATTGAACTCTGATATCACAAGGGGGAAAGGGAGTGGTGGAAATATAATTGCATGCACACATGCATAAATACATATACAAACAACTGCTGCTCACCTCTGGATTTTCTTCTTTTACTCTTCTTGACTGTAAAACAATTATGTACCCATTAATACACACCCAAAGTACCGCAGAAACATAATGCGCTCAGACTAGCCTTGGGTCACAGAGTCACGTACCTTTTCTTGAGAAGCAGCTGCTTTCCCCTCTTCGCTTTTTTCATCCATCTCGTCGTCACTCCACTCCCAGTCACCGTCTTCAGTTTTATGGAGGTGGCCACTTGACCCTGGTACTCGCCTTACCTGAAACAAAATAGCCCACAGCACTCTTTACTTGTCGAATATGCATAGTGCTCATAGGTGCTGCTACTGGGTCACACGGCACACACAATACCTAGACAATAGCATCAGTAATTGGTGATGTGGGGATAACTAGAAATTAATACCTCAAAAGACTATACAGCCCCCAGACTCCCATGCCCATGCTCTTTCTAAAATATTACGTTCTTGAAATGCATTACTGGACACACATACAAAGAAATATTCTGGACACACGTAAGTCATTAAGGATGAAGCCCATTTTTCTCTTTCATTTAGTTAACACATTTATTAGTTACCACACACAGAAGGCCATGTGGTAGACTTCAGAATTGCCTAAGGAAACACAGACAAGCAGGTGAGTACTGACAGTGCAGGCTGGGACGTTGGGAAGCCTAAAGAAGCACGCTAGACTAGAGGTCTCTGCAATCTAAGACCTACGTCAACGGGGCAAATACCCTTCTGTGGCCACCTTGCTCTTTTTCAGAACCTGACATCGTGCTTGCAGTTCCAGGATTCTGCTCAACCTATTTGAGCAAAACAAAACAGCATCAGACTCTTCCTGACACCCGTTGTGGCACGCTTGAGATTTGAGAGATTGTAGCAACAATGCATTATCATCCAGTGTTTAAGTTATAATCAGGCATCCTCGATGATGTCTTATTTATTTATTTACTTATTATTTATGTACTTATTTATTTACTTCCTTATTTATGTGCTTATTTATTTATGGTGGAGATGTAACCCATTGGGCATGCTCTCCAGATGGCTTTGTGGTTGAAAATGCAAAATTTTTAAAAAGAAAGGATGACTGAGAGTGAATCTCTGACCAAAGTAATTTGCCTTTTTAAAAAATGTGCTGAGACAGCTGGGCATAGTGGTGCACGCTTATAATCCCAATACTTGGAAGGCTGAGACAAGAGGATTGCGGGTTCGCAGCCAGTCTCAGCTATTTAGTGAGGCCCTCTGCAACTTAGTGAGACCCTGTTTTAAAATAAAGAATAAAA
>PVLC010000609.1:86624-175281 GCA_004027655.1 Graphiurus murinus
GGTGTAGCTCAGAAGTAGAATGCCCCTGGGTTCAATCCCCAGTTCCGGAAAAAAAAAAAAAAAAAAAAGATATATTGAGACTTAATTAAACAAAGCTCTGTAGCAGATGAACATTATGTAAGCTAAAAAAAGCCAGTGGTCCAGTGATGCAGAGAAATTTCATGTGGGATGGGACTTTCCAGTCCATCTAGTTCAACCCCTTCATTTTACAGATGAGGAGACGAAGGCCCAGAAAGTGACCTGAGATCACACAGCTATGAAGGCGAAAATCAACCAAGAAACAAAGCCTGAGAGTCCCATTCTCCTCACACCACTGAATGGCTATTAGAAGGAAGGTAACTAAAAGTATATGAAGACTGAAAAACTATGATGTGAAAAAAGGATAATTTTCTATAAGAAATTATTTCATTAAAACACAGGCACATCATTAATATCAAGAGAGATACCAAGGAACTTAATTTTATCTTTTTTTTTTTTTTTTTGTAGTACTAGGGCTTGAACTCAGGAGCATTCTACCTCTGAGCTATATCCCCAGTTGTATTTTATCTTTTATTTTGAAACAGGGTCTCACTAACTTGTTGAGCCTAGCCACAAACCTGCAATCCTCCTGTCTCAGCCTCTCAAGTACTGTGACTACAGGGGTTCCTCACTACACCCAGTTTAGAACTTAAATTTAAAGTATTTTTACATGTCAGATCAATGTGAAGCCATAAACTACACATGCTAGTGTCTGGTTGGACTTGAGGGCATTGCTAGCATAGAGCCTGCAAACGTAATCACCATTACTTGGGTCTAAAAGATTCGAGCACTAACAGAGAGTTAAAAAGCAAGTAAAAAACCTATTCATAATCATATACAGTTATGACTATTTTTAAAAGCTTTTTTCCACTTCAAAAAATACTTTTTAAGCAATTTACTTTTGAAACAGTTAAGCCTTAATAAAACTCCTTGTGTGTGTGGTGTAAGATGTTTTTTCCTCTTGGATTTTGGGTTGCTGGAAAAACCTATTATAATGATACTGACTTTAACAGTACTTATGGACAGGCGCTGACAAAGTACTATAGAGAAAAATGCTGAAATGCACTTCAGGATTTTCAGAACAGATTGCTAATTTTAATCCACAAAGAAATGGGCCAAGGGAAGAGAAAACTTTCTATTGACATATACAATAAAATTAATCATTTTCTTGGCAACACTGATTATGGCAAGGGGCATGTGTTAATGACTACGTTTAAAAGAAAAACTTTAAAGCTATATTTGTCACAATCCCTACCATTAGCTAAGAAGTGAGAAAACAAGAAAAATTATATATCAGAAACAGAATGAAACTACACTTTACTTTAGAAACCAAGGACCATTGATTAATTATCACTCTTCAAGACATTACACTAAGGAAACTATCTTTCTGGAAATCGCCCAGCTTTACACCCTAAAATATAGCTCATGCCCTTTCCACCTCTGGCTCTATGTTTATGAGATCTGTCAGTTTCATTTCTACAAGGAAGATCTGGCAAAAAAACAAAAAATGGCCATCCTTGTCTATTTTATTTTAGAATTCCAGCTGTCTCTCTTCAAGTTTCATTTGCTGAAAAAGAGAAAGATAAAATGTCTGGTGCAATAGTGCTGCATATTGAAAGAAGGATGGGATGGGCTTCTAAGTAATATTATGTTAACTAAATTAAGACAAAGAACATTAAAAAATATATGTAGGGGAAAACATTGATATGATAGAGGCAAGAATAAGAATTCCAGTTTGTCTTTGAGAATGTCCTCCTGGCTTACTTCTAGGAATAAACTTGCAGCAAAATTTGAAATCCAGGTTCCACAGTGTATTTATATAACATTAACATCTAGTAAAGAATTCATATATTGATTTTACAAAGTTATATCCTTGAAGGAGTTTGGAGAGAAGAAACAACTTTTACCTTTTAGAGTCAAGGTACCTAAGCTTCACATAGTTTAATAACTGCCCTTCCTATTTAGGATCTAAAGAATAGTTTAGAAATTAAAAACTTCAAAAAACAAAACAAAAACAAAAAACAGGTGTGTGAGAGCTTTTATTCTCACCCCATTCCTTGCCAGGATGACATGGGAGAGTACTTACCCTTAGAATTCTGAATGCATCACTCTTGTTCAGTTAAATTATTTACTCACATAGGAAAGCCAAGAGGTGGCAGAATGAATTTCTTCCCTATTTTTGGTTAGAGGTTTTTTTTTAAAAAAAAATCCAGTGTTTATCAAAAATAAATAAAAAGCCTAATTTTAGTGATACCTAGAGGGATTCATATGTCACAAATTTCTCAAATGATAGTTGACAATAGTAAATTTAGAAAAATTTTGCATGCAAAACTGTCTGTTCCCAAGACTGAAAATAAAGTAAAATTAAGCAATTATATTTACATCATACCTGAAAAAGAAAGTATATTAATGACCTCTAACAACATCCTAATGAAAATTCAGTTAAGAAAGGATCCAAGGTTCTGTTTCCTACAGAAGAAAAGAAGACAAGCTCAACCTGACAGGGGAGCAATGCAGCTCATTGGTCAGTTCTAGGAGTGGCCAGGAGAGATGTCCAAGGCAGGGATGGGAGGCTGGGAGAGGGCAGCCAGGCAAGGAAAGTCACCAGAGTGCTCTGACTAATCCTACCAGTGGTGTCCCTCTGAGCAGGAGCTTTCTCGTGTAGCACCTCAGAGGGGCCACCTGGCCCCTGACACCAGCACAGGGAGAGAGGGGATGAGAAGGGGATGAGGGAGCCAGCAGATGATCTCTCTATGCAGGGCATTCAGTGTGAGAAATCCAAGTGTCTAATATGCTGCTGAACAAAGATGAAATGTGACCCAGCAAGATGCGGACTGTGCTTCTATAGAACTGGTCTTGATCCAGCATGTCTAGCTCCTTTTGAATCACTGCCAGCTTCTTCCACCACCACATTAACTTCCCCTTGCAGGTGGGATTTGGGAATCTCCTAGGAATGATTTCCCCCTGCCTGAGAGTCTTGCGGTCATCCTTTCCTCCATCTGCTGAATGTACTGCATGCCTGACCTAGCCTACACCTGGGCATCCAGGGAGCTCCCCATCCCAGCCTGCCCACCCAGGTTGCACAGGATACCGCAGAAAGCAACACACCGTCACATTTCCATTCTTAAGCATTCTATTGACTAGAAGTATAAAAAATGTTTCTAATTAATTGCTGTTTATAACGTACTTGAGGCACTGCCAAGCAAACAAAGGGCCGTCTAAATTATCAAAAATTAACAAACGAAATGAGACTCAGTGAGGTTTTAGCAGTAAATGTTTTACTGTATCCATAGCTTACTCTAACATCTCCTCCTCAGAGCACTACCTCTCAGAGGCATCCTCATCCTGCACCTGCTGCTTGGCCTTGCTGCCCCCTCCAGGCCAGGTCCTCCCCTCCCGCCAACTTTACTCCCCATCAAACAAGGCCTGGAGCCCACAGCCAACTAGAGGATGCACCTCCTAGCAGCCCACACCCCCATCCTCTGGCCAGATGATCCTTCCCGTCCAACCCACACCTGAGAGAAAGTCTAGGGTTAGCCCAGATACCCATTCCCCACCATTCTGCAAACACGGCTGACCTCATTCTATTACCTCAAGCTCTCATGATGTTTTTCCTTCTGCCTCTCTGGTCCATCACTGCCTCCTTTTGTACTCTATTCTCTATCTTTCATATAAGCATGGCTGCTTCTCCCCCACTTTGCACTCTCAGCTCACTAGACACTGTCACCTTGAGTGACCACATCTTCACCATGGCCTCACCTTCCTCCTCAAAGTCAAGACGGTCTTGGAAACTCCATCTCTTAGTCTTGTTTTCTAAGTGCACATCTGGATATGAACATCTCAACAATTTCCCCAACTGAGTTTGCCACCTCCAATCTATTTGTCAATCCTCCACCCCAGGCTCATCCTGACACTTATGCAATGTTGTCGGAGTTAACAGTTCCAAATGCCTCCCTCATCAGCCCCACGCCATCATATCAGCAAAAGGGCCCAGTGTAGAAAGCTCATAACATGATGCCAGCCACATAAGCACAACAGACAACAGGTGACGTTACTACTAATGCATTTACTCTTTCCTTGCACCCAAATCTATTGAGCCCTTTGCAAATTTTACCTCAGTTGCCACTGCATGTGCAGGTCTCCTTCAACAGTGATCTCTTATCTCTGCTAGTAAAACAAACTGCTGATCAGTCTCTGAATCTATAATCTTTTGTCTGTTTTATCCTTCATATTGCCACTAGAAGCACACAAGGACTTTCTTAAAAAAATAAAAATAAAAAAGCAAACAAACACCCTATAAGAGCTCGCTATTGCCTGTGGGACGAATCTGGAGTTTTTAACATTCAGTTTAACATTCAGTTACTCTATACTCTAGCCCAAAATTATCTTTTCATGACTTCCTTTCCATCTCATCCCTTTAAAAACCTCACAATCCAGTTATGTACAAACTTTCCCAATTCTATGGATTTACATATGTATTACATATATACCTTGGCCTGACCTGCCCTTCCATTCCACATCCTCCAATTTTCCAATATTTTGGTAATCCAATAGGCTTTTGTCAATTCTACCCTTTGCAATTTTGCCTGTGCTTTTCTGTCATCCTACTTTGCATTACGTTTGATGGATGACCTATCAAGCTGTACACTCCTGTAGGGCAGGAAACTTGCCTTAGCTATTTCCTAAAATCACTTTTTTATTTATTTAGTCAATGTTTCATTGAACACCTATGTTTGTAATAAGTTTTAGATCAAAGATAAGGAAAATAAAAGTCTATTCTAGGAATAACTCACAGTCTAGAGAAGTGGATAGACATTTAAGATAGTAATTTCAATAAAATATAGATGTTATAACAAAGATACAAATCTTGTGAGGCTATAGAGGAGACGTTGACTGTCAAAGGACAGCATAGGATGGTGGCCCTTAAGGGATCAGTAAGAGCTTGGTGTGCACAGAGTTATTCTACCTAGAGAGAAGAACTTGGTAAGCCCCGTGACTTGTAAAGTGGCTGAATAACAAGGTACTGGGATCTAGGTATTAGTTTAAGGAAATAGCCAAAAATACGGCTAGAAAAGGAGTGCAAAGAACCTGTACAATCATATGATAAATCCAAAGCCTGTGAGAGCTAAGCAGAAAATGTGACAGAGGAAGTGGCCAAATGAAAGCTTGGATGACCTGGTGAGAACCTATACACCATAAGGGAGTGTCTAGGCTGATTGACAGCTGCCACAGGCAGGCAGATCTGGTGTTGCCAGATCTTCTGATTCTTTTTAAGTGGATAACTTTTTGTGTGAATGCTCTTGATTTTTTTTTTCCTAATGCTAATCAATATGTTGTTTTTTTTCTTTTTAATTCATGTACATAGCCTAAAGAATAATGTATCAACAGGACAAATTTAGCCTGTGAGCTCACAGCCTTTGTTGTACACTCCATCAGAGGGCTTGGAATTCAGACAGTGGGAAAATGAGAAAGCATTCCAGCAGACCTAGGGGTTGGAGAATGTTCAGGTTTGGATTTCTAAAAGTGGAGCAGAGGATATAATGGGCCTTGAAGGTGAGAAAAGTAGGAAGAAATCCATATGTTAATTGCCCCACTCACTACTGACATCTAACTAATCACCCCCAACCTGAGTGACTTAAAACAACAAGGATCGCAGACACCCCATGGCAGTCAGACTTGCTTCCATGGGAGCTGCCAGCTAGCACTGAGAGACCCAAGGTGTGACAAGCCCTTTCCAAACTCCTGACACACAAAAACAGTGCAAGATATTGAAATGATGGTTTTTGACTTAAGAAGGTTGTCAGTGAAGGCTTAAAGGAAAGTGAGAAAAATGTTACTGGAAGCTGGAGAAACGGAGGACCTTGTTATGCGGTGACATTGACATCTACGGTGAAGGGGAAATAGAAATGTACCTAATGAGCTCAATGATCTCGCTAAAGAGACTTCCAGGCAGGATACTTAAAGTGACGCCTGGATTTTGCTCGCTGCTATTAAATACAAAACTGTTTCTCATTCACAGCCTTTCCGAACATCAAACCGCTCTGGAACCAAGAAATAGCTTCAGAGCCAGGATCAAGCCTAGGGTGGAACTATGCAACCCTTTGTTAAGACTTCAGAAAACCCTAAGGTGTTGCTTCATAGACGCTTTCAAACATACCTAAGGCCTTCTAAGGGTCGTAAGAGCTTGCCTTGCAGAACCTGGGCGTTATTTAACAGGTCTTTTAAGACTCGTGAAGGTATTGCCCCACTTCACAGGAAGCCCATGATAGACAAAACATCTGTGCTGAGGATCTTTCTAATGGAACGAACCCAATATGAGTCACAGAAAATCCAAAAAGTTTTTTTTTTTTTTTTAGATACAAAATGTTGCCAGGTCAAACTAAAACAGAGAGTACAAAGTGAAAGATGCCTTCAAATTCCCAAACTTATTGTCTGAGAAGGTCACTGAGCTACAAACACTGGCTCTTCCTTACGGAAAAGGAAAGATGACAAAGAACAAAACCAAGAGCCCAGAGACTGGAACCAAGAGCCACAGACAACAGTGAAACAGGATAGAGCCCTGGTCAAGGCAGTGGCACCACACACCCTACTAGATTCCAGAACTGCCAGAGACCCATACACTTCTGTTTATGTGTCCCCCGTTGTATTTTGGGTGGGTATCTGACTAATATCTGTCTCTTGAGTTCTTAAGTCTTCAGATTGAGAACAATACTCAAAGAGTGGTTATATACGCAGGACCAGTCCTGAAAATTTTTCATCTGTACTCAGACAAGGTCCTTATGCCTGACATTGCAATGGGGTGAGACTTTGGCAGGGTCTTGGAAGAGTGAGGTATATTTTGCATATAGGAGAGATGTGAACTGCCATGTCTAGAGGGAAGATAGAGGGCAGATTGTTTGATTTTTCCCAAAGATGTTCAAAATGACATCTTCTATCTCATAGGTTCTTTTAGAATCCTGCCGCTCCACTACCAAGAGATGGAGTCCAGCACCTCCTGCTTGAATCTGGGTGTGCAAGTGTCTCACTTATACCCAACAGAATGAGGCAGAGAAAGGGAGCAGCTTCCAAGGCCAGATCAGAAAAGCTGATGAAACCCCCACTTTGCTCCCTGGGATGCTTACAGTTGATGTCTTCACATATCGTACACGCCTCCCACCTGCCCTGGGGCCTCTATGCTGCTGGACAGCCCAAAAGAACCCCATGAAGACACAGCCTTACCATCACTCTGCAGCTGCATGAGACCAGAAACCAACCATCAAGGCCTTCCTGAATCCCTGATCCCCAGAAACTGGGAAACCTAACAAAAGGGCTCTTGCTGTCTCAGGACACTATGTTTGGGGGGATTTGTTACACAGAAATAGATAATCAGGATAAAGACTGGGATATGTGACTTATTAAATTTAATTTTTATTTTTGTATACTTAGTAATTCTTTGAAAACCAGCAGGCCATATTTGATACTCTTTGCCATGTGAGATAACAGAGCTGGTTATACTTTGCTTCTTGGTCAGTGTTTTCCAACTGTGGACATTCTGGGCCTCTGAACACTCTGGTTTTAATTTATCCTTACAAATTATTTCCACCTGACCATGTTATTACACATTAAAATATCAGGAAGAAAAGAGCCCATTTCTATTCATCATAGATAAGTGGCTACAACTAAATCTTGGCCCTTTTGCCAGTAATTCCCATTAACCTTTTTTATTAACCTCTTGCTTATCTAATTCTGCTAAAATTTGGCATTCCTTCCACTAGAACATAAAAGGACAGAATAAAGATATGAGGATATGAAAATATTATATATGTAATTAGAAAATATTCAAGAGAAACAAAAGACTTCCTCTAAAAGTTAATAATAAATTATTCAAAATACTGGGGTAGTTTAGGAAAGGATACCTTGTAGCAACTTCTTTATAACAGTTTACTATTTCTAAAGTGAAAAGAATCAAATTTGATAAATGTTGGATAATGGATAATGACAATGGAATTTTTTAAACTTTGGAAATCCAACATGAAAGGAAATGTCTCAAAAAGAGAATGTTCTGGAAGTTGGAAGAGAACTCTTCTGAAAAAAAGCAGCACAGAAAACAGAGGAGCAATTAGATTCCCTATCCTGTTTTAGTCCCACCAAACCTCCAACATGGCACGTGCCCAAGTTAGGGCGACAAGGAACAGCGACAAGCCAAGAAAGCAGCATCCAATTTTGCAACTATTGTCTTGGGAACTAAAGCTCCTGCTGGAATGGGTGCCAAACTGAGCTGTAACTTTAGCTAATAAAGAAAACAATAGGAATGTTCCATCCCGTTAAGACAAATGACAAAGATGAGAAAACACTACTCATAAAACCAAATGAGAAAAGAGAAAACCATGTTTGGTACTAGAACAGCGTCAGAACTAACTGGCTCCAGCAGTTAAGTTATGAGTTAACTTCATTGCAGAAGGAGAGGTGGAGAATGAGAATGAAGAGCCTCCAGCCAACTGAATAAAGCTCCAGAAGGACAACAGAACTGACTGCTTGGAGCTAGAAGAGAAGTACACCGTGCTGGTCAGTTTCCAGTGTGACTGGCTATCCTATAGACACAGTTATTCAATCAAACACCAATCTAGGCATGGCTGTGAAGGCATTTAGGAGATGTAGTTAAAGTCCATAATTATTTGAAGGCAGGTAAATTATCCTTGATAATCTAGGTGGGCCAGGCTCAATCAGTTGGAAAGCCTTACTTACCTAAGCTGAGACTTAGAAATTCCATCTGAGGACACCAGCTTCCTCTGTATCCTTGGGTTCCAGCCTTACCTCCTAACAGCCTGCCCATGGACTTGAAGCCTGCCTAGCCAGCCTCACGGTTGAGCAAGCCAGTGCTGCTCAGTAAATCTCTTTATGGTCTCCTACTGATTCTATTTCTCTGATTGAAGCCAGACTGATCCACACACTAAATCCAGCATCCTAACTATGAGTGTTTATAAGCAAAAGCAAATTACCTAGCAGAAGAGCAATACCAATAATAGATTTCACAGGTTTTTGATAACGGAATGTAGTAATGTTTCCAAGTCAAATATTAAGAGGAAATAAACAGGAAGGACAGTAACTAAGGTGATACGAACTACCATAACTTAGCAGAGACCCTTTTTTTTTTTTTTTCTTTAAGTGTTGGGGATTTAACTCAAGGACATCCTTCCTCCCTTTTAAATGAGGTCTAAGATTCTGAAGCTGGCCTTGAATTTGAGATCCTTCTGTCTTAGCCTCACATGTACTGGAATTACAGGCTTACACCAGCATGCCCAGCTAGAATTCTTACCTTGAAAAGACACCTAACATCAAGATTAGGAGTTAGTTATGGGTTAAACATTTATGTTAAGTCTGAGTAATATCAACATTACCACCTCCACCTTGGTAAAACTTCTATCAAGAAGAACTAACTTTGATTAAGGAATAATGACCCAGGAAATAAACTTGGAAAGATACTCAGGTGTATTGATTTTTGTGGAATGGAAATTGCGTCCAGACTCAGCAACTCTCACACAGAATGTAATGCAGAAAGTAGTTGCCATATTATAATTTCACTAAAATACCTGATTCTGAAACATATACTTTTAGGCAAACATTTTAGAATAAATTTTAGATGTCAGTACCAAGGAGTTCCTTCATAAAAGTTATTACTAGCTGCCCTACAGATACGTTTTAGGTGTTACTCTGCCGATCTTTCTGTCCACACATAGCAAAGCGTCAAGTATGCTCACCATTATCGAGAGCCAAGTCTTAACACCTGCATAGACCCAGGTACAAAATAAGTCCCTTCCTCATAAAACAGGGAGGCTGGAAAGCAGCTGTTATATATCTCCCAGCAACAGAGGCCCACATTCTCTCCCTCCTCATCAGGGTGTGAGGTTCAAACAGAAGCATGCTTATTCTTTCTGGTTATAAAATTAATATAACATCCATATTATAGAACAGTGCATAGCCAACTACAAGCATCTTAGATCATCAAGATGGAAGAACTAAAAATGGCTACTAGAGAACACAGAGTTCTTTGCTGTAGAAAAGAAAACAAAGAGAAACATACATACATATTTCTAGATAAGTCTATATACACAGAGTATTTCTGGAAGGATTTACAGGATGTGGCCTGATGGCCTCTGGGTTGAGGAGTGACTTCTTTTTCACTATGTTGGACACAGTGAAAGAAGTCCCAAAAGATAATACCTCTCTTCCTAGTTCTGGACTATTCTAAAAATAAGACCGATGCACATATAAGGGCTAAAACATCACCTTGAATCTGGAAGGTGCTATTCCAGACGGTGGCCTAAGCACTGAGTAAGTAGCCTTTCTGCAGGAACTGACCCATGGATTTAAAGGAGACTTACCTATCAGATCCCCAGCAAAGTTGACCAGGGCATTCTTCCCTCTCTCGGGCAGTGCCACGGTGACCCAGAGCACCCCAGGAGAAAGGGAGGAGGAAGAGGAATGGGGCCGGAATTCTCCAAAGTCACCAATCAGATATGGCAGTGGGTGGAGAGAGGCCAAGAATGTTTTGCTGAAGGAGCACCAGAAGTGAAGAAGAAACATTCCCTCTGCCTCCTCCGCCCGGTACGTCTTTTATATTATTTGGGTCATCATTATTGTATGTGACACTTTTGGTCACAAAACAAGTACTTAAAGATAAAGCTTACATGCCCTTCTTTTAAAAAACCTCAAACAACAAGGTAGTGTATAAAACAGAAAGTAAAAGATGGTGGTGTTTCCAGGAGATGAGGGAGCAATGATGAGTTGCTTAATGAGTTTCAAAAACTAAAAATGAAGAAGCCTTCTAAAGCTTCAGCTTGACAATGGAGTCAAAACAAGAACGCTAACTTTTCTTCATCTGCATTTACTGCATAAATGTAACAATTTAGGATTTCTAGCACTTTTAATATTTGTTTTTATACAACGAATTCTAGAATGAACACTTATACTACAAAAGCAATGTGGTCAGGGAAACTCTTACCAAAAATCTTAACATGTAGGAAATGTATTTAATGGCACAAGTTCATGTTTTTCTTTGTATGGGTATGTGTGGGGGACTAGGGGTGCTGGGATTGAGCCCAGGGGAATTCTGCCTCTGAGCTACATCCCCCTACCCTATTTTCTTTTTTATTTTGAAATGGGGTCTCACCAGGTTGGGGTGGGACTGGCTAAGTTCCTGAAGCTGGCCACAAATGTGCGATTCTCCTGTCTCAGCCTCCCAAATATTTGGATTACAAGCCTGTGTGCCACTACACCCAGCTAAATTCATGTTTATTAATGCTCTGGCTTTACTGCTAGTCAGGTAGCTAAATTCGTGTTCTTCTACATTATTTCTACACATTAATGGACTCCAGTTTTTGTTAAACTAGTACTTGTTACAAAATTCCAAAGATGTTAAGACAATGTTCTATTCGCCAAGGGCTAGCATCACAGAGCTGCTCAAGGAGTAGAAACACAAGCTAAGAAACCCCATTAGTTCCTGATGTCCTTCTAGCCCCTCATATCCATAATTCCCAGATCCAACATAACTGAAATTTGCTGCAGTGAACAGAAATCCAAGCTCTTCGAAGGACTACTCACCTCCTTGACTCAGCACCCAGAGAAACGATTAGTGCTTACCAGGTACTTTAGAGGACTAGCTGAATGAGCAAATGAATGTATGACCCGAGGCTAAAACACAAGACATAGGAAGGTTCTGGGCCAAACTACCTCACCCTGTGACTCATGTGCTCAGAAAACTACCATGTTGTGGCGGCATGGCCAGCAGGGATGCGCACAGGTAGGCTGATGGGCTTTATTCATTCTCTCTGCTTAAGCAAAGCAGCAGCTGGTGTCAAGAAAACACTGGGCCTTCCTCTAAACATCTGAAGACCCAGTAACAATGGCGCTGATGATCCAAATGGGTGGCCCTATCTGACTCTAGATGACATGTTAACATCCTATCTGCTGGAAATGATGCAGAGAAGCAAACCCATCCACGGTGGTTCACTGACACCAACACCACCGTTCTTTGTAACCAATTCATTTCACTACTCTGTGGTCTGCAAAGGGCAGTCTTCAGAAGAGAGGTTAGTTACACACACACACACACACACACACACACACACACAGCACTTATTTCAACTTTGGTTTGAAAAAGTGAGGAGCCTCACTTCAGCACAAATTTGAATTTATAAGAAAGAAGAGTCAACAATTACATCACAAGTCTATATGCAGAAATGCCTTGTATTTTGAACTTTTACCCTCTCCTACTCCCTCCCTCCCTCTCTCTCTCTCTCTCTCTCTCTCTCTCTCTCTCTCTCTCTCGTGTGTGTGTGTGTGTGTGAGTATGTGTGTGTGTGTTGGGGGGGAGGGTATTAAACCCAGGGGCATTCTACCTCCAAGCTATACCTCCAGCCATTTTCTTTTCTTTTTTTTTTTTTTGAAACAGGGTCTCACTAGATTACTAAGAGTCTTGCCAAGTTGCTGTTGCTGAGGCTGGCCTGGAACCTTCAATCCCCCTATCTCAGCCTCCCAAATATAAAACCCAGGTTCCATCTCTGTCACTCCTCCCAAGTTCTCCACCCATGTCTCACTCATTCGAAACTCACAAAAGTGTCAGGAAACAATGCTTTTCCATTTCCACTGCAGGCTGAAGTCTGTGAGAAAGGCAGGATAGGAACTGCCCAGAGAACTCCCTATGTCCGGGGAGGTACTGTGTTGTCACTCAAACACATGATGCGATGTAAGTACCAAAACCAGGAGAGAACACACCTGCAACAGCCTCCTCTTTTTGGCTACCACCTTCACTTTGGATAAACCTCTTTTTAAATGGAAATGTTCATAAATGCATAGAAGGTGAGAATGGCATAATGAGTCTCTTCTACCCACCTGCAGCAATTATTTTTACACCAACCAGACTTCATTTCTACACCCTGATTCTTTTTGTCTCAGTATTTTTAAAGCAAATTCCAGACATTATACCACTTTACCTGTATGTTAGTATGCATCTTTAGTAAATAAAATATTTTAAAACATAATCAGAATTATCATTTTCACAAACAAAAAGATCACCACTGATTCCTTACTAGAATGTAGTCTCAGGCTATGTTTGGTTTTTATCCCACTGTCTTGAAATGTCTTTTGCAGTTTATTTAATCAAAACTGGGATTTAAACATAGTAAAAAAGTGGTCCACACCCTTAAGTCTGTAACAGATTATATACAGTCTCTTCTAACAAGCTGGCCATCACATCTGCTCAAACAAGCTTTGACTCATTGCTTTCGACCAAAGCAATGAACTAACAGTTTCATTGTTGTCCTATTGCTAACAGAAAATATTACCTCTACAAGGATAAGACTCTTGTCCTTTACATCACTAGGAAAATTAATTCTCTGTAATAAATGAGAGCTACGATGTGGGCTCCAGTGTAAAAATGCTCCAGACAGGAGTTTTATTTCTGGAGTAATGTCTCAACTGTGCTTCAATTCAATACTGAAAAGGGCCATAAATTCTAGTTTTGTTAATTTATTTCATACTAAAAAGAGACTGGCATAGCAGCAAAATAAATAATACCGATTTCCCTGGAAAAGGTTCTAGAAAACTATATATTTGAATTCATGTATTTTCCTAACAAAGACAGTGTCTGACCAGCCACGGATTTTAAAAGAAACTGAGAAATTACTTAGTCGTTTATTCTCATGCAGTTAATAAAATACAGTGAAAAAACAAATCAGAGCCTCCATGATCAGGGATGTAAAGAAAGCAAGAATCGGTAAAAAAGTGAGCTTCCCAAGCAATCCAAGCCTCACTGTAGGATCCAATCCTCTTCCTCTATGGTTACTCCTCTTGTGGTGTTCACTAATCAGTAGTAAAACTAAGTATATTTACCCATCATTGGTTTGTATGCCCTCCCACCTTGTCTAATTCCAGTAAGAGCCCAATAGCCAAACTGTAGAGCTAAGAGAGGGAAGGCAAGAAAGTATCTGAAAAACTCAGAAAACAGATACTATGTTCTTGTGCTGAGTGGCTATGTGCAGGTGACACATCTACAGGTGTCTTTTGCACCCAATAGTCTCAGCCACCTCTCCTGTGCTGTGGACATCTGTATTTCCCTCTCCAGGCCACAGCATCCCATGATTTGTAGACCTGGGTCTTTGTCTACTAGGCCTCTCCACTCAGATGTCCCATAGCACTTCCAGCTCAATATAGAATGTTCTGTGTCTCCCCAGGAAATGTTTTCTCCAGCCATGCAAGTGGTCTCAAAGTCAGAAAGCAGGAAGTCAACTTGATTTCCCACGGACCTCTCCCTATCCTTCAACCATCCTCTCCACCACCCATCCCCAGGAAAAATTCCCAAAACTTAAGTCATATCAACTCTGTCTGCTAAATCTCTCTCCTGGCTATCCTCCACCTGCTCTGCCTACGTGCCCACCAGTCCTCAGCTGCAGAAGACACCAGGCCAATAGGCTGGCCCCCCTCCAGTCTTGTTTCTGTTACCATCCAACAACTGCCAGGGAGCTCTTGCTGTAGGAAAACCGGATCATTGCTAAAATTCTTGTCACAGCTCTCCAGAGCTTTCAGGAAGCAAATTGACCTTAAAATTCTCATCAAGACATACAAGAATTCTGGAGGCCCGCCTCCTGCCCATCTGTGTAGCCGCTCATCTGCATACCTTCCCTCTGCTTCTATCACACAAACTGTGACTTTTCCAATACATTTCCATGTATTAACCCCTCATTGTCCCTATTCTGAGATTAGCTTCCTTGCCTTCTGTAGAAAGAAGACTGCCATCTATCCTACACGGGACAACTGAGGCACCACATCCTCTGCACACTGCACCCCCAGCATGCTCCTCACTCCCCAGCATGCTGTGCACTGCGTCCTGAAAGGATTCGCTCTGATGCTTCGTGGGCCTCCTCTAATCTGTGGGCTACCGCCTTCACAGTCATCCAAGTTCAAGTCCACACTGTCAACTTTTGTGTTCTCCTCTAGGGTGGTTCATAGAATAAGATGAAGTATTTTCTCTGTGGCTTTAGCATAGTCCTGGTATATGATGTGTGAAAAAAGTAAATGCACACTAAATGAGTAACTGTCTTTGGAAGTCACTGCCCTCTAGGATCCTCCTAATTCACATTCTAGCTTCCTCATCTTCAATATCTCCCATCTCCCATGCCGAGCTTTTAGATGAGCACAGTCTCCATTGACCAACCACAAAACCTCCTCACCTCCTAAACTTTGAGTGTCCCCTCCTGCCCTTTACTATCAACTTTGAAAATGACCCCCACACACTTCTCTATCATCTATCATCTCTCCACTGGTTAACTCTGACTGTCTACCTTCTCCCTTACTATGAAAACTGAGCCTAATCCTATGTCCTTTTATTACCCCTCATGTACCTTAACCTCTGCAGCAGTCAAAACCGCTGACCATTTCCACCTTCTGGGTTCCAGAGACAGCACTTTCTATTTTCCTCCTCCAGCTCTCCTCATCCTCCCCTGACTCCTAACTATTCCCCCAGGACTTTGCTGTTCTCTCTGTAATGCCCTCCATGGCGTTCTCTTCTTATATGGTTTCCATCATCACCTAAAAAACTCCTAAATATAGCTTTCTCAGTCAAAGTCTCTCCTGAGCTACACACTTCCATCAACCTTCCAAGTCCCAATAGAACTTCAAACCCAAGTGCACGGTCACAGGCTCCTGATCTTCCCTCCTAACCAGTCCCCTCCAATTTGCACCAGTTTAATAGAAGGTACTGCCATTCTCCTGACTATGTAACCTTCGACCGTTCTGTTGTCTTTCTCCCTCCTCTGCTATTACCTCTAATCTACCTGGATCTTTCAATTCTAAAACTTCAATGTCACTCGTTCTCTCCTCCCTACACCTCTGCCACAGGCCAGGATCAGACCTTCACTCCCTTGTGCCCAGATCTCCTAACAGCATCTACCAGCCGATAACTATTTTTTCACACTGTTCCCTCTTGCCGGTTCCTTCTAATCCAACTTCTGTGGTTGCTTCCCTGCCTCCAGGTGTCATCAAGGGCTCCTCATAGCTTAGAGCATCACAGTCCCTAGCCCACAGCTTACAATCTAAGGCCCTTCATGTTTTGGAGCTGGCCCAGCATTGCCACCTCATTTCTTGCTGCTTCTCTTCATGCAGACTTTGTTCTGGCTCGGGTGTTCTCAGATATGCCTGATCATAAAACTCACCTTGGCTGTTTGTTAAAAAGATAGATATCTGGGTTCTACCCATGGAATCACTAAGGCAAAATCTCCATGGGATCTCTGTGGCAAACTCAATGCCAAAGAGAAGCAGATTTTGTGGGAGGTGGGCTGGGTTCAGGGAGAATTAAGGAAGCCATCTTCAATTAGCTGATTCAATATTTACAAATTACTTTGTCCCACACAGGACCAATGGGTGCTTCTCAAATCAAGTCATCTACATCAGTGGGAAAGAAGGAAACATTCAGTTCTTCGCTATCCTCAGAAACCTGTGCTGAATCTGTGAGCCACTCATATATCTTTCACTTCCTTTAATCACCAAACTTCCTAAAAAATCACCTATTACCTTTTCATACACAGAAATGCCTATTAAGGTAAAGGATATGGAAAGACAATACCCTAATGAAATTGACAATGAAATATGAAAATCAATTTAAGATCTGGGACTAAAGATCTTAAATCAATAGGTATTATTTTTCCTTAAAAAAAAAAAAAAAAAAAGAAACAGCCGGGCGTGGTGGCGCACGCTTGTAATCCCTGCATTCGGGAGGCTGAGACCGGAGGATTCGGGTTCGCGGCCAGCCTCAGCTACCTAGTGAGGCACTCCGCAACTAAGTGAGACTCATTTTCAAAATAAAGAATAAAAAATAGGGCTGGGGGTATAGCTCAGAGGTAAAATGCCCCTGAGTTCAATCTCCAGTACCGCAAAAAAAAAAAAAAAAAAAAATACATTATCTCTTGTATTTTAAGCACTAATTATAATCTCTATTTAATTGATAAACATGAGTGTTCAAGTTCATGTAATTTTACATTTTCACACCACATGTGGAAATATGTTTTTAAATCTGATTACATGTATCAAATTATGTTGTTTGATATTTTAACATAAAATTGATTCCTATGAGTTATAGAAAATTTAGGAAATAAGGAAAAGAAGTAGAAAAAATTGGAATCCTTCCACAGAATGACAGTAAGGCACATTGGTTCCCAACACAGGGCTTTTGCATTGGACAGATCTGATACTAAGTTCCAGGTAAACCACTTGGTAGTTCTTAATACTTAACCACTAGGTCTCAGTTTCTTTCTTTGTAAAACAAAGATAATACCTACACCTCATCAGGTTATTACACACAGAAACATTTAGTCCAGTGCCCCAAACTTAGTATGTATTCAAAAAATATTGATTTGTACTGAATTCTGCTCTGAAAAAACTCATCTTCAGAAATTCTCAGAGAATGAATCTATACACTACATACAAATAAGTGGAACTTTCAAATCTACTGCAGATGTATCCATTTTCTTAGAAATATTCAGTCTAACTATTTTTGGATATCTGAGATCATCATTATGAATACTAATAATAAAAAGTAATGGATAAAGATGACATCAGCCATAATTTTTCTAAGTTTCCCATAGAGGAAGAAAGATGTGGCATCAGGTTATAACATTATAATGAGATTTAAAGTATTAATGATAAAATGTCTGAGTTAAAGATAAACTTCCTTATGAGACTTTTTCATATTCATATTCTGAATTATGATCTTATAAATAGGTAGAATCAATAAGCATCAGAAAAAAAAGCCTTGTGATAGGTATTATTATACCCAAAAGACTATAGAAGAGAAGAAAGAACAAGCCATTAACTTGCTATTTTATGAACCTTTCTTAACACATACTACTATGGGTCCTACTAATTGACTTCCTATCACCAGCCAGGGTTAGCTGATGAACACCGCCATGGAGAGCATCTTCATCAGCTCTCTGTATTGTCTGGGCAGCACACGACACTCAGGGATGGCTCCTTTGAAAATGCCAAAGTTCTGATGCATCAGAACTGTATTTAGTCACATAAATCCTTTCCATACCACATTGTCACATTGTCTAAAAGATTTAAATGTCCCTTTGAATGTGCACACAATAGTCCATCTTTTTTATTTAATTTTAGTATTATTATTATTATTTTATTTTTTATTTTTTGGGTGCTGCGGATTGAACCCAGGGCATTCTCTACCGCAGGACTTTTTATTTTGAAACAGGGTTTTGCTAAATTGCTGAGGCAGGCCTCGAACCTGCAATCCTTCTGTCTCAGCCTTTCAAGTACTGGGATTACCGACATGTGCCACCACACCCAGCCCTGTTCATCAAGTCTTACACATTTTCACATCTGTTTACTGAGGAACCCTCCTCCTGTATGTAGCAACTAAAGAGTGGCCCTGCTGCTCCCCAGATGCTGAATGTGACCGGTTAATGTGTCATATATTCACAACAGGGACACCATCAAAGGCACAACCTGAAGTGCATTTCTAGTGACTAGATTGACTGATCACTTAGGCAGTGAGAAGAGAGACCACTTGAAGAGCCAGGTATAGGTGCAGGGCAAACATCTCAGGTGAGGTACCAGCACACAGACATCTTCAGTTGCCTCCAGCCATGGGGGGGGGGGGGGGGTTAGCCCCGAGAAGCCACCAGTCAGCAAGTGTAACCACGTGGGAGTACTCAAGCAAGAGACAGTTGGGCCCAGTTCTGCCCCCAGACCACAAGACAATAATAAAATGGCTGCTGCTGAGTCAGTCAACAATAGTGGGGTGAATGAGTCCACAGAGGTAGCCACCTGATAACTGATCATGGATAGTGACCTAATATATCAGTGTGTGCCTAAACATCTACAGAGTAAAATCACTCATCCAGGCACAATTGGGACTGTCACCTTGAAGAATCAACCTCTTCATCCACCTTCTTTTTTTTGTTTTTAAACTTTTCAATAGCTCAGTTATTTTAAATTAAAACTAGACTTCCAGGTGGATTGGTCAAGAAGGCATTCGAATATATGAGTCTGGGGTTTACAAGAATGGTTCAGGCTAGGCATAGGGAACGTATATTATGATATTAATGTTTATTACTTGGAGGCTAGTTCTATGCTCCAAAGAGGACCCTAATGCCTTATTCTCCAACTGCTTCTAAGACAGCTTTCTAGAAACCAAGGTATTTCCAAAATCTAATTTTCAGAAAGCTTCCATCACCTCATAATATTTGTCAGACTCTCATGTACACCCTGTAAGGCACTAAGTTTTATAAAATATAAATTAACCATGCCTGGTTATCAGGTCATTGGTCATTTATGTGTTTCATTTATTTGCTTGTTTGTTTGTTTGTTTGTTTGCAGTGCTAGAGATAAAAACCAAGGTTGCACATGCTAAGTAAATGCTATACCACTGAACTACCAACCCCAGCCCAAAATGTTCCTTAACACCAAGCTATTGCAAACTAATATGGTTTAAATTATATAAAACCTGTGAATTTCACTGGATTAAGAATATCAGGTTGATATTGACTTTCATAATTTCTTCTTGTGACAATAAATTGGCAATGCCCAAATGTGGTGGCCAAAGAAAGCCCTTTCTGTTATCACGATAACTAAAACCTACCTAAAAAGTCTAGTGGGAAAACCAAATTTCATATCACACCAAGAATACAATTTCAAAAGCGATGCAAGATTTTGCCTCTCCTCTCCTCCCCTCTCCTCCCCTCTCCTCTTCTCTCCTCGCCCCCCCCCCTTCTCATGTGTGTGGGGGAGGGGTACAGAGGACTGAACCCAGGGGCATTCTACCTCTGAGCTACACCCCAGTCTTATTTTATTTTTGAAACAAGGTTTCACTAAGTTGCTTCTGCTGGCCACAAACCACTCCACTGCTTTTGACTGTCCAGCCCATTTCAAGTAGAGACCTATGAAAGTGAAAGGACCAGAAACAGGTTGCATGAAAAGAAAGGACAGGAGCAGAACGTCTGAGTGATCCGTAGAGGGGCTAATCAGTCTTTGGAAAGTCGATAGCAGGGAAGGCCATGAATCAATTTTTCAAACAGTTTATCATGGCTAATTGAAAATTTTGCTGAGGTTTTTCAAGGTTTATGTTGTATCTGCAAATTGGAAAACTTAAAAAAATCATTACAACAGAAAGGTTCAAGACCAAACAAAAACCAGCTGAAGTCAAAACTACTTTGGGCCACATCAGAAGGGATGGCCAACGCCAGGCCTGGCTCTGCAGGGACCTCTCCTGCAGGGAAACTGGGTTTCAGCATAGGCAAAGGTAGCCACATGATTGGAGTAAGGCAGTTCCTTAATTTGTCTTCTTAAAAAGTTCTATGTTTATTGAGTGTATACTTATTATGTTTCTTATTGTACAACACTAAGAACTTTGCCCTGCATTATCCGTTTTGTTTTGTTTTCCTGTGCTACTAGGGATTAAACCCACCTACAATACAATTCCACTCAAGTCAACAGTTTTTAGTGTATTCACATAATTTTAAAAACATCACCATCGTCTCATCTAGTTTAGAAAATTTTCATTATCCCCAAAAGAAACCTTCATGTCCATTATCAGTTATTCCCCATTTTTCCCTGGTCTATAGGCATAGGCAACCACTAATCTGTTTTCTGTCTCTAAGGATTTGCTTATTCCAGATATTTCATGTAAATGGAATCATATAATATAATACAGTCCACCTCTCCATTCATTAGCTGATGAGAGTTATCTCTACTCTGGGCTACTATGAATAACATTGCTATGAACATGCCTGTCAAAGTTTTGTGTGGACATAACTTCTCATTTCTCTTCAGTATGCACCCAGGAGTGAAATGTCTAGGTCATATGTTAACCTTCTAAGGAAATGCCAGACTGCTTTTCAAAGTGGCTACACCATTTTATATACCCTCCAGCATTGTATGAGGCTTGTTCCCATTTTTCCACATCCTTGTCAACACTTGTAATTATCCGTCTTTTTCATTGTGACCATTCTCATGGATGGGAAGGGATATCTCTGTGAGGTTTTAATTGCATTTCTTGTCCTTGCATTATCTTATTTAATCCTAAGGACAACCTTATGAAGAAATCCTTCTTCTTTTTTGTTTTGCAGTACTGGGGATTGAACTCAGGGGCATTCTACCTCCGAGCTATACCCCCAGCCCTATTTTTTATTCTTTATTTTGAAACAGGGTCTCACTAAGTTGCGGAGTGCCTCACTAAGTAGCTGAGGCTGGCCGAGAACCCGGATCCTCCAGTCTCAGCCTCCCAAATGCTAGGATTACAAGCATGTACCACCACGCCAGGCTTCAATCCTTATTCTTATTTGGTACACAAGTCAACTGTGGATTGGAGAGGTTAAGTGGCTGACTCAAGGTCAAGGTCATAAGAAGACCTTCAGAACCCCTCTACTACACCATACAAGTACAAAACCTCACATGATCCCAAGGCAGCTGTACAGGCCAACCCCTGAAGATCCAGCTGCAACACTCTAAGTAATTTCTTCTCCAAGTGAATTTCTTCTTTGGTCTCAAGAGCAGGAGTCTTTTACATCCCTATTATGCAATCTCAGAGCAAATCTGAGGTCCACCTTGAACAATTCCATAGGACCTAATAGTTGAACCAGGGAAAACCACCCATATTCAACTGTGCCGAACAGCCATGGATGGTAATCTCATATTCCATGTGCATTATTAACCTCACTCTTGTGTTCCTATTGACTTTCCTGTTCTTAATGTTCCTTTTACCTTCTTTTTCTCATCTATCAAATAAATGTTATCCAGATATACTGTTTGCATCTTTCTTACGCATCTCAAATCTTTTCTGCAATAAAGTGAAGTCATAAAGAAATAGACACCCAAAATGTTTTCAAGTAGGCTTCGAAATAACCCACAGCTGCAGGCCCTTTCATTAGACTGTGGACTTTCCTAAGCAAACTATTCTCCAACAAACAGAAAACGCTGCTCTTCTCTGTACCCTGGCAGCAGAAAAAGCACTTTTATCATATTCTAAATTAGACAAGTGTTCTAAAATAACTTGGGGAAGAGAGAGATAGGTAGTTAGTGCCCAGCAGGATAAAAGAAGAATGCAATGATTCTTTGTCCACTCATGAATACATGCAAAGGTTATTCCTCCTAGAATCTCTTAAAGATTTTTGTTCGTTTTATTTATGTGTAAAATTTCCTGACACTTTCTGATGGCTGAGTGGTGCTACTAAAGGCCATAATGAATGATTTGAATTTCACAGCTTCCTAGAAAAAGAACTGAACATTTCTGTAAATATTCGGTTCTTGTGAGTACTTACTGAGATTCCACAACAAGTACCTGTGCTTTGATGTAGTTTTTTTCATTCCTGTACCTAAGGAATATGGCACTATTACCCAAACCCCCTGCATTCACCTCAGACAGAAAACTATAAATCACAAATGCCAATCAGTTCCACACTGGCTAAAAACTATGACACATGCATACAAAAAGAACCATACAGATATTAGTAACTACATAGAAGTATTCCAGTTGACATGAGGAAAGGTTTTGTTTTGTTTGAGGGAGTTTGGTACTGGGGATTGAACCCAGAGGTGTTCTACCTTTGAGTTATACCCCTAGAACTTTTTATTTTTCTTTTTGAGATAGGGTCTTGCTAAGTTGCTGGCCTTGGACTTCTGATCATACTGTCTCGGCCTCCCATTAATTGAGATTTTTAAAGCCAAAGTTTCAGGATTAATAAGCAAAAGAGCAAGGCCTTGTGTGAGAAATTACTCCAATTCTCGAAGAAATTAACTCAGTTGTGACCCACCGAGGGGCTATATTTATTCCAGAACCTGAGTTTAGCACTGAAATTCAAAATAAGAATTGTCTTCCTCTATAGAACAATGAGGCCTTCATTTAAAGCAGTCTTATTTAGCAGCCTTCCTGTACAAACCCTGAGACTCAATACTACATCAAGACTCCAACACATATATTTGAGTGTGTGTGTGTGTGTGTGTGTGTGTGTGTTTGTGTGTGTGTGTGTATTATGGTACAGGAGATTGAACAGAGGGCTGTTCTACCTCTAACAGACATTTCTCAGCCTTTTTTTTTTAAAAAAACAGGGTCTTTCTAAGTTATTGAGGGCCTCACCAAGTTGTTCAGGCTGGCCTGAAGCCTGAGATCCTCCTGTCTCAGCCTGCCAAGTAGTAGGATTACAGTTGTTCATCACCATGCCCTGCCAACTCTAATATTTTTTAAATAATCATATTCATCTGGTGGCAAGACTGTATTTATAAGTATTAGCTGTAGAGTCAGACTGTCTCTGTACAAATCCCCACTTTAACACTTTCCAGATGTGAAACTCTGGATAAATTACATACCTTTTAAGAACCTCAGTTTCCTCATCTACAATATGGAGATATAATAGTACCTGCCTTATGAGAATCCGTAATGATTCAATGAGAAAATATAGTCAAGCACTTAGCATAGTATTTGACCCAGAATAACCCACTGTGTTATGGTTATTATTAATATCTCTTCTCTTACTATCTATCACATATAGATACCTTACTGACATATATATGGAATATATAATTTCATATATAGATATATATATGAAAAATTCTATAGAACAGATTATATCCCAGATTAATTTACTCTGGGCTAAAGCTTAAAATATAATCCAGAATTACATAGAATACATGATGATATAAAACCCAAATAAAACTCAAAACTCAAGGAATATGTTTGATGATATGCTATTTTTATAACAGATTAGTCACTTGGAGAATGTGGTTGCTTCATATCACATAATATTAAATGTAAAAAATCATCTCAGTTGGCTATTTTACCAATAAACTATTTAGCAGTAATGATGATGCTTACAGAATACTTCATGCTTTTAAAATAATCACTAGTTAATTATAGCTATTAAACTGAAAGAGTAACTGTGATATGTATCCTCAAATCTTATTCTCAAATATTCTAAATTTTTTTTTCTGATTCTAGTCCCTATATGAATGACTTCACATATAAATGGGTCTTGTAAAAAACCTTTGGTTTTGAATTCCAAAGTTCTTTGTAACAGTCTGCTACAGGGAAAAAATTTTTCGAAGGCTTTGGGAATCTGGAGCTTCCTGGAAAGATGTTTAACCTCACTTATCACGTGCCTATTTGAAAGAAGAAAACATGAGTCCTAAAAGACATAAGGCTAATTATACTTAGTACTTGGCTGGCAAGCACCATTTCTGTTTGTCAGTCTCTGTAAAGCACTGAGTGTGGAATTAGCTTGAATGTTTCTTGTCAGGGAGTTTCCATCAAATAAAGGAAGTCTGGACTCACTGACTCCATGCCTGACCTTAAAATATTGTTCACGTCACTTTATCTACATTTGACTTTGTAACACGCAGAGTGCACTGTGAAATAGCTGGCCTTTTCCTTGCTTCACAGGTACGCTGAACAGTAAAATGAAAATGCTTGTGAAAACAACCCAAACTATGGGAAATTATTGAGAATGTTAGTCATTTTCACATTATTAGTTGACCAAATAGTAGTAGCTATTCTAACTCTGTTCACAGTGACTATGTCCTGTGACCATAGGTAATGAAAAATGTTTTCCCTCAGACGAATGGGAGTGAACCTACCATATGATCCAGCAATACTACTACTGGGTATATACCCAAAAGAATGGAAACCAAACTATCAGACTGATGCATGTGTATCTATGTTTATAGCGGCTCAATTCACAATAGCCAAACTATGGAAGCAGCCAAGATGTCCATCCACAGATGAATAGATTACAAAACTATGGGATATGTACACAATGGAATTTTACTCAGCCATAAAGAAGAACAAAATCATGTTCTTTGCAGGGAAATGGATGCAACTGGAAAACATTATGTTAAGTGAGATTAGCCAGTCACAAAGAGTAAAGAAGCATATGTTCTCCCTAATATGTGGATGCTAGGGAGAAGATGGGGTAAAGGAGGGTCTCCAGATGAAAAGGAGAGATCCTCGATAAGCAAAGAAGTTGATCTAATTGTAGTGGATGCATGGGGCAGAGGGACGCCCTAAGGTACATGATGTACTTACACAATCATATCAAGGTCACTCACTGAACTGAACCTGAGGGGGAGGGAGGACAAGGGAGCGGGGTGGGAATTGAGGAAGGGGTCAAATGAGAATTGTGTGCAAATATGTTGTTAACAACTTGTACTTAACAAAGATGTATGCTATATTGCACGAATTACTACAATAAAAAATAATTTTAAAAAGAAAAAGAAAAATGTTTTCCTACACCGTGGGTAGGAAAGTGAGCCCAAAAATCACTCACTTTCCAGTGATTACTGCTTACACCAACATGTCATTCCTGGTGAATCCAATTTAGTGATGTGTGCATCAATGTGTGCAGTCAAAATACTTCCAAACCCACCCAATTATAAGTGTCCATTTCACAACACAACTATCAGCAACTCTGGCAAATCCCTACCTATTATGGAATATGCATGCCAATTGAATTACCTATTGTAATCATACACTTTCTAAAATGTCTTCTGGTACTACTGAACCTCATTTATAACTACTGGAGTAAAATGTGATTATTGAGAAGTCAAGGGCACAGGTTGGGAAATGTGTTGACCCCTTAGTGTAATAACCTGTGACCCACTTTTGAAAAACTGCTTTTCTCTCATTACAGTTAAGTGGAACACTTACTAACGTTCTAAAAATTAAAAGACATTAGGGCCATAAATGTCTCTCCTTCCATTAAAAGGCTCTTCTTTGTTCTATCAGAAGTAAGAAATCTCTACCAGACGCTTAACGTTTCTGATAAATCAACATGTATAATTTATGCATATTTATTTAATTTTGGGAGTGCTGGGGATTGAACCCGGGGGCATTCTACCTCTGACCTACACCCCCAGGACTATTTTTTTATTCTTTATTTTGAAACAAGGTCTCACTAAATTGTGGAGGTCAGTAGCTGAGGCTGGCCGTGAACTTGTGATCCTCCTGTCTCAGCCTCCCAGGTACTGGGATTATAATCGTGCACTACCATGCCCGGCTCATTCAAGCATATTTAAATATGAACATCTCATTTTTATCCTACTATCAGTTTAGAAGTACATTCTGTATAAGAGCACTAATTGTAGGCAAAGTATATAGCATCATCTGTCATATGTTAAGAAAAAGATAATGAATTAACAAAAGCTAAATTTACCCCAAACTTACTCTATGTTAAGCACTAACTTAAGTCCTATGGAGTGTCCTATTTAACAAAGACAACTCAATGATGTTGGTACTATTAGAACCACCCCACTTTTCAGTTGAGGAAACCAAGCTTTGAAGAGTGTATTTATAGCTATTAAACTGAAAGTCAGGGTAACTGTATATGTATCCTTAAATCTTATTCTCAAGTATGCTAAATTTGTTGAAACTATACTGAATAGAGGAACCAGAATGTTGGAAGTCTGGCTCTCTATGTTGTAGGTAAGTAATAGCTGATGCATAGGAACCATAGAGATTTCACATATGTAGGGTATTGTTACAGTAATAGCAATACCCAACTTAAAATATTGCTGCAGTCACACGCACCCTTCCATGACCCATCCCCCAGTCATTGCCATGAATTTTTCATTTATCATTTGCTTGCTTTTTAAAAAAAATATTACCTCAAATGTATGCTTCCAAATATTGTACCTTTTGGTTCTGCTTACTTTTGAGCTTTACAAAAATAACATTATTCTAGGGCTAGGGGTATAGCTCAGTGGAAGAGCAGTTGCCTAGCATTGGTGATGCAATGGGATCCATCCCCAGTACTGCAAAACCACACTGCAACAACAACAAAACGGTATCATTCTGACTGTAGTCAGCTGTGGTTTTCACTCCTTATTACTTTTCTGAAACTCATCTATGCTGCTCATTTTCACAGTGACGTGACATCCTAACGTGTCGCTGTACAGCATTAATTCATTCTCCTGTATATCTGAGCCATTTTCTTGTGTTTAAAATTATAAACATCACTGTTCTGGACATTCTTGCTAAATGTCTCGTGGCATGGTGTGCAAACATTTCTCTGGATGTGGAATTGCCTAAGTGCAGAATTCCTGAACTACATGATATAGAAGGTGCCACATACTCTTCCAAGTTGGTTGTGCTACTTTTTACTCCCACCAGCTGTTTATAAGAGATGAAATAGGTCAACATTCTGACCCAAACATTGTGTAACTAGACTTCTTAGCTTTTGCTGATCTAATGAAGGCAGAATGGTTCCTCACAGTTTTACTGATTTATATTTTACTCAGTGCTGACGGTGCTGTGCATCCTTTGATATGATTCTGAGCCATTTGTATTTCTTCATCTGGGGAATGCCTGTTTCTGTATTTATGTTCACTTTTCTACAGACTTGAAGAAGTTCTTTATACATTTTTAGATACCAAGCACTTGTTCATTGTATATCTTAAAATATCCTTTCCCAGATTAAGACTTGTCTGTCTCTTACATTAACAGTGTCCTCTGATGAACAGCTATCCTTAAATTTAATGCAGATGAAATAAACAGAAACAATTCAGTCTTTATTTTAAGGATAGACTCTGGATTTTACTTAAGTAAACCTTCTAGGGACAAGGTAATGTTTTCTTCTAAAAGTTTTAAAGTTTTGCCTTTTACATTAGCTTTTTAATACTTAGGAAAGAAGTTGTATATACAAGATTTTTTTTCATATGGATACAAATCTTGTCTCAGAACTATTACTTAATAGAATAGTCTCTCCCTTTCACACAGATCCACAATACTTCCCATATATAGCAATTTTTCATTATGTAAAAGGGTATATTTCTGGATTACTTTATTCTGTTGGCTATTTGTTTATTCTCAATACCACAATGTCTTACAGACCTTCATTATGTATTCCTGAGCTTTTGTACTTCAAGTGAATTTTAGAATCATCTTGTCCAGTTTTTCAAAAATTTTTGCAGAAAATCTGGCTTGAACAGTGTTGACTCTATCAATTGATTTGGAATATCTTACTTCCTTATTATACTGAGTCTTCTTGTACACGAACTTGTATTTTCTATCCTTTTATCAGGGTTTCTTCAGTGTCTTCCAATAAGTTTTATACTTTCCCCCACATTCTTATATACCTTTTTAAAGAATTTTTTAATAAAGTACTACAAATAATAATTTTCTGTTCTTTCTGTTACCTATAGGACCTCTCAGTCTTTTCCTTGCCTCAGTTTTAGTAAGTTATATTTTTCTTAGAATTTATCCATCTCATCTAAATATTTTGCATATAGTAGCTCATAGCATATTATAGGTCTTTCAAATCTCTGTTGAAACTAATTTATTTGTGCTATCTTTTTTGTTGTTTCGATTTCACTAATTTTGTTTGTACGTTCAACTGCTTTCCATTTCTTATTAACGTTTTTCTAATTCATATTAGATAAATAACTTATTAATTTTCATTTTTCCTAAGGTTCTATTAATGTTGGTCCATTAAGTATAAAGTTTCTTAGTTTTTGTTAATCTCGGAATGTCTTTATTTTGTCATATTTGAAATTTTTAATTTACTCTCAACACTTTGAAGATACGAAGTTATTCTCCTACCTTCAGGCTTTCACTTTTGCTATTGAGGTGTCTGCTCTCAGTCTAGTCATCATTTCCTTTTAAGTGATCTGTTTTACTTCTCTAGCTAAGTTTAAGATTGTCTTTTCATCTCTGGAATTCCGCAGTTTTACTTAAAGGATAAAAGTGCAGATTTCTTATCTTCTGATCACAAAATATTTCAAGTTTCTGTGGACCAACAGCTCTTTCATAACTTCCAGAAAATTATTCAATTATTACCTCCCCTACATTGATCTTGAGTCTATAATTAGATTTGTGTTATAATTTCTTATTCTGTCCTCCACCTCTCTCCCCTAATTTTCATCTTCCTGTCTCCCTTTGCTTCCTTCTTGGTAACTGCTCCATTTTATCAATTATCTTTTCATCTGTGTCTAGTCTATCTAATCACCAAATCTTTTTTTTTTCATTAATCTAAGCCTTTCCTATGAAGTTTTCTTTATAAAAAAATTTCTCCCTCCCACCCCCAGTACTGGGGATTTGAACCCAGGGGCACCCTACCACTGAGTTCTTTTGGATATCTCTAAATTTCCTAGGCTGGCCTCAAATTTGTAATATTTCCATCTCAGCCTTTCTGAGTGGCTAGAGTAAAGCTGTGTGTCCCTCCCCACTTGGATTAGAAGTTTCATTTCTGAAAGCTATTTCTTTTTTCTAATCTGCCTGGCCTTTTTTAAAAATATATTTTGTTGCCTGTTAATTTTGACAATTATTTTGTTCTTTAAACATTTCATATGCAAATTGTTTATATAGAATGCAGAATATAGACAATTCTAGATTAGAATTTCTTGGAAACCTTAAATCAGTTGTTTACTTCTAATGTTTTATTTATCTTTGGATGGAAGTATTCTTTCAAAGAAGATTTACTTTTTTTTTTCCTAGAAGACAAGAGATACACCATCTACTTCAGGACATTTTAGGCATCTTTCAAGTCTCAGAATTACTGGCTTAAATCAAGCCTTAGAAAGCGGGGATAGAGTTGAGAGACAAAGCATGTACCTAGCATGCACAAGGCCCTGATTTCAATCCCCAGTGCTGCACACACACACACATAAACACACACACACACACACACACACACACACACACACACACAGAGTAGTATTTTATGCTAGATGCATGCACAAATATGTAACAGTGAGTTCTACTTTTAAATATTATTATAATGCACCATTAAAAAATCTAAAAAAAAGAGTTTCAGTCTCAACTATAAATTGTCAAGTTTTACAATAAGTAAATAGAATTACAATGTATGGTCTAAACACTGGATTAGACACAGTCCTCTTCCAGAGATGTTGCAAAGCAGACAGGGACATCTACTCTCAAGCAACCCCACCCTTCTCAGGCAGCATGCCATTCTATTTCAGACTTCAGCTTTTTCCCTCCCTCCTTCCTTCCCACCACCTCTTAACATAATCAGTGTTTAAGCCAGGTTCTATGGTGCATGCCTGTAGTCCAAGTACTTGGGAAGCAGAGATAGGAGAATCACAAGTTCGAGATAAACGTCAGAAACTTAGCAAGACCCTGTTTCAAAATAAAATTTTAAAAAATGTAAAGGGTTGGGGGTGTAGTTCAGAGGGAGGCAAAGTGCCCCTGAGTTCAGTCCCCAGTACCACCAAGGAAGGAAGGAAGGAAGGAATGGATGGATGGATGGATAAGTGTTTAAAGCAAAATCTACTCCTCAGATTACCTAATCTACCACAATGCCAGAAGCAGGGATCCATCTCTGCAGTCCTATATCTAATGCTAAAGGAGTGGCTATAGGATTTGTGACCAAAAAAACCCAACTTTATTTCTCATGTACACAGTGTAGGAAAATACTATAAAACAGGCAAAATCCACTCAAAAAAAAAAAAAAAGAGCAATTTTCTCCTTATACATTCAAAGAGAAGTTTTCAACATCAACATCCACTTGAATTCCACTTTTCAATCTACCTGATCTTTCTAAGGCTCTTAGAAGTTTAGATGTGATATGCAATGTAAGAGCTTTAGCTATCCTCAGTTCCAAAAGAAAAAGAAAAAACAAAACAAAACTCCCCTCTCTTCCTCCATATTGTGATAGGAAATAAGAACTTCATTGAATCTTTGTTGGAGGGGAACATTAATGATATCTGTCTAACCTCCCAGTAAAGATAAAACTAGTGCCATCATATTCACCTATCTGGCCAACATCTACTAAGCACCTATTCCATCACATACCATGCTAAGAACTGGTGACAGAGAACCAAATAGGGAAGGTCCTGCTCTTCAATGAACTCGCAATCCATTCTCACTTTCGTCATCTAGCTTCAGCTTAAACAATATTTTGTTAAGATTTAAAATGGGATTCCATTTACTATAATATACAGACACAATTTAAAAAAAAAAAGACATTTCTAAAAATAAGTAGCAAAACCCTCCCCCACCCCCAATCTTCCCATCTGGAGGAGAGAGAACTTCAGTTCTCAAAAATGTTACTGTTCTATCAACCAGATGGGAACTATGTCCCACTATAGAGAAAAAAAAGAGAAATTATCTTTTAGATGTGCATGCCATGGTTTTATTGTGGGAACTCAGAATATTTTTAACAAGTTCTTAACCCTGGTGGTTAGGTACTGTTGAAAAGAAAATACTTTTTAAACCAATTTATAATTATTGATAGTTTTTCCCCAACATTTTAAAAAAATCACTGTATTGGCAGCCAAAAGCAGAAATCCAGGTTTTAGTCACTGATTAAAAATGCACTCAACCTCTTCAGAACTCAGTGTCTCCCTTCCACCGCATGAGGGCAAGGTCAGACCAGTGGTCTCCAAACTAGACTCTCTAAACTCCTCTGTTTCCTATATGTAAAATTTTAGGCTTTCAAGTAGGGTATTTTTAATGATTCACAGAATTTAACTCCAGTGGTTTGGTTCACATTCTCACCTACCTCAGGCATATACAGGAAATGATAAAATTTACACCGCACACTGGGATAAACAGAGGAAGTGGCTCACATCAACTGGCCCCAGTACTCCAGTCATCCCAGGCCCTGCCCCATGCCTTGAGAAGACCAATATCCAGGCTCACCTGTCCAAGCACAGTCTACCAGTGTGCTCTGGTCTCAGCTGGCAAGCATGATTGAGATTACAGTTTGGGTCTCTTCTAGTTATAGAGATCTTTTATTTTTTCCCCCCCTGGGTATGTGTATGGTACTAGGGATTAAACTCAAGGAGGTTCTATCAGCCTTACAAGGTCTTGCTAAGTTACGGATGCATGCTGGCCTCAAACTTGTGATGCTCCTATTTCAACCTCTCAAGCACCAAGATTGCAGGCATGTGCCATTGCACCCAGGTCTCTTATCATTTTGATTCCAGTCTACTTAATCTTTGCACAGTTTGCAAATCTTTGCATGCTATTAGAACCCCTCAACTGTTTTCCAATCCTCTCCACATGGTCCAAATAGACCTACTTTACCTCCCACTTTGCACTAGGCTATGCCAAAGGCCCTTTCTTCCATCTTGCCTTCTTAATATGCTGCACTGCCACACATCTTCCAGCATCCTGTAGGTAGTGAAAATGAGACCTGTACTAGTAATGCCAGTAAAGTCAAAGCACTCCAGCAACAGATATACTGTCATAATGAATATAAGATCTGCTAGTACCAGAAGAAGCTATACTTTAAGGAGCCATTGCAGCTAGGCTTCACCCTGGCCAGGAACTGGTGCATAATAAGACTTTATGCAACAATGTGGAACTGCTTCTGCAGCAACAAAAAGGGGGAATGTAAACGACAGAGTGGTGGGAACAGCACTGCCCAAAGCCTGGTAGAGAAAAGAGGAAAAGCAACAGATGAAATACAGGCATTCTAGTTATAACTATACAATCAGATAGCAGGTTTCAACTTTTTGTAAAGGGAACTAGGCAGGCAGTGTGGCTTCCTTCCAACCCAGGATAAAGTACAGAGAGAGCCTGTCTCCATCACCTGTACCACCATCACCTGGACTGCTTATTAAAAAGGTCCAGTCCTTAGCTGTGCATGTTGGCACACACTTGTAATCCCAGTGCTTGGGAGGCTGAGACAGGAGGATTGAAGGTTTGTGGCCAGCTTCAGCAACTTAGCGAGGTCCTCCTCAACTTAATATGACTCTGTTTCAAAATAAAAAATGAAATAGGGGTTGGGGTGTGGATCACAGGTAGAATGCCCCTGGGTTCTATCGTCAGTAACACACAATCACACACAAATCTGGTCCTAAGATGTGTTTGTCAGCTTTTTGTTACTGTAACAAATACCTGAGATAATCATCTTATAAAAAGAAAAGGGCTATTTTGGCTCACAGTTTCAAAGGTTTTAGCCCCTGATCATTTGGCCTTGTTGCCTTCGGGGCTGTGGTAAGACAGCTCCCATGGCAGGGAGCAGATGTAAAGCAAAGCTGCTCACCTCCTGGAGGCCAGGAAGTCAGAGACAGACAGCCTGTGTCAGTGCCCCATGGCCCCCTTCAAGGGCACAGCCCCAGTGACCTGAAAACCTCCCTCTAGGCCCCACCTCTTAAAGGCCCCACCACCTCCCATCAGCACTGCTCTGAGGAACAAGCCCTTAACACATGGGACTTGGGGAGCCATTGCAGATCCAAATTATAGCATGGGCCATGTCCCCAAGAACTGCTGAATATGAATCTCTGCTGATAGTACCAGAGTATCTGAACCATAAGCTTTACAGCCACTGACCTAGGCATCCTGTGAGGAAAGAGGGACAGCTGAGGATCTCAGGAACAGGAGAATGAGGGAAAAACAGGAGGAGCCAGAAGAAGGTTTACAGAAAACCTTGGGGGGGGGGGCTGCTTTTGCTGTCCTTATTGCTGAAAACTTTTACTTTACTTAACAGATAAAGTCATTACAACTATTGATACAGATATGATAGATATCAATAACTATTGACATATATCTAGATAACTACTGAAATTAGACAATCTTCCTAATTGTAATTTAAAATTCATCAGTAAGTTAAGAAATCAGAAATCATACAATTAAAACAGAAATAAATAATAGCGTTTCTAAATAAATTTCAATAATTCAGAGCCCTTAAAGAAAGTACTGCTGTGTGTTTTGGCAGTGAGCAAGAATGAGTAGTTTTATCGAAAAAAAAAACAAGGTTGTAGCTGCTGGGTTACTGTACTCTGAAGACACAGGAAGAAAGAATGAAAGAGCAGGATGAAATTCACTAACCATAGACATTCATTTCCTTAAGAAAACAAAAGGCAATCCTCACTTGACATTTAAATACTTCCTTAAGCTCACTTGTATAATATACAATGTATTACAGAATGTTCCCAATTCACAATGAGAGAAAGAAAAAAAACACTTATGGACTCCCTCTTATGATCCAGATGGTGCCTGAGATTTGATATAAAGGGTCATATTCCAACTTCACATACTGCTGGGAGGTTGGGGAGGTGAGGCAATCAGACTCTGAGAAGCTGGGTGCCTCACAAGTTCAAAGCCAGTCACAGGACAGTGAGGATATAATCTCAAAGTTAGACTTTTTTTTTTTTTTTTCCTTTTTTAACATACTAGATAATGATTCAGGGTAGAGGAAAGAAAAATGGATTTTCCAACCTCAAATGGTTACAAATGGTGAAAATCACAGGGAGCGCTGAACCAGGACTCTAGTATGCAACCAAAGCAAGTAAAACTGGAAACATTCAGCACTGAAACAGTGCAACGCTCTCCGTGGCTCTGGCCACTCGTCCTGCCCAACACCTGGCAGAGCAGAAATGGCCAACGTGGAACCTCCATAAAGAGCACTTGAAAGCCATCGCCAGGGGAAGCTGGAAGCAAGCGATGGCATCGCCACTTTCAGGCTCGCAGCTGCTTGCTCATTTGTTTGTTCTGGATAGAAGAGATTACAGTAACAGAGAACGGGCAAGAACACCTCCCTACGCTGCACGCCCAGTCAGGCTCATGCTGAAAACTATTCCTCATCCAAGAACCTTGCTGGACAAAAGGGCTGCCCACATCTCTCACCAACCACAACTCTTTCCTGATACCTTCAGTGGCCCTAAGAGTTCAGGCCCCATGTTGGGCCCACATAACTGGCTCCGTATCAATCTGTTTAAGTATTTGACACATTCTAATCTCTCCTGGAGTTCCTGAAAATCTCCAGGTTGCAAGACTGCCAGGAGATCTGGAATTCTCACTACAAATCAGCTCACTGCAGACTAAGAAAATAAAGTAAATGCACCTAGATAACATTTCAATACCAAAAATAAATAATATTTAATACCACATGCTAGGCATAGAACTAAGCATATGTGTACACACGCATGTGTCTGTCTGTGTGTAAGTAATATATCATTCTACAGATAAGTAACCTGAGACTCAGGCTTGAATTGGAAGTACAATACCTCCCCTCCTATTTTAAATATCAGTAAGGCAATATACACCAATAATTATAAGCCATAAGTTGGGCACAGTGATGTGTACCTAAAATCTCAGCTACTTGGGGTCTGGGGAAAAAGGATTGTTTGAGCCTAGGAGTTCAAGAATAGCCTGGGTAACATAGGTAGACCCTGTCTCTTAAAAAAAAAATTGTAAGCCATATATTCTTTGACCAACCAATTCCACTCCTAGGAATATATTCACACACTATCAGTAACATTTGTGCAATAATGCATGTACACTTACATTCACTCATGTGGTTGAGAATTAAAAAACAAAACAAAACTGAAAACAATCTTAATGTCTATCAAGAAAGAATCAAGTGCCGGGCTTGGTGGCACACGCTTGTAATCCCAGCATTTTGGAGGCTGAGACCAGAGGATCCGGGTTCGCGGCCAGCCTCAGCTGCTTAGTGAGGCCCTCCATAACTTAGTGAGACCCTGTTTCAAAATAAAGAATAAAAAAAAATAGGCCTGGGGATGTAGCTCAGAGGTAGAATGCCCCCAGGTTCCATCCCCAGTACCACAAAAAAAAAAAAAGAAAGAATCAAGTATTACCTATTCTTGCAGTAGAATATTATGTAGTCATTAAAAATTATTATGTAAATCTGTTTGTTGCCCCAAATAGATATCCACAAATATCTGAAGTGAAAATGCAGGTGGATTACAAAGCAATATGTACAGCATGAGTTCAATTTTGTTTTCTGGAGAAATGACTCCTTTAGATGAAACAAAAGTCTGCAGAGGATGGGAGAAGGGGATACAGTTTCAGTCAGAGAGAACAGCAGCCTGTGCAAAGGCCAAAGACAAAGAGAACTGGGGCTGGAGAATGCAAGAGAAGATTTAAGAATGAGAAAAGAACCAGCCCTTGTCACACACTGGAGGTATTTCAGGATTCTGGTTCTTACCCTAGACATCAGCAAGAAGCCACTGAGCAGAATGCATGTCACAGAGAAGGCACAGGGAACACCACCACCATTCAAGGTTACCCCTGGAGAGAGTGCTAAAGCAAGAGCCAGGGTTGGTCTTTTCCTTCCAGCACAGCCTTTGGTAGCCCTAGCTTCAGGACCCAGAGCTCCTTCAGGGCCTTCCCTCTGCCCACTTCCTACAGCTTTCCCTAAATTTGGCACTTTCCTCCCAACCCATAAGAGGCCCTTGGGGTCTTCCTAAAATGGGGCCTTCCCAGCTCCTCCCCAATTCACCTACATCTGCTAACAAGCTGGTTACATAACAATCAAAACAACTTCTGGCCTTCTTTTAAATTCAGGTTCAATTAAAGGCTATTGTTTGCAATTCTGAACTCATTATTGCTTTGTAAGTTACACAAGGAATTTATTACTTTGTGTATATCTGTCAGAAAAAAAAAATAAGTCATTTAACATTTCTAAATCACTCTTTGAACCTATCTGAAGTAATCCACTGGGAAGCTTTAAAAATCTTTTATCAAGTGCAACCTTAACTGAGACCCTTCAATTTTGATCTCCCCCCCTCACCCCCCCCGCCCCCCGGTACTGGGGATGGAACCCAGGAGCAGTCTACTTCCGAGCTACATCCCCAGCCCTAATTTTTATTCTTTATTTTGAAACAGGGTCTCACTAAGTTGCAGAGAGCCTCACTAAGTAGCTGAGGCTGGCCGCAAACTGGGATCCTCCGGTCTCAGCCTCCCAAGTACTGAGATAACAAGCGTGCACCACCACGCCGGGCTTGATTTATTTTAAAACTACTGAATTTTAAGAGAGAAAAAAAAATCTGACTTAAATATAATTTTAGTCCTGGATCACTATTAAACCAAGCAAATTTGATTAGCCAAAGTCAAGCAGAGCCCACCTCACTCCACCATGTAGGGCACTCCTGCTGGCCACAGTCCGGACCTTGTGACTGAAAAACTGCAAGTGAGGGCAGAGAGAGGCAGAAGATCATAGCCTTTGATTTCCTCCCACCGACAGTGGCTTCCTCCTTTCTCTGGATGCACAAAAGCATCCTTACTTTCCACAGCCTTCTCCTTTCCTTTTCCAAAATCCATACTCATTTTAAATATTTACAGGATCATGATATGGAAAGTTTAAGATTCTTTCCCCTAAATTAGGGGGATAAGTAATAAGCAATCCAAAATTATAGAGTATTGAAATTAATTTAAATCTAGTTTGGGAGTACTTTATTAATGAAATATGGTTTTCAGTAAGAGGAAAATGCATGCACATGCTGGCTGAAAGAAGAAAATTTGAATAGAGATTATGTTAAAGGGTAGAGACTAAATTTTTGCTGTCAAACAATGCAAAGTGCATAATTCACCAAAGAGGAGATGATAAAATCTAAGCACTCTACTTTAGGATAGAGTGGCAAAGGTGAAACCAAGTGAATTGTCTTGCCCAGGACTCTCAGAGAGTTGGTGATAACAAAGGACTTTAAACCAAGGCTCAGCTCCTCCCTGAGTCCTGGACTTGAAATGCAAGAATACAGCACCGGCTGAGAAACGCCTTACTATTTATTCTCCTCTAAAGCTAAAAGTAGGTCTCCTTTACCTCCCTCACGCGTTCACATTAACTCCCACAAAGATTATCACCATGACTCCACAATCTTGTCCCTGAGCTTCTCTTCACAGAATAGTTACTAATTGACCCAGACAGTGCTGGACACTGGGGACGCAGGGAATAACATGACACCCCTCCTGCTTCCAAACAGCTAACAGGCTGCTGTAGAAGGTAAAAGTGTAAGGAAGTAAACTGCAAAGGACGCTAAGTATGACAGTGGAATTATGCCCAGGAGCGGAAGCAGTACAGACAAGCCTGAATAACTGTGTGGGGTGTCGGGATGGCAGGGAGAATTTGGCAGAAGTGGTGCTGGGCTTGGGAAGATATGAGTTCCAGGGGAGGCCTTCTCCGTGATGGGGCCCTGGAGGAATCCCAGGGATGCTCAGGCACTACAAAGGGACAGGTGGTGACATGTATGCAAATTAAGATTCAGAAAAGTTAGCTGATGTACAAAAGCATTTGGGAGAAGTCAGCAAATCTCCCAAAGGTAAGAATGAAGCACACAAGCATCTGAATATGAGACCTCAACTGTCTAACTAGATGTGAAATGAGGCCGCTGACTCTGCCTATTCATTTCTAATACAATAAAGCAATCACTTCTCCACAAAGTTGTAAAAAAAACAGTATCTCTTACAATACTTTCAGAATACATATCATTGTTTCTGAATCTCCAAAGGTGACCTGCAAAATCTGTAAAAGTTTACAAAGCTTTGTAGCTTTAAAAGATAACCTCCGTCTGAAAATACATGTAATTCTCCTAACTGGGGAGCAGCAAATCACAATTTCCAAAGAGTATCCTTTCAGCTCACAGTCAAATGCAACCAGGAAGGGGCCACCACCCCAGAATATATGCATCCTTAAATCTCAATTAGAAAGCAGGGCTGTAATCCCTGTATGTGGGAGGCTGAGATAGGAGGAATGCAAATTCAAAGCCAGCCTCAGCAATTCAGTGAGGTTCACATCAACTTAGCAAGACCCTGTTTCCCAACAAAAAATAAAATAAGGTTAGGGGTGTAGCGTGGAGATTGAATGTCCCTAGCTTCAATAGCCAGCACCACAAAACAGAAACAAAATAAATTTCAATTTGAGCCAGGTGTGGTGGCACTCTCCTGTAATCCTAGTTCTTGAGAGGCTGAGACTGAAGGATTGCAGGTTTGAGGTCAGCCTCAGCAACTTAGTAAGTTCCTGTTTCAAAATAAAATATGGCTGGGATGTAGCTCTGGGTTCATTCTTTGGTATTACCAAAAAAACAAACAAACAAACAAACAAAAAAACTTCACCCATAGCATTCAAAGTAATTCTCTATGATCCTTTCCCCATCTTTTTCTTTACACTCACCCCCAGCACAAACACCAATCAAGTTCCCTCCAGCAAACAGTGCAAAAAGAAGTCTGTAGCTGCAATGATTCTTAAGCAATGCCTGCTCAGTCTGAAATGCACTATTCTGATAGCACCCCCTAGTGACCAAAGCACTGTCATGACCAAATAACTCAATGCATGTAAAACAAAAATTAATGAAAGCATCAGTGAGCTTAGACAGTGGGAACACCTGCCCCAGTTACAGTCCCATTAAGCCAATAACTTTAACACTTTAGCATGGTTCTCTCAGTTCCAAAATAGTAAAAATATAGCTCCTCAAGGAAATCCATTACCAATGTCCTTGGCTGCTTCTAAACTGGAGCACTGGAGCCAGACACACAAAGCAGTGAAGACTTCCCCCGCAGGCCCATTTCAATCATCAGGGATACTTTATGTGAGTCCATCGTGTGTGCGGCGATTGTTGTATAACGCTCTGTACTTCTCTTTCATGGTTATGCTATACTTTCACTCCCTCCTATCTTCTATTTGCCTAGCTCCAAGGAGAACTGTAGAAACTAACAAACTTTTAGCCTGCCACCACCCAATCCATACATTTGACCACAAAATATTGGACCTCTAAAATCCCATCTTCAAAATTGAGGAATTTTTTTTTTTTTGCGGTACTGGGGATTGAACTCAGGGGCATTCTACCTCCAAGCTACACCCCCAGCCCTATTTTTTATTCTTTATTTTGAAACCGAGTCTCACTAAGTTGCGGAGTACCTCACTAGGTAGCTGAGGCTGACCACGAACCCGGATCCTCCGGTCTCAGCCTCCCGAATGCTGGGATTACAAGAGTGCGCCACCATGCCCGGCTGAGGATTTTTTTTTGTATTGGCATGAATTATGAAAAATGCAAATGTTAGATTATTTTGATTTATTAATAGAAAGTATAATATAAAATAAATTGAAATTTTTAATTTAAAATAAAGGGATAAGTGAAAAGTACTTAAGACTGTCACCCTTCATTCCTCTGCTCAATTAAACAGGACCCCAACTGACTAATGTGTGCAGCATTCATAGCTCAGTGGAGATCTAACTTACCTTTTATCCCTCTACTACAAGTCTGGTATCTTCAAAAAGCCACAACTTTTGCTCAGTTAGACTAAAAGTTATTGCTGCCCTCTACTGGGAAAACTTGGAACAAAACTAAAATCCACTCATCAGGCATTTAATATCACCTTATTTTTTCTCTGCTTTCTTGGTAGTGTATAATCTTGAACATCTTATGAATTAATTCTAAAATTCCAGGAGATAAAAAAAGCAATTGTGCAGAAACTCAGAGAGAGCTTCCCTTTTTATCAATCACAAGAAATAAAATTGTAGTAATCTGGAAAGTTAGCTTTAGCAGAGTCCAAAATATGATAATGTGACTGTAGTTGATGCCCATCTTCCCTGGGTCTCAATCTTCAGGTCTGCAAAGTGAAGGATCATGGACCAGGAGATATTTATCATCCTTCTCCATTAAGGAAACAAACAAACAACAACAACAAAAACTTGTTACTCTGTAATATGATTTAACTTGTTCTTAATATTTAGTTATCCTTTTCTACTCATATTTTTAAAAGTTGTGGCTTTTTTTTCAAAAAAACATCCTTAATTATCATATCCTCTACACTACCTTATCAAACCTATCTCATACTCAGGACTTCATTGATTGTTGCAAGGCTGCAATAATTGAGATAAATGTGAACCAAGTGTCTAGCACAGAGCATAAAGGTGGACAATATTTTTTTCTCTCTCCTTCCTCACATTCTCCCATCTAGCGGTTCCATACCTGTGCACATGTGCCATGCCTACAACCTAAAGCACATATTTTCTGCCAGTCTGAGTTTTGCAGGTCCTGCAGTGTTTCACCACCCAAATGTCCTGTATCTATTTGAGTCTCGGTGCCCGCCATTGGAAACACCTGCCACAGTGACAGCAGAAACAGGAATGGTTCCCCCTAAGGCAGCAGGAATCGTGAAAACTTACAAAAGCAACAATGACATGATAATAACACAAGTGTAATAATAAAAACAACATATGTGATTCTAAAAATAATAAAATTTACTAAAATGATGATAACAACCATTTACTGAGCATTTTACCACAACCACTGTGCTATACACTTCCTATGTGCTGCCTAATTCAGTCCTCCCAAATAGGTAGGTATGACTGAGCATTTACCAATGTGAAGCTCAGCTTCTGGCGGGTTATTTAATAATTCTGATGCTACCAGATTCTCACTAGACATTTCTCTCCCCTTCAGACTCTGCAAAGCCCTTTTATGACCTTATTCCTTCTATACCTGCTGGAAACTTGGCAAACTTCCCAGGTTCCCACAATGATGCATACAGCATCCCCTAGTGGCCATGAGCGGTATGAACACGTGTTGAGAAAGAGACAAGTTGCTATGAGAATGGCAAAGGTAACCCTTTCCTATTTATGCTATGTAGGTCTGCTGATTCTTGTCCACTTTTTCCTCTTCTTCTGCCTTGGGTATGATTTAGTAGAAAGGGTGCAGAGCCACAAGTAAGATGGGGGCTCATGCCTACCTCTTACTAGCCATGGACTCTGGTCTGGTCCTTTCATAGCTCAGACTTTATCTGCAGAAAGATAATGACACCTGCCCTACCTTTTCAAGCACAACCCTTTAGAACAAATAAGAAAGCAGATATGAAAGTCCTTAAAGCTGCAAGAGAATAGCAGTTGTGTGTGCATTTAGTTCTTGCTGCTCTTGGGCTCTTCACAAACACACTCACCAAACATCTCAGGGCAGAGAAGGTTTGCTGCAGGAGACAAAGCCCTAGCTTTTGTCCACTGCCAGAAGCTTGGCGGGACAGGAGAGGAAACACAGAGGCAGTTGTGCATGCAGCAGCAGGAAAACCATGATGGCAATCCTCTTGTTCTCCGTAAACTTTCACGGGCTTTTCCGCCTCTCCATCCAACGCAACAGCACTAGAGAAGCCATCTCTATCACCCACTTCACCATGCCCCACCACCAGATGCTTCACTCACTCCTGATTCTACTATGTAGGACTAAAGGTCCAGTCTTCTGCAGCCACAATAGTCATTCTCCTTATTTCCATGGTAATCGTGATGTCACCATGGAACAAACACAGCTGTGTGTCAAATGCAGGGCCAGACAACTTACTAGGATCAACACTTGTCAAGCTATAGCACAATGTGAGTGTCAGCAGTGCCACTGTACAGATGGGGCTCAGAGAGGCCAGGCAGCTCATTCAAAGAGGGGTGCACCTCTGGCTACCGCTGCCTCCAGCCTAAATCTGCTAGCAAAGTCCCCCTTATGCACAAGATCCCTTACAAATCATAGGTAATCCCATCACTGACATCCTAAGAACGTATAGACAGGAAGCATAAATATTACCATGAAAAAGATTAATGACACAGCACAGAAAATACAGTCTCTTTGCCCTTTGATGTTTAATGTAATGAATGAATATTAGTGAATCCCTCCTATTAAGAAATAATACTTGTGTTTACAACAAAGAAGCTAGAAGGTACCACCTAAAGCATGTAATCAAAGTTAACATCACCAGTAAAGACATAAATCAGTATCATACACCCCTTACTATGATATACGGCAAAGAACACAGCATCACTTCTGAGGCGTCCTGTCAAAAAATGCCTGAATCATGAAGAAACACGAGATAAACCTAACCTGAAGGACATTCTACAACACAACTGACCAGCATTCTTTAAAATGTCACAAGATATTTGTAAAGGAAAAAGAGTGTTACAGATTAAAAGAGGCAAAAGGGGACATAATAACTAAATAATTCTGAATTGAGTCCTGGGCCAGATAAATGGCATACATTAGTAGGGAAAACTGACAAAATTCACAAAATTGGATTAGGATCTAAAATTTAAATAATAGTATCATACAAATGATAATCTCCTGATTTTGATAACTATGTTATTATTTATGACAGTGTTCTTGTTTTTAGGAAATTCACACTGAAGTGTGGTTAGAGATAGAGAACATCCTATCTGCAACTTATTCCAAAATGTTAAAAGAGAGAGAGAGAGAGAGAGAAATTCTCTGCAATATTTCTCTAACGTTTCTAAGTCTGAAATTGTTTCAAAATTAAAAGTAAAAACACAAAAGGAATCAACACATAGTATTAAATAAATATGAATATCAATATTTCTTCCCATTGATTCCTAAGCACATAGGAGGATCAAATAGGGCCAAAAGCCTTGTGTCCTTAATATAAAAAATATCTCACAGACTAATAAGAAATTCTGGGACCTGCCAGGCATAGTGGTAAATACCTATGATCCCAGCTACTTGGGAGGTTCAGGTAGGAAAATCGAGAGTTCATGGCCAGCCTGGGAAACTTAATGAGACCCTGTCTCAAAATAAAACAAAAAGGGCTAGGCATGTAGCTCAGGTGCAGAGAACTCTCAGGTTCAATCCCCAGTGTTCTCTCCCTTTTTCTTCCTCCCCCCCCCAAAAAAAAAGAAGGAAGGGGAAAAAAAGAAAAGAAAGAAACTCATGGACCCACAAATGATGACCGAATCTTTCCAATTCACAATACTTCTACACTAATGTGGCAGGGATACAGTTTCTCTTTCTCCTACTTTCCAGTTGTGTTTCAACTGTGTGGTTAAGAAAATGCAAGCAATTACTTCTCAGCCTTTTGGCTAAGATCAAGTGTAGAAAATGTAAGCAAAAATCCTCCAGCAATTTCACTTTCCATGAAAATACGAGCAACCACAGCAAGAAGAGCTGTGTACAGCATTTCCCCACCTCATTCCTTCAACTGCTCTTAGCTGAGCAGTTTGCATTTAGACATCTGCCTAACTAACCCTTTGCCCTCTGCCCTGCCGCATGTGGGTTCCAGAAAGCCACAGAAAGTGTGTGAACATGAGTAGGAGTGTGATGACTCAAGGTTCGTGTCACTAAAGTTTACACATCAGCCAACTACAAGAAGTAAATGCTCCTATAGAAGATGCACACAGCCTCGAGCATCCACACTGAATTTTAACAGAATGACTTACACCCACCTAGTGAATCAAGTGGCTAAGCTTCCGAACCCCCAAAGGTGGTGGGAGCCAGGCTCCTGGAGAGCCACAGGAGAGGCAGTAAGGGCTATGAAGCCATTTCTTCTTATGCACAATGATAACTGGCAAGTTGAAAAGAAGTTATGCAGGTGCACTCAACTCTATCACCGAGGTCATCACTTGGCATGGTCTGACTCAGAATAAATAGAACACTTTGGAGTCCAGGGACCTCACATCCCTCTTACCCCTCACTACATGCCTAAGGTCAGACAGGATTTCCATTTGCACAAACAGAAGCATCACGCCAAAGGAAATCAGTGAGATCCCTAAACAGAGACACATTAGCAAAAGAACCCAGAATAAACCAATGCTCCACAGGAAGAAAACAAATATCCTTAATTTCTGCAATGACCACGCACACACACAAACCATTTTACGTCACTAAATCAGCAGGGAAGCCACAGTGTTCTGTTTCCATTTTATATTTTTTCCTGAATTAGAAGAGTTGATCGGGATGAAGATAAGATCACCCACTCTCATGAAATTATATGGCTCCCTACCAAGGCATCAGGGCCTGGCCAAACATGAATATGGCAGGCTTCTAACTCTCGCTCTCTCTCTCTTACAAAACAGCAGCGCTAGTGAGCTCCCTGGGACTTCCTGAGAGCAGCTACATTTCCAGACGCTGTGTCTTTCAAATATGAAAATCATTCATGTTAAAGAAAAAATGTAAAAGAAGAAAATGTTTTTGTGACAACAAATTTCAAGTCCAGGTCAACGCGGTTGCTTAGGTGGCCAAGAGCTTCACCAACAGGCCCAGTTATCACTTAAAGACCAGTCTATCCATGGGATGTTTCTATTTTTAACCAACAGGCTGAGGAGACAAAACTCAAAGAATCAGCACCAGTGAAAAGCCTTGAAGAAACAAGTCTACAACAGGGAACCAGAGCATGTTAGACCAGGAGACACTACAACAAACAGGAAAGTAAGTGCCAAGGAGAGCTCAATAAACAGAAGCCAAAGAACAAGAAAAACAAATAACACTAAAGACTCCTGTTCTATCTAGGTGTGGTGGTACAAACATGTAATACCAATACTAGGGAGGCTGAGACAGGAGAATCGCAGGTTCGTGGCCAGCCATAGAAATTTTGTGAGCCTTTCAGTAACCTAGCAAGATTCTGCTTTAAAACTAAACATAATAAAAGGGCTGGGGAGGCAGCTTGGAGGTAGAATGCCCCTGGGTTCAATCCCCAGCACACACACACACACACACACACACATGCACACAAAGACCCACGTTCCAACTTTTAAACAAAAGTTATATAAAAACTGTCAAGACCAAGGAGGTGTGAGAACATCCTATGACAGACAAAGGTTTCCGTTGCATATGATGATAAGACCAACTTTTACTTCCTGTGGCCAGGTCTCCATGAGAAGTTTCCAGTAAAGAACATTTAAAGAATATCTTGGTTGCTGACCAACATCGTAAGGAGGGCAGAGGGAGAGAGGGGGGTTGCCCACTATGAACAGGAATCCCAGAAACAAGTGTATGCCAAGCAAGCATTTGGGAGTCCAAGTGAGTGAAAAAGAGTTTCAAATGGCCTTTCTTCAGTACACTTAAGAACATGTGATCACTCAACAAATATTTCTGGGCAGGCAGGAGGAAGAATAAATACCCTATGGTGATGCTTTCCAGACAGTCACCTGCTAGGAAATCTGTAACAAGGGAACATAGAATAGCTAATGAACACTGTACACTGAAAAATGAGGCTTATTACAGGAGAACCGCCAACTTTATGGAGCTAGAGAGGCCATCATCTTTCCTTGGACGTTGCTTAAAGAACTACTTCATGGCCTCCCATTAGTCCTCCGTGGGACACTATGATGTACAGTCATTTGCCATTTGAAGGAGGTGTGGTGAAATCAAGAAGCCAATAAGTATCAAAAGACCTGGCTGGAAAATCACATCTCTCAAAACTCTAGCTGCTTGTTGTTGAAAACACATTCAAAATGGAGACTGGAAAGCATAACCTACTAAAATGTAATAAATAATGTAAATTTAATTTTTAAAAAAAGGAGGAAAAAGCCAGGCATGGTGGTGCACGCTTGTAATCCCAGCATTTGGGAGGCTGAGACAGGAGGATCCAGGTTCAAGACCAGCCTCAGCTACCTAGTAAGGCACTCTGCAACTTAGTGAGACCCGGTTTCAAAATAAAGAATAAAAAATAGGACTGGGGGTATAGCTCGGAGGTAGAATGCCCCTGAGTTCAATCCCCAGTACCACAAAAAAAAAAAAAAAAAAAAAAAAAAAGAGGAAAAGTCACAGCCTGAACAGATTCTTCATTTTCTGAAATCAACGGAAGTCCCAAAGGAAAGTATGGGCTATGTGGGAACTATACCATATATTCAAGCCTAAGGAGCTTGACCTTAATTAGGCAGGAGCCAGTTATGAAATTTCTATTTTATCACTTATTGGCTCTTATGGTTGTTTTTGTTTAATTTTGGAAATCACTCCTGAGCACAGTCAGAAAGTTAATCTTGTAGTAGTGAAGGAAGATTAGAAAAAAGGAATGGAGAGGGAACAGCTAAAAATCTACTGCAATTGTTCAGTTAAAAATAGGGAAGGAAGCCAGATATGGTGGTGCATGCCTATAATTCCAGTACTTAAAACAGGATCACAGTTTTAAGGACAGCCCCCCCCCCCAAAAAAAAAAAAAACAGAGGGGAAGATGAGCACAGTGGCACACACCTACAGTCCCAGCGACTCAGGAGGCTGAGGCAGAAAGATTACCAGTTTGAGGCCATCCTCAATAACTTAGCAAGACCCTGTCTCAAAATAGAAAATAAAAAGAGCTGGAGATATAGCTCACTGGTAGAGCTCTCCTGTGTTCAATTCCCAGTTCTAGGGTATAAAATACTGGAGGCAAAGTTTCCAAGTGAAGTTGTGGAGAGAGACATGGAGAGGACTTGGTGAGGGGACAAATGAGACAGACAAGGTAGGGGAGTCCATCTCACATGCGATCGTACTGTGGTGACTGACGCTGGGGAGCGCAGAAAGAAATACACAGCACAAGAGGATTAGATCTGGGGGAGAGAGCCAACTGTTTGTAACTAAGACCTTGAGAAGCTGGCAGACCACTTAGCAAGGAGGGGAAGGTGCAAAGCTAAAACCCTGGAAAGGAAGCAGACCTGGAAAACCCCTCTGGCTGTTAGGATACAGCTAAAGGGAAGAGAACCGATGAACCTTCTAGCAAAGAAAGTGAGGACCAGAAAAACCAGGCCTTTACTGACACATACTACACAAGCCGATGGCTTTCTAACAGTTTTTTTCACTCTGACATCTGATAAAAGACCTAAGGCAAGACACCCACACCCCAGTGAAGCTCTCCAGACTCCCCTGTGGCCTGCTGCTGGAGTTCTCAAACTGGTCAGGCACTTCCAGATTCTAGTCTGTTGCCTCAGAAGCTTTAGCTTTCCCTGTTCCCTCAGAGCTGTCTCTAAAATCAACACATAACCCCCTCCCAAGCCCAGAGGCCAGCCGCCCCACAGCACTCTGCTGGTCCAGGAGAGGAGCTTGGACACCTGCACAGAGTGGGTCACTCCTTGAAGTCTGCTTTAAAAACTAAGACACTTCTAAAGTATCATCTAAATGCACTTTCCCCAGAACATCATAGAAAAGGCAATGTCTGGAAGTTAATGCTCAGTTACTTACACCTAGGTATGAGAAGATGCATGCTCTGAAGCACATTTCTTTCTGAATTTTATCTAAAGCATAGACAACTCAGATTCATATCAGCTTTGCCTATAACTGTAAACGGGGGGTGGGGGGGGCGCAGGAGAAGAACCTCCATTTCTAAGTCTGTGACTACATAAATACTTTCATCATAAGTATTTAAAATACTCTAAAAACCAAAACCAAATCAATGGTGAAATTTTGGTAGATTTCATACCAAAATAAAATCCATTATTACAAATAAATAAAATTTTCTATATAAATACACATAGAAGTAAATACATTCACACATGAATACCAATCTAAAAATCTAAAAGGTAGAACGGAAAAATGTCTCAGGTAATCATTAACATAACTTAGTTAATATAAGGTAGACTACAAAAGGGATCACAGGTCTTTTATGAGGAAAGACTCAATCCCAGAAATATTCAAACAACAAAGCCAGGCCTGTAATCCCAGTATTTGGAAGGTTGAGATAGAAGGATCACAAGTTCAAGGTCAGCATATTTTAACTTAATGATCTTGTTTCAAAATAAAAAATAAAAAGGGCCGGGGGTGTACCTCTGAGGTAGAATGCCCCTAAGTGGTTCAATCCCCCATACAGTTAAAAAAAAGAAAAGAAAAGAAAAAAATTGAAACAACCATTAAAAACAAAAACTTCATTTTCCATTTAAAACGGTTTACAAACTAACATTTCTCTTCTGTAAATCTCAAAGGAAAGATATTCAAGCATGCTTTACCTCTCTAGTATTTAAACCTCTCCATACCTATCCTCTCTGCCTTCCTGCAACAAATCTGATAGATGGAAAAATGACATAATTTGAGTTTTACATTCTTTCCATATCCAAACACATAACAAAAACTGAGATAACGAAAAGGCAAACCCAGTTTCTCTGAGCAATCACCGATCAAATAACCTCTAAAGAACATATCCTGATCTTGTCCCTATTCTTCTACAGGTGTCCCCACACAGAGCACAGAGGACCAGCAGTGCTTACCTTCTTGGCTCTTTGGGCTATGTCTGGTGTTCTTGTGAGCAGCTTCTCAATCAGGTACTCTCTGTTCTGCAAAACAAAGATCCCAACAGTTTAACACCAGATATGATACATAGAAACTCATAGTGATTTCAAAATAGCAGATTTACTTGGGTTTTTAAGCATGTTACCTTGGCTTTCTGGAAGAATTTGCATTTTAAAAGTTCTGCTGCTGTGGGCCTGAAAGATCAATAATAAATTAGAGTTGAAACAATGATCATTTAATAAATGCACTGCCTTGATGATACAATTTAACCTAAGAGTTAGGACTAGCAAAACCAGAAACTAAATTAATCATGAGCTGGCACCAAATAAAACAGTGTCAATTGTCCAGTTCTTTTTAAACACCTCTACTACAAAATGCATAAACTCCTGTAAGTTAAATACTTGGGGCATGATCAATTTTCCATCCTTCATTCTTACACTTCCCTAAGTGAATTCAGTGTTTCTACAAGGTGGCAGACTAACACGTCTGTAAGCTCAATTCCTCTACTTATTAAGAAACCATACAAGCTGCAGTATGACCCTGTCAAAGCCACTAGAGTCTACTGTACTCTGTGATTCCCCAAGGGCAGCAGTTACTGCCAAGCTCCACAGATCTTGTGTCCAATCTTTGCCTGCCTGGTGCATGAAATGCCTTAGGTGTAGGTCTCAGAGGAAGGTAAGTGTGCTAGAGATTAATAAAATGCAAACTCATTGGAAAACAGTACTAGATAGATCTGATTGTTGTCTCCTGGTGCCACCTAACTTCTCTGTCCTTTATTCCTGTAAACTGAAAGTTTACAATCTGAAGGACTGATGAGATTTCATCAAGAATCTGAGTGCTAGCATCATGCTCATGAACATTTCAGATTTCAAAGCATTTCAGATTGTGGATTTTCAGAGTATGGATGTAAAACTGGTAAAGTCTGCAAATATTTCAAAATCTAAAAAACTCAGAAATCTGCAACATTTCTGTCCCCAAGCATTTTGGATCTGAGATACTCAAGCTGGACTTCATAGATGGTGACAAGCACTTCTTCCTGCAGCACCTCATAGACGGGTACCGCGCGAGGCTATTCCATTATTAGTGATGCTAAGTTTAACCACTTGGTCCCCAGGCTCCAAAGCGCTCCATTGTAAAGGTATGTTTTCCCCACAGCAATTAGCAAGTATTCTATTGGGTAATATTTTGGCACCATATGAATATCATGTTCTCGAAAGCTTTCCCCTAATGGTTTTAAGCATCTTTGCCTTTAATTATTTCATTGAGGTGGCAGAACACTGATTTTCTACTTCTAGCATTCCTCTATGTTTAACTGAAATTATTCCATAAGAAATAGCTTCCTTCATCAATAGTTCCTTCTAAACAATAAGAAATGTGGAACTGGGGGTGGAGCTCACTGGTAGAGCATTTGCCTAGCATGCACAAGGCCCTGAGTGCAATCCCCAGCACCAGAAGTGGGGGCAGGGGGCGGGGGGACCATGCAGAAAGAATCAAATCAATCTGGAATATAGAACAGTTAGCTAGAGAACTGGCCTGATGTCTTCCAAAAGGAGAAAAGGGGAGACTGACATGAGGGAATTGTTTTAGACTACAACAGATTTAACAAAACAGAAAACCAAATGCAATACTTGACTCCTGACTGAACCTTGAATTTGGAAAGGAAGGAGCAGGAGCTACAAAAGACATCTGGAAATACAAGAGAAGTATAAATATACTACGCAGCAGGTAATTTTAGGAAATTACTGATCATTTTCTTAGGTGCCGAAAAGTATTGTGGTTGTGAAGCAGCTTGTCCTTATCTGTAGGAAATGCAAGATGAAGTATTGAATCTATTACTTTCAAACCATTCAACAAATAAAATGTACATAAAAAAGAAATATGAAAAAAATGTTAGTAACTATTGAATCTAGGTGATGGGATGGAAATAAACAGTGACTATTTTTTCATATTTTCTGTATGCTTTAAATTTTCCTTAATAAAAAATTGGGAAGGGAAGCATCAGTGACCATCAGTAGGTACGATCTCAGGCAATACTAACCAAAGTACAAAGAGGATTACATACTGTGGTGGGGTGTGAGGTCAGAGGGTGTCCTCTGACTTGCACTGATTGGGAACTACAGCTTTAGAACCAGGAAGCTCCTCTAAAATGTTCCCTGGGATCAAACTCAAGCAGAAAAAGGAATTAGGAGCTGAGTGTGGTGGGAGGCTGAGACAGGAGGATTGCAGGTTCACAACCAGCCTCAGCAACTAGCAAGGCCCTCCACAATTTAGGGAGACTATATTTTAAGGGCTAGGGGGTAGCTCAGAGGCAGAATACTCCTGGGTTCCATCTCTAGTACTATAAAAAAAGAAAAGAAAAAAAAATTAAGGAAAGTAATTAAGCACATTGGTGTACTAAGTAAGTAAGTCTACAGGGGCCCCCAACTATTTGTGTACAAAGAAAAGTCCTATTTAAATCATTATTGCTTTCCTCCTCAAGTGACATATTGGTTCCAGGTACCTCACAAAGAACCCTGGGTCTCCACAACCATCGGCAAAGAACAGCTGCTAACTGCTAACTGCCTTCAGTAAATGAAGGTCTGGACACAACTGGGCCATATCCTGTGGTTAGCTCCTTATAAGCATGGAATTGCACCTTGACTTAAAAGGGGCAGAACTTTTGAAAAGACTTAACCAACTTACACAATTTAACCTTAGTTTTTAATTATTAATTATTGCTGTATCAGGGATTGAACCAGGAGGCCTCTATCACTGAGCTTTCCATTTTTTATTTTGAGACAAGGTATAGCCAAGTTGCCCAGGCTGGCCTTGAACTTGCAATCCTTCTGCCTCAGCCTACTGAGCTGGGATTAGAGGCATGAGCCACCAGGCCTGGCTTGGTTGATATTTTAATGTATACTCATCTTGATCACTAGTAATGTTTTTGGCCTCAGGCTACACCAAATTCATCCTTTCATTCTCTTGAGAAATATTTATTGAGCACCTACTATTTGTCAGGCATTATGCTGGGTGCTGGGTATACTACAGTGAAAAGGACAGATGGAAACTGCCTTCAACAACTATGCTGTATGGCTCCTCCAAGAGGAGCAGCAGCACATTTAAGCCTGTGCTTCATTGGAGGGAAGACAATGAGAACCATGACACAATAAATTGAGGAAGACTTCAGGCATGACAGCTCGCAACATGAAACAAACTTTTTAATCCCAGCACTCAAGAGGCTAAGGTAAGAGAATACTAGAGCCCAGGAGTTCAAGGCCAGCCTGGGCAACCAAGACTCCATTTCAGAAGGAAAAACACCAAGAAGCCTACAAAAGAAAGATCTACTTTTTAAAAAGAAATCTAAGAAAAATAGGATGATCAAAGAACTCAAGGCCACTATTTCGTTTGAAAGCTCATGGCATTATCTCTGGCTAGTCTCTGCCACTTCTCTCCTCGTTCCAACTAATCCACAATGCTTCCCACACTCCTGTCTACAAAGAAAAGCAGACAAACAGAACTGACCCTTCATATCCACCCTCAGACATGTCAGTGGCCTAAGATAAAAGCAAGTTTTCTATATACTGGCTCCTCCATCCTCGTCTCCCTCATGCCCACAAACTCCAACTATAAACATGTTCTCACCCATTTCTTACTCTTTTGTGACAGAGAGCACACTGCTTTGCTTGCTTCAAAACTTTCCATAACCAACCTTGCTAGTCAGTCAAGAAGCAATTTAGATGTCATCATCTTCAAAGATACCTCTCCCAGCTCCTAGAAGCAGAATCTATTGCTCTCAACTCAGTGCTCACAAACTGCTCTCCCCACACGCCCATTTTGTACTACTTATCTCTATTTGTGACTCCCGCCTCCACTGCACTGGGCTCTGAGCCCTTCCAAGACAAGGACTGTAGAGGATTCATTTTTATATTCCCAATGCCTAGCACAGGACAGAAAACTGCTATAGCTCAATTTTATACTGGAATAAAATATGAGGTGGAAGTGATGTTGCTAGACATTTGGACACAGTACTACAACTCCTGCAGCTAGATTTAGTCAGCACCAAAGTCTAAGCATCTGAAACAGGGAGGAGGAGAAAGATACAATGAAAATAAAACTCATCCCAGCAAAAAAAAAAAAAGAGGGGGGAGCAGTGGAGGAGATGGGGAGTCAAAATGCTTCCCCTTTCCTCTGCACCCTAAAGGTCAAGTCTAGGAACTAGAAGGCTGGGAAATGCCAGGCATACCTTGAGAAAAAGAGCTGGGAAAATGTTTTTCCCTTCCCTAGCAAGGTCATTTCTATGGTAACCAAAACTGTAAAGGGGGAAAGCACACTGCAGAGAAAACCCCTTTCTTTATATTCCGCTCCACCTCCACTCTTACCCTTCTCATCAGTAAATACAAACACAGGCTGATGTAAGAAATTAGAACTACCTAATGGAAAAAAAAAATAAGGAAAAAAGAAAGCACAGTCTTTTTTCCATGGGCTTAAATGGTAAGGTATAGGTTATTCCAAATCTATACACCAAATAACTCAACGGTCACTGCTTCCTTTTCCTGATCAAGTCAGCTGATGTGTTTATAGCTTTGCAGTAAAACCCCACACATGCCAGACTATCTAGACAAGAAGGTAAGGGGAAAAGGAACTGGAAGAAATAAGGAAAGTGATGGAGAGAAGGAAGTGATAGTCAGTGTGAGGATAGCAGAGGGACTGCTGCCCCTTTGATCTGAGGATTAGTTTTGTTGTTGTTGTTTTACTTTGGCTTTGTCTATTCATTTATTTTAGTTTAATGCCCTAGTAAATAATGATACATGGTTAATGCGGGCTCATCAGCGCAGCCGGCCTTTTAGCTGAGTGCTACAAGAGAAAGAATTCTGCATCGTCATGTCTTCCATGGCCACTAACAACCATTAAGCAATACAATGTAATATACATCTAAACACCACACTGTTTTATGAGAAATGCTAAAACAGTACCAGCAACCAAAATAATGGCCCAGACTTTGAATCAAGATTCAATTTTAAATCTCTAAAAGCAATGCAGTAGTCGTCTTTAAGTACTAATAATCTCAGAAGAAAATCTCTCAAAGGATTCAGCTAATACATATGGATGAACCAAAGTCCAGTGAGACTTAAAATAATGCTCAAGGGACGCAGGATGAATATGCTACAGTTTAAATGGTTCTAACAACTTGCATTAATCCGTTTTAACAGTCGGCTGGCCTCAGGCAGAGCTGCTTTTCTGATTCCATCCCCCCTCCCCAAAATGTTCAAGTCTTATTCATTCCTAAAAGATTAATCTATGCAACATCCACCCCCTTGTTGCTCAAAGAAAATGTTGGTTCTTTTTATAAGTTGCCATCCATATGAAACATGTAATCTATAAGATCATGGCTCATTTTTGGAAGAAATAGCAAGATGTTCTGCTATGCAAATGTAGGCAACTCTTTCTCTCTGGTAATACATAACCTTCCATGAGGTAAAGGGCTCTAACACCCCAGCTCCCTCTTATAAGGAAAGTCCCATGAGCTTTCAAGGCTGACAAAAAGCAAGCCCCTCTACAGAGAGCCCAGGAGCTCCTGCAGAGGAATGAATCTTCCCTGGTTGCAGTTCCCCTGTGACATTGTGCTTAAAAGGTTCTCAGCAATACTAGGGCTTTGGTACCAGTCGCCTTTGTTCAGATTACAGGTAGATGATCTAAACACAGGCAACAGAAATAAATACAAATTATACCAAGGTTTCCATCAATTCTTCAGGCCACTTGAATCTGGTTTCTGTTTCTGAAAGTCTTTTCAGTGGGTTCAAATCACCCCCAAATTGCAAACTCCCAATCACCTCCAGGTGTTCAAGAAATGGTACTGAATGTATAAGAAAGACCAGGCACTGCATTTAGAGATAAGTGACACTGGCCCTTCTTCTAAAACACTTACCAGTTCATGAGGAATGTGGGTCTAAGTCAACAAGTGGGAATAGTACAATAAGTGCTACAAAAGCCCATCATCAGCATAATTATTGCATAAAGTTGCAACAATTTCACTTGGTCAGGAAAAAAAGGCAAATAATGAGAGGCAATCTCATTTTCCTGAGCATTTGAGGACTCCCCAGGGACGGCATATCTCTGTCCACTTTACATGCACCGTCCCATTCAATCCTCAGAGGAATCCTATGCAGTATTATTAGGTCCACTGTACAGACAAGGAAATTAAGTCACGATGATGAGAATAAAGCAGAGCTAGGAATCCTACCCACATGTATCCGACAGAGAGACGGCAAAAGCGGTTATAGAATTATGTCACACACTTAAATTCTTATCAATTTGGTAATGAAACATTTTAAAATTGTATCCTATGTAAAAAATATTACATTTTTCCTTTTTTTTTGTGGTCCTGGGATTGAACACAAGAGTATTCTACCTCAGAGCTATCTCCTCAGCATTTTTTTTTTTTTTTTGGTCCTTTTGTTTTTGTTTTGAAACAGGGTCTTGAGCCTTACTACATTGCTGAGGGTGTCCTCAAACCTGCAATCCTCCTATCTCAGTCTCCCAAGTACTGGGATTACATGGATTGTGTTGTGTGTTTGCTTGCTTGTCCCCAAATTCCTCACATACATCTTCAATATCCATGTCTTCCCAATAAAAGAAATAGCCACTCAGGAAGTTGATGCACACTAACAGTCTATACCTGTTTGTTACAGAGAACAATCGCATAACCATGAGAAAAGATACCTAAAAAGACCTTAAGCTAGCAATGCTTTGCAAATCCTAGTGTCATTAAGAAAGTATTCTTAGGGAGCTTTTTTTTTTTTTCCCCATAGCATAAAGGGAACCTGATATTTGAGTTCATATAATAAATGAAACCTGGAAAAACTTTGAAAATTATTAAAAATAAAAATTACCTGTCAAAAATGGAAATTTATTTTGACCAAATTGCAAACTTCCTAAAAAAAAAAATTTTGTTCTATTGTGGAACGTGTTCTACCCTACAGAACCATTTTCTTAACAAGCTGGAGTTGTGTGACACTATGCAACACAGCCACTAGGTGGTATCTCAACCAGTTCAAGACTCTCAAAGACCACCATCAGTAATAACTCAGAACTAACTGGAAAAATAAATACTCTCTCTCTCTGGAAGCTCAAACTCTGTCTTGCTGATTTCAAAATTTTACTTTTGACTCTGACACCAAAAGAAGGGGAAGAAATGTTGAAGAACAAAATTAGAATCTAGGAGCACTTTCCCCCAAAAGGAGAGTGAAGAAATAACACGGAAAGAAAAACAAATTCTATGAATCAAATGTAAAAGACAACTGAAATATTTAAGCAGAAGTGGTCTACAGGTACTATTTACAATAAATGATTTTAAGATGCTTCATAACATAGAGTCTTCTTGACTATTTGCTATGTTTTAAACAATATGAAAATTAAGTTTAATCCAGAGGAGAGCCTAACTCAAATAGTAATTTACTGTGCAATGCTAAAAGGCTTAACAAGTTCCATAAAGAATTTAAGTTATGAAAAAAGAAATCATTTCTAACAGCAGGGTCCGTCCCTGAAAAAGAAAGTTTCAGAAGAGAAGTCAGTTATTATATCCTAAAATCTAAGTGCAAAATAGGATCCTTGGGTGGGCTAGGGTGGACGGCAGCCTTTCCATGTCTGTTAGGTTGACACCACACACAACCAAGACCCCACAAAGGGACCTTACCAGGCAAGGCCTGTGTGTGGTTCACACCATTAACATTCTCCTTGAAGGGATAAAGAACACTGGGCTCCATGATCACTACCCAGGATATTTCAAAGTCACAGGATTTAAGAAGGAAGAAACAAATACAGAAAACAGATGCACTACTGTTCAGGAAAATAACCCACAAATAAATAGAAAACATGAAAATTAATTTAAAGCCATTTGCTTCTGTTTATATGATTAATCTTTCTAGGTAAAAATCTCCTTAATCTTCTTTACTGATAATCTTTTAAACAGCACAAACAACTTGTTCTGCAACTAAAAGGAAGTTCATGCAAAATTCAATAGCTCTGCCTGGTTTAGACTGGAGCTAGCCGGATATTCAAATCCTGAGAGGTCAGCTCAACCCACACGGTGCGGAATATTAGCTCAGCTTCTGAATGAGGCACTGCCAATTTCTTTTGATTTCTGTTTTACTTAATTTCCTTTGATGACAGAGCCCACACCTAAAGAGCACAATGAATCTTATTAACGAAAATTTTCCTCTGCCTCCTCCTCTCCCTTCTTCCCCCCCTTGCACCCATGCTGTCTTCACTAACAGGATGGAAACTGGGGGGTCAGAACAGAGTTCCCTTGAGACTAGAAGTGCCTTTCCCATGTCCTCACACAGCCTTTCCCATCCACAAGCAGAGCTTTGTCAGGTCTCAAACCAGGTCATTAACTCCTCCACTAAGTCAGACATACCTTTTGGAAGGATCTTTCTGAAGACACAGTGAAAGTAATTTTCTAAAGGACTTGCCATACTTTTTCATCATTTCTTTATCCTCTACTCCGGTTTCTAAAGTGGGTGGGTCATTTTGCAAAGTCAACATTAATACCTGCAGCAGAAACAAACATGAAGACAGAAACTCAGTACAACGATTGCTACCATAGAGTTCGTAATTTTTTACAAAAGTATCAAAGACCTTGCTTGATTAGGTACAAACATGCTATTCCAGGATTTTAACTTTCCAGAAATTGTGTACGGACAGTACTCATTTCCTTTTGCAAATCTGTTCATGTACCCTTTAACTTTTTTGTTATTCCATTGACAGAACTTATGAAATTTGCTCTGCTTTTAAAATGATCTCCCAAAGCAACTGGGACAGGATTTCTGGGAACTGGTTCTCACAGAACTAAGGAGCATGTAGCTCCCACCCAGCTGGTTAGGAAAGAGGACTGTGAAAGGGAGAGAAAGGACATTCATGTGTACAGACTATTCAGAAGTAAGGAACTGCCTGTCCTCAGGGTTTCTGTGACATATTACCAACCCTAAATATAAAACCACAACATCCCAGGAGGTAACATGATTTCCTTAAGAAAAATAAAATGAGAAAACATACAGAAAATTGCTAAAAAGCCTTGGCAAAATTGAGAAAACAAGATACTGAAAGACAGCCAGAAGAGAATCGAGTTATGAGAAACCATAATCAGATCAAAAGGCTAGGCCGCTTTGGAGCAGACAAAATGAAATAAAATGTAACTTCAAGTCACAACTGTAAAAACCCCACTGGCTCACACTAACTTCAAAACTATTTGCTTTCAGAAAGTAGAATGTATAGCAAACTATTGACCTCCAAAATGAGTAGACCTCATTAATGCATAAATCAGCTTTAATTTATGCAAATGCTATACATGCCAAGACTCTTTTCAAACACTTTCAGATGTGTGAATAGATGAAGGATGAAAGTGACAGTTTATTGTTTGGGGAGGAGAATAGCCAAAAGGAGAATGTGGGGATGGCAGATTCTGAAGAATCCTCCCAATGGGCTTTAGGCTGGGACAGTAAGTTCCACTCTGGATTGAGGTAGTGAGGACTAAGAAATAGAGGATGGAAGAAAAGAAAAGAAGAGATAATCAAAATTAGGTGGAAGAAGAAGTTCTCTGAGGGACTTTTTCCCCAAAAGGTCACTTCTGTTGCTTATACTCCAATTTTAAATTTTCTGCTAAGGTATGGACAGAAAGACACAGACATATACATACACATACACACACACACACACACACACACACACACACACACAAACTCGAGCATGTGCACGCAGACACGCACACATGTATATACTAAGATTTAAACTATATTAAAAATAGAAATATAAAGAAAGAAAAACAATCAGAGGCAGTAGTGATGCTCAGTGGAAGAGCACATATTTAGTATAAGAGGCCTGGGTTCAATCCCCAGCACTGGGGAAAAAAAAGGAAAAAAAAAAGAAAGAAAGAAATTAACTATGCTGAAACCTTAATAAAATTTGTCTATGATTCATTATATTAGGGATGTTATTTTCCTTCGTTATTATTTGTACTTCCAAATGCTCTACAATAATAAAGTGTTGTTTTTCAGAGAGTGGAAGGTACTGAAGAAACCCAGCTAAGCACATGCTACATTTTTTTTTTCATCAGTAAGGCTATTTAACTTTTTATCTTCAAGTTTTAATTTTTCAATTCTCCTAATTTTCCAAACAAATATGAAATAAATATAAAACACATTCTTTATAAAATGCCTTCATCATTTCTATGGCACTATTTTAGCCCTAAAACAAAATCCAGTTGGAGAAATTCACCCTGATGCTATTATCTCAGAACTAAGAAAAATAGATAGGCCAGATAAAAGAATGACAAAAACCTAAAAATAGTATTCAAAGTATATGTTGCTTCCTAAAAGCACTATGACTCAAGTCAGATGAGCCACCAACTTTATACTACACGGGCAGGGGTGAAATCATGTAGACCATTAAAGAAAGAAAGGGGAAAAAAAAAAAAAAAACTTAAAATATGGGAAATCCATCAACAAAGATGACATCACCATAATCTATTCCTACATTTTCTCTGGGGACCTGGGATTGTTCTACTTTCAAAAGTAATGGCTAGCATTTGTCATAGCTATCAACCTCCATCGACCAATCTGATCACATTCTTGCCTCAACCCTACACTAAGAATGTAATTCAAGCTTCACTGCTGGGAATTGTACTACTTTTGTCCATGCTACCCACTAAGAAAATCAGAAGGCATTCAACTTGGCTACTTCCCTCTGTTAATTCTTCTCAGGCCTAAGAGGAAAATGAGTATGTTCAACAGAATTAGAGAACAGGTGCCATCCATTCACATTTCAAACCCAACATAGTATGTCCAATAGTAATTACTTTCATAGGAGGGTATTTGTGATAAGGCGCTGCTCCTGTTGCTAATTCAATGGCAGTTATTCCAAAACTCCACATGTCAGCCTTGAAGTCATAGCCTCTCACCTAAGAAAGAAAATTAACAGAAAAAAAAGAAAAAACACAATGATGCAGCAACCATGTCACCAAGTCCCTACTATCTGAGAAATCCAGAGTTATTTATGCATTAACTTTCGCATTAGTTTGCTAAGGGCTGGCAATCTGAAATTAAATCTAAAGTACATGATGCATTCTATGAAAATGATGTATCTGAATGAAATGTTGGTGTATTAATGATATGTACTAACTGTATATCTAACAAGGTAACATTTATTTTTTACCTGTTCCATGACTTCAGGGGCCATCCAACATGGGGTGCCAACAAATGTTTTTCTTACTTTATTCCTCGTAACATCACCCCCTGTGGCTAAGAATGCACTTACCCCAAAATCTGAAAGGGGAAAAAAAAAATCAACCTTATTTTATGTAAGACATTCTTGCTTATAAATTCTGACATTTTGAACATATCTCTTCCTGGTGAGCTTTAGAGTGGTGATGAATTGTTGCAAATCTATTCAGAGAGCTGTCTCAGGCATATGCCAGGGTGATCCTGCCATCTGCCACCCTCTACACTGTAGAGAGCACCATCACAGGTAATAGGCCAGCCACCACCCCCCTCCAGCCAAGAGCTCTGCATAACAAATTATGTTTTCTACTAAAAAGGTATCAAAAGCCATAATTAATCATAAAGGATTACAACATCAATGAAAATATAAACACAGTTACAAAGCCATGAACATATAGCATCTTAGTTTTAGCCAAGATTCATTTTAGAAAATCATTTACAAGAATATCACCGGAGAAAGTAAAAGTAGTATGTGGTATATTTCTTTTTCACATTTTTTATGATGATTTTCTAGTCTCTTTAATTCCAAGTTTTCAGTGTTTGGAGAAGTAATGTTTTAAATAATAAAAGGTTAATAGCATCCATCTTCTACATTCTCATGTCCTCAACTAAATAGTGTTTACTAACACCTGGTCCAAAACCATAATGGCAAATCCGCAAGCCTAGGAATATAAAGCCAACAAGCCTAGGTTTGCTCACATGCAACAATCAGCAAAGACTGGTTTCTTCCGATGTTTCTTTCTGAATCATTTTCATAAGTACAGACAGAATGCTTTGCAGAGTTTAAATAATACTGCTCCTAACACCCATTATATATTAGAAGCTCATTTTTCAAGAAAATAATTAGGCGTATATGAACGCCTAGTGCTTATTACTATATGAAATCCGATTACATGTTTGCATAAAGGTTAAAAGTAGCTACTAAGTTAGAGTACTCATTGGTAACAATCAAGTCAACAACCCCTGGCTAGTGAACTGGTAGACAGTAATAATAATAATTAAAAAAAGGTAGTTAATATCTCAAAACAACATAGAACACTATGCCATGTGGTTCCTGCAAATTGCTCTGATATAATTCCCGTTTGCTGGCTCCCTTTGTTGACTGTCAGGATGACAGCAATTACCAAAGAACCACCTCAAGTACAAACCAAGGTCAAAACGCATTAGCATTTGCTTTAGGCCTGTAATATTAAATTATGCAACTGTGTGACTTAATAACATTGTAACTGGTTTCCTAAGTGGAAATATGTTGACTGTTTCATTTTATTTACATTTAAATATACTCAACTCCCAAAAGGATTTCAATTACAAGTAAAAGCAATCAAAATTGATAAATGGAGTCTTTGTTCCAACTGCTACTCTGATGTTAATACAGAGCAAAAGTATACTTTGAAATATTGCCATATAATTTAATTTGCATATATGGGCCACCTCTAAAATGCTTTGAATTTTTATACTGAAGTCAGAAAACTGAAGCCCTGCAAAAAGAAACTTCTAGAACCAGTCAATCGAGTCTCTTGTAGGTGACAGAAAATACAATTCTTCTCTCATAGAGAGTTACATGAACTGAACCATTTGTGGGCATCTACTATATCTGGCTAGAGAGGAATATGATAAGGCTTTCAAAAATATTAAATTCAGCTGGGCGTGGTGGCGCACACTTGTAATCCCAGCATTTGGGAGGCTAAGACCGGAGGATCTGGGTTTGCAGCTAGCCTCAGCTACCTAGTGAGGCACTCCGCAACTTAGTGAGACCCTATTTCAAAATAAAGAATACAAAATAGGGCTGGAGGTCTAGCTCAAAGGTAGAATCCCCCTGAGTTCAATCTCTAGCACTGGAAAAAAAATTAAATTCAACAATTAATTTTATATCCCATTTATTTAAATTATTATATATCATGATAATATAAAATAAATTTATATCATCTGCAAATAATTACAGATATGGGTAAAAGCTGCTTTAGAGAAAAATACTCTTTTAAATATAGCTAAAGCAATCCTATATGCTAAAGTCTCTTCCTAAGACATAATGCAGAAAAAAGTCCATAGTTAACATTGGATTTTTTGTTTGTTTGTTTTTTGGTTTTGGGTGGTACTGGAGATTGAACCCAGAGGCATTCTACCTCCAAGCTACACCCTCAGCCCAATTTTTAATTTCTTATTTGGAAACAGAGTCTCACTGGGTTTCTGAGAGCCTTGGTAAGTTGCTGAGTCTGGCTTCGAACCTGCCATCCTCCTGTCTCAACCAACCACATATTGAGATTATAGGCGTACGCCACCATGCCCAGCATTAGATATTTTTTCAACTCCTTAAAAATACTATCTGCTTACATTAGACATTTTAAAGGCTGGAAAAACAGCTGAGAAAGACATTACAGTAACGATTTGTTATTGACAATACATCTTTCATGATTCACGTATTTATCCATAGCCTCCACTTAGAACACTCACTTTAAAGTTATAAACAGATGGTTAAATGTCTTTAAAGCTCAGAATGAAAACTCCAGAAGCAGAAAACACCAATCCTAACATCCACTGGCTCTTGTGACTACAGAATAAATACACAATTCACTCCTATGTATGGCTAATGTGTATATAGGAAGATTTGTGTGTACTGAGGAACAGAACATTTAGACCAAAGTACACCATGTGCTTGTACAAACAGGAATATTGGTATATTCTGTTGAGACAGCTTGCATATGACAGTTGAGAACAAAGTGGCAGAACACTGAAGTGTTTCCTACAGGGTCCAGCTATAGACCAGAAAGGAATGGAGTCAGACACACTCTGGTCGGCAACCATGGACATTTCTCTAGCAACATGGAATCAAAGGTCCCACATAAAGTTAGCCAACCCATCTTCCTGCCAGCAAGAATGACTGGATGTAAACCAGGAAGAATGCTGTCATCCCAGTAACTAAAAGGTTCCAGCATCTTTTGAATCCATCTACTTTCCTTCCCCCCAGGCACTGCCTCAGTTTCAGCCACCAGGACTTCTTGCCAAGATCCCCATGACAGCTCCTAGGTCCCCAGTGCCCACCCTCCCAGGATCCAGACTCCAGCACCCAGGCCTTTCTATGTCACAGACATACTCTCTTTGTACCCTCAGGATGAAGTTGAAAAGCTTCAGCCTAACACATCAACCCAACTCCCCTTTCATCTCCTGCCTTATCTACACTACTCTCAGATCCAGATATTGAGCTCCAGCTGCACTAAACTGCTTGTTTTTTATTCCTGAGGCCATCACCCCCTTAACTTCACCAGTGCTGCCACTAGACATGATACTGTCATCCCCAGGCATGGCTCCCTCCACTCTGAGCAGGGCCACCAGCAGAGGGCGCTCCGCATGCTCTTCTCAAAGGCAGAAGGGCTCTGGCCTCCTAACTCTTCTGTTTCCTTTGATGAACATCCATTACCTGCGCCTAATTTGTCATGCAACAATTACCTAACTCTGGTCACTGTCTTATTTTTTGTGTGTGCATGAACCTTGAGGAGGATCTGCAGGATTCTGAGGCACAGTTACCTGATTTTAGGAGTGGCAGATCTGTCAGGAAACGTCATGAATGGGCAAGAGCTGGAGATCACAGCAGTCAGGCACAAGATGAGACTATTCCCCATCTATGTGACTCTAACGAGTAACACTGGTGGCCTCTGTTTCCTATCAGGCTTCTTACTTGGGCCTATTTTTAATTTACTTTCAAATTTATAAGAGTCTCTTACTTTTTTTTACCCTATGTAAATAGTCCTTATAATAACTGTTAGGTGGATGGAAAAGCTACTGTTCTCTGCCTTTCAACAAAGAAGGGGGTAGGCTGAGAGCTCAGTTTTGGCATTATAGAGAGGTAGAAATAAAATATGAGAAAGATATGTTTCCTGACCTTGAGAATAAACCATCTTACCATCTTGGTAGGAGGAGATATGAAATAACAGACAATGGAGCAACGTGTAGTGTAAAATCTAATGCTTTGTTGTCTATGTGGGGCACAGGAGCTACAACCATCATGATCAGCTGACTGTTCACCAAAGTGGACCTTGGGCCCAGCCTTGAAAATGAGGTGAAGACGTGGCCAGGGAATCCTAGCCAGAAATGAATCCCATGCCACCACTCAGCATGAGCAAAGCACAAGTGTGGAACCAAGAAGAAAAACCATCCGACAGCTGTCAGGCTCAGAAACTCGCATACCTTCAGGGGCCAGGCAGAAGCGTCCTGAAAACACGCAGCACAATCTCAGTGACTGGGGGCACTTGACACAGCCTCAGTGGTGAGAGTCCCGTCCCCTCTCAGGACCTTCCCACACAGGTCTACAGCAAGCCTCAGCCACTCAGCTGGAGCAGAAGCTGCTGCCATGGAAAGGTGGACCCCGTGCTGCCAGATCTCCCAGTTTTCCCAGGGAAGCCGAACATCAGGATCCTCATGTACAAGCTCCCTTTTGTTGTTGTTGGCAACAAATCCATTAAAATTTAAGAAAAAAAAAAAAAAAAAACAGAAAAGCGATTTCCCCTGCCTAACTTAGTCTGTAAAACTGGTCTGCCAACTATGTTGTTGTGATGTCTAAAATTCACTTAAAATACTTCAGCATGTGCAGAGTTGGCCCTGTGCTTGCAATCCCACCTCCCAGGAGGTCAGCTGGCCTTTTGACCAAGAATGCCCAGTGCTGGTGGTTATGGTAGCATTGATTCAGGGGAACAGAGGCAGCTGCTAGAAGTACTTCTATTATCCATATCTAAACATAGCTCATTATCAAGCTGTCAAAAAGGGTTTACTGTTAGGAAAAAAACAGTGACCTGTGGAACAGTATGATGCTTGTCAGAAATTCGTTTTACCTGATTTTGAAAATGGAGGTTTTCAGCACACAGAGAGTGGCCAAAATAATTTAGATACTCTCCTCACCCCTGTGTGGACAGAGCAAACGAACCCAGTTAAGCCTAAGTATAGACTAAATCCCTAACGAGTTCTATATGTATCTCAATTCCTGATGCCAATTATAAGGGAAAAAAAAAAAAACCACATCTGGAATCTTGGCATGTCTGACTCAAGTGAATTTCACTCACAAGGAAAGAGAGCAGGGATTTCCATGAGCTTACAGAACAAACTGTGATACCCATTTAGGGGCTTGTTTGCTAATCAATGACAAAATTAGTCTGCAAATTGATTTCCTTAAAGCCTAAGAAGGAGGCTGTTGGTAAGGAGCCAACCCCCACCTATCTCAAACGTCTACAACAAGCCGGGCGTGGTGGCACACGCTTGTAATCCCAGCATTCGGGAGGCTGAGACCGGAGAATCCGGGTTTGCGGCCAGCCTCAGCTACTTAGTGAGGCACTCCGCAACTTAGTGAGACCCGGTTTCAAAATAAAGAATAAAAAATAGGGCTGGGAGTATAGCTCGGAGGCAGAATGCCTCTGAGTTCAATCCCCAGTACCGCAAAAAAACAAACAAAAAAAAGGTCTACAGCACCTACTATTAGCTTTGAAAGGGAACCTGAGTTGTGCGTGGAAAAAACAGGCTTAGAGTCAATTCACCATTTGGTTAGAGTGGTAGAATCAATGTCTGATGTTCAGAGCTTCCTAAAATGTAGTCACAAAGGGATGAGAGACAGTGACTCCTTGGTGCTCTAAGTGACTGGTTGGGAAGCAGAGGGAGCCCTGAAACTTTTAGGGGGCCCTGACAGAGCTCTTGGCTACAAAGCAGACTCTTTTTTTCCTTCAAAGGCCATGATTTTCTAAAGCTGGGAAGCACAGGGTGAGATGGTTGAGGAGGCCAAGCACAGGGTCTGAACACCTGGGAAAGGAACTTGTACCTGACGCAATTAGCAACCAGGACTACTGCCCTGCTTTCACTCTAAAGAAGAAGAAAGTTGGGCTTTGTAGTGTACGCTTGTAATTCCAGTACTTGGGAGGCTGAGACAGGAGGATCGAAGATTTTCAGACAGCCTCAGCTACTTAGTGACACCCTCCGCAACTTAGTGAGACCCTGTTTCAAAATAAAGAATAAAAATAAAATATGGCTGAGGGTGTAGGTCGGAGATAGAATGCCCCTGGGTTCCATCCCCAGTACCACCAAAAAAAAAAGAGGAGGAGAAAATAATCATGCAGGGGTGTTCCGGAAAGGAGAAGGTCTAGAATCAGGGCACACTACAGCTATAACCTGGCAGTAAAATCAACAGGGCTGGTATGTGGATAGAGACTCTGGAAATGGGAAGGATTATACAAATTCTTAAGAAAATATGATGATTTAGAGGTTACTGGAATTGGAAAAGAAGAAGGCATAGGAAGATTAAATGGCTTGTCAAGGAACACATAGCAAGTTACAGAGGGTCTGAATAAAACCCACAGTCCATCAGAAAGGGAGTTAGCAGCTCAGCCCCCAGTCTCCTCTCTGGGAAAGTTCATTGTATTTTTCTTTACTGAAAAGGAAATTCAAAATAGGATAATGGGGTTAAATTTCCACAACTGTAAGCTCTTCCCTGAGTAAAGATCAAGTTGTGATTACCCAACTTGGAAAAACTAGTTTGAGGTTCTCTGGTTAATCCTAAATGTCATATTTATATCATCTAAACAATCCCTTTATAATTTCGTTTGGTTCCCAGTTGTTTTTTTCTCATGAGAGACTGAAACATGCTGCTCAACACCCAGGGCTGCTCTCAGCACTGCCAGCATCCAGCCCTGGGAACCCCAAAGGTTTCCTTAAAATGCTGCACCCCCAAGAGGAAGGGCCTTGTGACTTAAATTATGCAAACTGCATAATAATGGGTACAAAACAGAAGCAAGTCTTTTCTTTATTCTGCTAGGAACAGACTGTAAAACCATATGTTTCTACTCTGCATACTCTGTTGTATCAGGACGGGCATGAGTGACACAGCACCACACTCCTGTTCCACACTCAGCGGTGTGCAGGACCTGGGCTCACACATCACGGCCCGTGGAAAGTTGATTTAGACGTGATCCTGACCTTCTGGTGACAGGGAACATGGGGAAATATATTAAATTGAGTCACTATTACACAACCTGAACACCATGAGCAGGAGGAGCATGTTCCTGTGCCCCACGGGCCACGCTTGGAACGAGAAGCACTGTGTCCTGCTGGGAATTCCCAGGTGGGAGAGGGAAAGCACAGGCCAAGGAAAGCTGTGCTTACACAGTGAGAGGCTAGCCTCCCTCTTCTCACTAGAGTCTGCCTCCTTACTCCATCTACATTAATCTTCCCTAAATGCATTTCTGATCATAGCATTCTGGTCAAAATCTTTCTCCCTCCCTAGCACTGGAGAATAACAAAGACGCCATAATTCATAACTGAGTACCTACGGGGGGGAGGGGGCGGGGTTCAGTGTGTCTCCTTTGGAGGGCAGTGCTTTTCCAGCGGTCACACACTGCAGCCAAAGGCACTTAGTGTCTTTAACTCAGCAAATCACCACTTCTCAGTTTTATTGAGTGAATGTATAATTAATCCAGTCTTTGTACACCCATTTTATTTTATTTTTGTTTTTGAATTGAATACGGGCAAACTTTTCACTTTCCTGGAACCCTGCCATCATCAAAATGTCATCAGACCTCCGGGCACTGAGAGCCAAGTCCTAGTGGAAACAGGGAGGCGGTGCCCTCCTTCCCACCTGCTGGGGAATCTGCAACCCAAGGCAGGAGAGAGTCTGGCGGGTGCCTGTAGTGGCCAGGTGGACACCGGACCTATGAGCATCAGCAGGGCCCAGCACGATCCAGGGCAAGTAGCAGAACACAGAACCCAGGGGGCCAAGTCAGGATGTGGCAAGACCTGGGACAAGAGCCACCGACACTCACTGTGCTGGTTGCCTTCTTGAAATAATGCCACCATGCTCATAGCACCAGTTTCCTATTATTACAGTGGCATTTCAGTACACTGTGAATGTGGGCCTGACTATCCCAAGGGCAAACAGTGACACTCGTGGTATCGTGTATGTGGTCTGCAGTCAGAGGCACTTCGTGGGGGCCTGACCAGAACCCTAAAACAAAAGAAAGAGAAGAGGCCGCAAGGGAGGACACCGTGAGTGCAGAGGAGCCAAGCCTGTGCTCTGAGAGGGCACTCTGGCACCAAACAGGGTGGAACACAAGCCCCAACTGCACTCGCTACTAAATGACTTCTTTGAGCAACAGTTTCCTGAGCTTTAAAAGAGGGAGCTTAGAACACAGTAGGTCCTCAATACTATTAGTCCTTGTGGCTCACACCGTGGTTGACTACTCAGCATCCACACTCCATTCTACTCTACCAGAATCCTGATCTTGTTTGCCAGGCGTCAAGGGTGGATCTTACTGATCTCAGTCAATCGTGGTGCCTGGCCCCTCTACACCAGTGTGACTGGTCTGAGCACTGCCCTCATCTTGCCTATGAGATCTAAGAGGAATCCAGTGCAGGCTCCCATGGAGACATTTCCTCCTGAATGAAAGGACTAAGCCCACAAGGCTCATTGGCTTCTCACCCTTCCTGTGTGGGCACAGTCATGTGAAGATGTCACCCTGGGAGCAAGAGCAGCCCGTGAAGACACAGGTGCTGCCCACCAACTGGGAGTGCAGAAGGGAAAACTAGAAGGAGCCCATGACCGTTCTGATTTCCCTGGTCCCCTGCATCAACTCATACTGAATGCCCCAGACTTCTTGATATGGGAGGTAACCAAATGTCTTTGTTGCTTGATCTCCTGGCAGATAAATAGTCTGTTATTTGTACCCAAAGGCTTCTAACTCTGATTCCTGTCTCCTGTCTTTCCCCAGTCCAACCGTGTTTGCTTATACTGTCTGACTGCTGAGGGTTAACCACTGTATCAGAGGCCAAAGTCACTACAATCCCCAAAAGGACTTGGTAAAAATCAGCAAGAAAACAGTTTAGCACACAGGGCAATTTGGGATTTTAAAACAGCTCCAGTATTAAGCATGGCTTTTAATGCCAGAGGCACAAATCAAAACAAATAAATACACACGTGTCTCAAGGGGGATGGGGCACATACTACAAGAAGTCTGATATACTTTTCTGCCAAGAGTTGCTATTTGGAGCTAAGTTTACAAAAATCTCAAAGAAATGGAAGAATACACTTCTAGGAAATAGGAGGTAGAAATATCTTCAACATTCTAGTCTAAAACCTTGCTACTCCAAGTGGGGTCCACAGAGCAGAATCATCAGCCTCACTTGGGAGCCTAGGAAATGCAGAATCCCAGATCCTACTCCATAGCCACTGGATCAGAATCTGCATTGTAGCTCAGCTGAACCGATGCACAATGAAGCTGTAGACGCTTCCTAGATAGCTTGATTCATTATGCCTGGAAGATGTAAATGCATGGCCACCTCCAATGTCCCTCTTTCACCTCCTAGATGAAGAGAATCTCGGTTGTGAAGAGAGAGTATAGGAAAAAAACACTTATGTATGTTCATTCATGTATTTCATGACATGCTAAGAACAAGGGAAATACAAAACACACTCACATCCTACAGGGAACTATATAGTCCAATGTTGCCTCCCAACTGTGTCTAATCTGTCCAGCAGGACCCACTAATCCACACACATGGCATACCTCTATGACATTACTCGAGATTTTTATGAAATCCCGTTTTTAGTTACATGAAATCATTTATAGTCACAACACTTATTAACTGTCCACCACTCACAGCTGCTCAAGAGAGATGTCATGGTACAGAGAGAAAAGCTGGGGGTGAACGCTATTCTCAGCACAGATGTTTGTCTGTCTGTCTGTCTGTCTGTCTGTCTGTCTCTCTCTCTCTCTCTCTCTCTCTCTCTCTCTCTCTCTCTCTCTCTCTCTCCCTCCCCCCTCCCTCTCATATGAAAATCTCTGATGAGTCTCCAATGAGTGGAAGATGATATCATTATCTTATCAGACTGATAACTTTGAATTTGCACATCTTTTAAGTGAGTCACTAAGTAACTAAGTATGTTGGCACCTGATCCACCATTACTAAGCAACACCTGTCCTGCTCAGAAGAAAGCCTTGTAGCCCAGGCGGACCAAGAAAATGAGAATCCTCTGACACCCTCACCCCTCCTCCATTCCTCTCTGATCCTTTCATGGGGTCCAGGCTTTCATCCTGCTAATTCCTTCCCTTTAACAAATGGTGTTCCATGGCATTGTTTGGATCTTTGGGCTGGGGTCTCTGTCCACAAAATGAGGTCCAGGCTAGAAAACAGGATCCTGAAGAATTTCCCAAGTCTGGGCCCTGGAATGGCACTTATCAGCTGCTCTGAACCATGTTCAGCATTAATGAAGGAGAGGCAACTAATGACTGTCTTTGAAACATCAGAAAATGACAATTTCTCAGCCTCTTCTGACGGCAAATGAAAGAAATTAGAAGGCATCATCTTTTTATTTCCTAAAGGTTTTCATTTATACAAATAAGAAAAAACACAAAACAGTGAGTCTTCCCATACTTGGGTTCTCATCTGAATAGATTCCAGGCATTGCCATCAACAAGTTTCTTTTATATGCTAGAAGGACAGAATCCCAGGTCAGATTTCTCAAGGTCAATCATACACTGACACATGTGATCAAGAGATCACTAGAGGTCAATTTTCTATTAAATAGATATTGTAAACAAAGGAAAACCAAGATAATCACAAATCCGTTCTTCCCTGACTCCTCAGTGGGTCAGAGGGATAATTTATACATACTCTGATGGCTGAATATGATGACATATGCCTGTAATCCCAGTACTTGAGAGGCTAAGATAGGAGAATCGCAGGTTCAAGGTCAGCCTCAGCGACTTAGAGAGACCCTCAGGAATTTTGTCAGACACTGCTTCAAAATAAAAATGGTTGGGGGTATAGGTCACAGGTAGAATGCCCCTGTACCACAAAAAAAAAAAAAAAAAAAAAAAAAAAAAAAAAAAAAAAAAAAAAAACAGGAGGAAGGAGGAGGAGGAGAAGGAGGAGGAGAGACAGAGACAGAGACAGAGACAGAGAAAGAGAAAGAGGAAGGAAGGACTAAGAATATCATCTAATGAACATTTTTTGTTTAGTTGTCTTGTGGTGCTGGGGATTGAAGCCAGAGGAAGTCTACTTCCAAACTATACCCCCAGCCCTTTTTTATTTGTTTTGAAACAGGGTCTCACTAGGTTGCAAGGGCTGTCCTTGAACTTGCATCCTGTCTCAGTCTTCCAAGTACTGGGATTACAGGTGTGTGCCACCACACCCATCAGCTAATGAACATTTTGATACAAGATAGATAGGTCCTTGGAAAACATGTTGTCAGCCTTCCTTATTTTACATGTAAAAGAATTGAGCTCTGGGCAGCTGAACTGTCAGAAAAATATATAGTTGAAAATCACTAGCCGGGCATGGTGGCACACACTTGTAATCCCAGCATTTGGGAGGCTGAGACCGGAGGATCTGGGTTCACGGCCAGGCTCAGCTACCTAGTGAGGCACTCTGCAACTCAGTGAGACCCTGTTTCAAAATAAAGAATAAAAAATATGGCTGGCGGGGGGCGGGGGGTAGCTTGGAGGTAGAATGCCCCTGAGTTCAATCCCCAGTACCGCAAAAAAAAAAATTAAAAAAAAGAAAATCACTTAGGGGGTCAGAGGGAGCCTAATGGCAAGGACTGAAAGTGAAATCTGAGATCTCGGTGATCTGTTTTTATGACCTTCAGAATGACCTCAAACAAGTCCACATGTGCTCAGCAGTCATCCATCCCTTTGTCTGTGAGGTCTCCTTTGCAGAACTGTCAGGGCTACTGTAAGGAGACCACTAGGTGAGTATATTATACAGGTATTATCATTTCCCAAGCCAAAGACATTTTTTGGAAGTCAACGGGGGCTCCTGACTAGTCTATCCAGAAAGACAAGACCAAGCAACATGAATCAAATATTAATAAGTCTAAATTTCCAGTACAATATTTATATCCCCGTGGGAGGTCTTTTTTCAAACAAATCTCTACATAACTAGTTCTACTATCAGAAGTCTCCATTAAGCCATCATACCCCATCTGTACACTTGAAAGAGAGAGTCCCAACGGGAGATGATTAAAATAACAAAACTCAAGTTGCCACAAGTATTTAAAGAGACAATTGACATCTCTTCCACAAAATTTTGAGAAGGATCAGTTGAGGATAACATAATCTTCAAAGAATCTGCAGACTTTCAAATATACAAAGAAAACTTAGTATTCAAAACTCCTAACAACGAAGGGTCACTAAACTATGAGAATCGTATTTAACTCTGTTGTTCAGTACTCCTTTTTTTTTTTTTTTTTCAGTACTGGGGATTGAACTCAGGGGCATTCTACCTCTGAGCTACACCCCTAGCCCTATTTTTTATTGTGAAACAAGGTCTCACTAAGTTGTGGAGGCTGGCCACGAAGCTCCGATCCTCCTGTTTCAGCCTCCCAAGTATGGGGATTACAAGTGTGCACCACCACGCCTAGCTTCAGTATTCCTTAAATCTGCACTTACTATATAGCAATATTATCTTGGTTTGGATCAGGAATGATTTCCAAAAGCTCATGGGTGGAAGACTCGGTCCCCAGTGCAGCAGTGTCCAGAGGTAGGGCTATACCGAAGTCATTGGACTGTGAGGGCTCCGGCCTCACCAATGGGTCCCTCCATCAAATGGACAGTCCACTGCAATGGACTACTGGGAGGTGGTGGAAACCATAGGGCTTGGTTGGAGGAAGCAGGCCACTGGAGGTGTGCCCTTGGACTCTGTCTTCTCCTTGGCCAACTCCTCTCGATCTCCCTGTGTTTCTTGGCTCCCATGAGCTGAGCTGCTCTCCTCTGCCATGCCATTCCACCATGATGTTCTGCCTCACCTTGACCCAAAGCAATGGAACTGTAGGACCGTGGACTGAAAGCTCTGGAACCCTGAGACTCTTCTAAGTTGTGTCTGGTATTTGGGTTGCACTGTCAAAAAGCTGAATAACAAAAGTATGTTCAGTAATACATTCCTCAACTATCTTCCAAGTTCTCGGTGCCAATTCCAGTTCTGAGCACTCAGACTGACTGTGGAGGAGAAACCCTTGCCTTTGTGGAGTAGGTGTTTAAGTTGGGGCTGGGGAAAGAGGAGTGATAAACACAGATAATAAGCAAAATTACTAAGTGCAATAGATGGCAGCAATTCTCAGAATTGTACCTGAATCAATAGAGGTCTTCTTAAACCACTATTGCTAGCCCTGCCTTTGCTGTTTCTGATTCAGCAGGTCTGGGAGGGGGGAGCACATACTGTATTTTTATCAAGCTTAGGCTGATGCTGCTGGTCTAATATAGAGTACAATGATGTATGTAGGGCAAGAAATAGGAAGTATGGAGTAGGGCTTTGAAATCTGTCCCATGGTGGCTGTGGAAGTCTCACTGGTGTGACTTTTGAGCTCAGATCTGAGGGAGGTAAAGAAAAGAGTATTCTAGACAGGGGGAACGACACATGTAAAAATCCTGAGGCACAGCATGCAAGGCAAGGCAGCGCAGTTGTCTGGAGTAGAGGAAGGGAAAGGAAGAAACAGGAGGTGAGATTAAGGATATACTGAGGGACCAGATTAAGAGTTTTGACTTTCACTCTGAGATATAAAGAGATTGGAGGGTTGTGAGTAAAGCCATGACACAAGTCATCTTAGCTTAACAGCATTCCTCTGAATGCTGCACAAAGAACAGACCACAGTAAGACAAGGACAGAAGAAAGGCCACCTTAACAATGCAGACAAGAGTGGATGGTACCCTGGACTGGAGGACAGCAGGGGAGGGGGTGGGTGGGATACCACCAGCAATTGGACTTATCAAACAGGATGCTGGCTCTAAGGGAAAGACAAAGGTCAACACCCCAGTTCCTGGCTGATTCAAGAGAAGGATGGTCCTGCCATTAGCAGAAGCAGGAAAGATTGTGAGAAGGGCAGTTTGTTGAGGGACAAGGCAAGGGGGTTGGAGGATAAGAGATAGTTCTTCTGCATTGAAGTTGAAAGGAAACTTCAGAGCCTAAGCACATCCTTTTACAAGTGATAGAAATCAATACCAGTAAGGATTTATAATCCTTAGCTTCTATGTCCTCAAGACTCAATATATAGCCTCTGTATACCTTGGAATGTAAGTACATGTTAACACTATTTAAATTTCTAAGTCTATAATTAATGTATGATACATGCAGCAACTTATGTTATTGACCAAAAAATAATCCTACTTGTAATACATATTTAAAATGTATTCCCAAGACAAACTATTAAACTAGTCCAAATGTAGCTAGCTTAAATTCCTCAGAAATAGGCATCTCCCTTCACACATACAAATTCTAGACATTAAATTTGTATAGTTAACTGTTTAATGCCTGTCTCATTTGAACTGTAAACTCCATGACAGTAGCCAGGATGTCTCTGTTGCTTATTACCATATCAGGTCAGAGGACTGTGCCTGGAACTTAGTAAATACTAAATAAATATCTATCAACTAACCACTAAAGACACAGTGCACACAACCTAATGTTCACCTTTTCACCAGGAAAGGAGCAGGGTATAACAAATAGGAAAACAAAAGGCAAAAGAAAAAGTAATCAAGAAAACTGAGTTAAATTGCTGTGCTTTCAGTCTAAAAACTTGTCTGACCCAGACCTCTGTAGCTTTTGATAACATGAAATTTAATATAATAATAAGATTATAGGCCCTTAAAGGAAGGAAATTTTGAAAGCAGAGAGGGAGGGAAGACAGAGAGGGAGGGAAGGAAGGAGAGAGGCTGAGTCCCACCTGCCTCATGGCTTCCTAGCCACTTTCCTGATGCTCAGCTCTGTCCCCCATGCAGCTGAGCGTGCACAGCTGAGGAAAAATTCCAGCAGGGGAGCAGCGCAAAGCGATTCCTCTCCACTGGGTTCACCCAGTAAGACTTCCTTAAGTTGTTGCTCAAATAACTGCTAGCAGCTGTTGAGGGATGGGAGGCTGCTGAAAATCTCCCCAAGCGTTTCTTACTGACGGTGTGCAGATGGGATGCAAAAACCAAGTTTCCACAACTGATTACATTCTTGTTTTATGCTAAAGTCTTCACCAAATGTTAACATTTTTCAAGATCCCCCAAATCAAAGAGCCAAATTAATTTACCATCCTTATTTATTTAAGCCAAAAAAAAAAAAAACTGACATGAGACTTTTGTCATAATTTATTAAACTGTAATCCACACAATTATAAACTGTTCCTGAAACTCAAAACAAGTATTCTGGTTCAATATAAAGCACTTTATATCCCACTAAGATTTTAATTTGCCTATGTACTCTATTTTCTGGTATAGCCTCTGTGTGTGTATGTGTGTGTGTGTGTGTGTGTGTGTGTGTGTGTGTGTGTGTTTTAATGGGGATTGGACCTAGGACTATTCTATCTCTGAACTACACCTCCAGCCCTATTTATTTTTTATTTTGACTCAGGGTCTCACTAAGTTGCCCAGGCTGGCCTCAAACCTGGATTCTCCTTGTCTCAGCCTCCCAAGTACTGAGATTACGTGTATGCACCACTGAGCTCAGCCCCAATGTCCCTTAATTTGTGTTTTCTGCTTTGCTCTTCCTTAGGCTTAGTAATCCTAATTAATTAATTTAATTATAGCTGCCTAAGGCAGAGAATACCCAAAATCAGCGGTGACAAATGTCCATTAAAAAACAATTTGCAGCCTTAAAAACATGCAATAGTATACATGCCTCAATATTTTAAAGATTTCAACCCCACTGCCTGTTAAGCGGATACATAAAATTTTCATCCTGGCCTTACATCTGCCTCTCTGCCACCAATAGGCACGTGACCTGTATCACTTGTCGGCAAGACGGCATCTAGCATGTTCCTGGTAAGATCACACTGACCCCAAGTTCCTGAACACCTGTCACATGTCAGCACTGCCTGAGGATGTAGAAAGGAATAGCAGAATTTCCACCTGTGGGAAGTATCCAACCTGGAGGGAAGAGGGGATAGAAGAGATCCAACTTCTGGAGAATATCACAGCTGGCGAGTTAGGGCATACACAGAGCACTTTCAAGGGAGCAGGTTGAAGGCTTAACTGAGTGATGGTGAAGGTAGTGGGGGGAAGGATCAAGAAAAGTTTGGCAGGGAATGAATGCCCTAAATCGACTCATAGAAGAGAAGTTAGTCAAAGAAAGGAAGCGGACTGTGAAAGAAAAGCTAGGTGCATCTCAAGTCAAAGCAGAAGCACTTGTGCACAAGATGGAGCAACAGGCAGGTCCTGCCTCAGCCATTACTAAGGAGCTGAGACTTTATTTCATTGACTACAGTTCTAAACTTTATATAAGGGAATAATAAGGTCAGATGTGCACTGCAGACTCCTCACTCTGGTGATATGGAGCAACTGACAGGCAAAGAAAGGGGAAGGCAAAAGCATGACAGGAGGTCAGATGGAGCCCCTAAAACCTAGGCTCCTTGACCACTCCCGGTAATCTTAGGACATCCCTAAAAAGTAAAAGAACCACCCCCATTTCCACACAAAAGCAGCAACAGCTAACTAATTCTAAAATGGAGCATGTTTTAACCGTACTCTGGTCTCCTTACCCAGGTCTGCACTATATGTTTGTGAGGCTGGAAGGAGCAATGCCATATGTGGACCAGGCTGTTGGGGACATAGCACATGCTCTGGGCCAAAGGCTGTAAATATGACGTCATTAGCATTTCCTGATTTGGATGCCTCAGGGGGTGGGTTCCAGAGCTTTCCAGTACTCATTAGGGGCTGCCTCTGGTGCACACTGCATACACATATTACTGTGCTCAAAGCAGTAGCTTTTCTCTGCAATTCAAGAAATATATCTTCAACTCTCAGCCTTCCCCATCAAAGCACACCTCATCAGAGCTAAAGAGCACAGAAGGAACCTAAAGGTGGCCAGCAACTCAGAGTGTGAAACCTCAGTCTTCTTGCACACCTTACCTTACCTTAATTTAATACCTAAGTGTGGAAAGCAGGTTAAGTCTCCCTGCAAGTTTTCCTGGCAGCTTGTTGTGGGGTTTTCCTGTTCAAGATGCAGACTGAAGCTGAAAATGTATTCGAGGCTGATAAGGGTGTATCTGCTTCCCAGAAAACAGAAATGATACCCAAAGTCATACTAATATACCTTAGACAGTAAGACCCCTAGAGCAAAGGCATAATTTGAATGGGCTCAGACACACTGAGCTAGGTGTGAGGGTAACTTTATAGAGCTCTAGGCAGCTGAGCTCAGTTCCAGATTCGATTTCTGTTACGAAAAATTAGGAATGGGAAATTCACATTCACAGACATGAGCACTGTCTATGTCCATTCCAGCTGCTACAACAGAATATCAAAGCTCAAAACTCTGGAGACTACGAAGTCCAACAGCAGGACACAGGCAGATTCACAACCTGGTAAGGACCTGCTTTCTGGTTCATAAATGGTACCTCTCAATATGCTCTGACATTATGGGAGAGGAAACGCAGCTTTCTGACCTTTGTTTTTTGGGGGTTTTTGTTTGTTTGTTTTTATTGTTGTTGTTGTTGTTTTAATAAGGGTACTGATACCAATCATGACAGCTCAATCCACATGACTCTCATAAGGCCACCTCATAAAGGCTCCACCTCCTAACACTAGCCACACTGTAGATTATGAATCTAAAACCCGAAATGTGAATCTAGGAAGGATGCAGATATTTAGACCACAGAACACATACACCCATAAGGTGAAAAAATGTGAAAATGAGTGTGAGACCTACCATATATAATATAGTATTACACATCTAGACAGTTCTTCAGAAACCAAAATGTTCTGAAATCAACATTTGTGTGTGTGTGTGTGTGTGTGTGTGTGTGTGTGTGTGTGTTTTACTGGAGATTAAACCCAGGGGCATTCTACCTCTGAGCTATACCCCCTAGCCCTATTTTATTTTTTATTTTGAAACAGGGTCTCATTAGGTTGCTGAAGACCTCACTAACTTGCTGAGGCTAACCTCAAACCTGTGATCCTCCTGTCTCAGCCCTCCAAGTACTGGGATTACAGACATGCACTACCACTCTGAGCTGAAATCAGCATTTTTAAAGTTTCGTTGAGAGTGGCCTATATTTATAAAGAATCTCAGAAAAAGTAGATTTACGGCAACCAACCCAAAGTTATCTGTTTGATATTAATTTCTTAATTTCTGTTTGCTTAAAATAGCATCTCTCATTAATTACAGACCAACAGATTTAGTCACTTGCCAGCCAGCGAAGTACTAAGCTCTTCCTGACAATGTAACAGAGCATCAAACATCAAATTGGGAAATAAAATGCCAGGCCATGGAAATGACATAACTTTCAAATAGCCACTCCCCTTTCTATCACATATTAGAGCAAAACCTATGGCATTTGCCAAAGCATCCTATTCAAGATTATTGCCAGGGAGTCAAGCACACAGACTTTCCAAGCATAGAAGAATAATGGGAAGGAGGGCATTTTCTTTTAACCCCAAGTGGGCATCCTCTGGTTTTAATTCACTATAGCAAATTTGAAGTATAACAGTCTGGAAAGAATGCAGTGTCACTACTTGCAGCAGGCCAGCTGCTGCCTCAGTTTCACTATCCTTCAGTCCGCACTGGAAGCTGAAACACAAAAGACAGACACACAGACACAGACACAACCTCGCGAGGGGAACAAATGTTCAACTTTATTAAGTGGCTCTTTGCCTATATAGGCTGAAGCCAGACCTTGAGTACATGCACAATATTCATTATCTCACAGGATCTAAAATCCAGGTGGGCCACATCAATCAAGCTTAGAAGAAACATTTGTTACTTACACCTTGTCTTAGACCCCTTGACAGGGGAAGACAAACAACACAGGTCATAAACCCTCAAACATTGGGATTCCTGGGAAGTTACAAATTTATTATCTCTAGGGTCATATTATGAGTAACAGGCACTGGCTAAGTTTTAATTGCTTAGACAGCCTTGACAGTAAGCAGTTATCTTAACTTTTGAGTCTTTTGAATTTAGCAAAAGTTTTCTTCGCTTCTCACAACTACTCAGCTTAATTCTGCACCAAATGACACCTAAGGTGATTGCTTCTCTCACCTCCTCAAATCCTACCCATGATGCTGTGTTTCGATGTGAAGGAGCAAGGAGGAAGAAGCTGCTGGATGCAAAGTGCAATTCATTTATGCAGGGAAGTGAGTAGAACTCATGATTACTACTGGTGTTCCACCTAAAACTGAGATCATTTAAATCCAGAGTTAGGGTCCTCTCTATGGAAACCCCACAGATGTGAACTGGCAAGCTCTGGAATCAGACATCCTGAATCTGAAGGTTGGCTCCACTAATTAACCTATGTGTGATCTGGGCATTCCCACGGGGTACCTTCATTTGTCATCTGTAAAATGGGCACAATGTTTCCTTCCCTAAGGGGTTGTGGGCAGGAATGAATGAGTCCTGATGCATTCAGCACACAAGACCTGGCTTACAGGAAGCATTTGGTACTGACTGTCTATCTTGTATATAGATATACTTGACTATATAGAGATATACTTGACTGTATATCTATAATCAATAGAAATGCATATACTTCCCACAGAATGTGTACTGTTGTAAAAAGAACTAAGCACATTAGCCTTCTTTACCAGACTTGTGTGCATAATAAGGCAAGGGTTTCTCATGGTCTAACCCAACTCCTTTTATCTTTCTTTTCTGACAAAAAGTTCTAAGAAAGAGAACTTATATATCTGGTAGAGTGTGTAGTTTTATATATTTACATATATATATTTATAGTTATGCTTTCTATTAGGTTAGCAAAAATACCCTTTCTTAAATAATGTGCATAATACTTTCAAGATACATTTACAGAAATTAATGCAAATTAAATTCCCCTGCCTTTTATTTCAAAACACAGAGCCTAACAAGGCACAAAAATACAAAGGGAAAAGGGCAAAAACTGTCTGGGCAAAAGCAATTATTTGTTCAAATATAATAGATAGCAACAAAGACATTTTCACTAGTGCTTTTGCTGTGCGTCTCTATTTCAAATCTTCCACCAACATCTCCTATTTTGCCCACCAAAGATGCCAGGAGAAGACCCAAAGAAGCCAGGTGTGAAGGCATACCACCTGTAATCCCAGTCTTAGGGAGGATGAGATAGGAGGATCCCAAGTTTGAAGTCAGCCTCAGCAACTTGGTAAGACCCTCAGCAACTTATCGAGACCCTGTTTCAAAATAAAAAATAAAATAGGGCTAGGGGTGTAGCTCAGAAGTAGAACGCCCCTGGTTCATACCTCAGTATATATCTCCAAAGGTGGTGGTCCTGGTTTTTGTTCATGCAGTGACTAACCAAGAAAGTCAATCTCTTATTAAATGGGGACAGCACTACCATCTATCTAATCTATTCCAATTAGACATGAAAAATGCTTCTTAAGTCAATAGCCTTAGGTTATAGTTGAAACTTTAAAAATTGACTTTTTAAATTCTATATGAATTCAATGTTGTGCTCAGGTCAGAGAATAGTGTAGAAAATCAAAGGTAAATTCTAGGAAGCTACAGCTCCAAAGATGTAGGAACTACATCTATTTAAACATTAGACCACCCTATACATCCAAGAAATGGCAATTCCAGGTTGTGCTATTATTCAAACAAGAAGTTGTGTGTACAACAAGGGTACCAGGAAATCCTTAATGGCCGCAACATAAGTCCACCTACATGCCAGGCACGTAAAAGACACAGCCCTTGTGCACAGACTCATTTAATCCTCCCATCTACCTTGAACCAGGGCTTTCTGCATGAGCCCTTCTGAACCAACTGGCCCCTTGTGTGACCATGGACTGGATCACACTCAGCATTACTGCCCACAGCCAGGAAAAAACCCAGAGGACTGAGACTCTGAGACAGAATGAAAAACTCAGGAAACAGGACCTTGGAGGACCTTAGAGGATCCTAACTGAGAAATAGAAAAAGGCAATGCCTTCCAGAGGACCCAGGCAAAGAGCCTGGATCATGAATCTGACAAGAATAATGGGAGGAGTGACTGGCAGGGTACCAAGTGGCAGAATAAAGACAGTTGACCTGCCTTTGCATTTCAAAGGCAATTCACTATTGTTTTGACCCTGTTAGTGAGAAAGGATGATTTCCCCAAAGAAAAATTAGTTGCACTTTCTTATCAGCTCTGAGCAAGATTAATGGCAGGCAAGTTTACTTCCAAATTCTGTATGTCCCTATCACTCCAAACTTCATTATGATGTGAGATGACAATGTGCCAATAAAAATACATTTTAAAAAAATAGTAAGCCACATGTGCTGGCACACGCCAGTAATCCCAGTACTTGGGAGGCTGAGACAGGAGGATCACAGGTTCAAGAACAGCCTCAGCAAGTAGTGAGACTCTCATCAACCTAGTGAGACCCTGTTTCAAAATAAAAATAAAATAAGACTGGAGGTGTGGGGTGTAGTTCAGAGGAAGAATGTCCCTAGGTTCAGTCCCTGGTAACACGGTAACACACACACACACACACACACACACACACACACACACACACACACAAAAAAAAAATAGTAAAGATTACCTCTTTATCTCTTTCAGTATTACCTCCTTAACTCATAACCACTCCCCGACCCTGCCCAGAGCTGAACCTCTTACAAGGCAAATTGGAGGTACACATGATCTCTAGGCAGCACAAGAGAAACACTGTGACCCTGCCTGTTGTAGTAATGCCAGTAGCGACAGGAACACTAGTAACAGTAATAACACAGGACACAGAAGCCATTGCAATGGAACAGAATCTGTCAACAGCCACTGCATGCGCTCTGTGTTCCAGCCACTGTTAAGACCCCTGGATGTGACAAGCCTCTTTCCATTTCACAGAGAAACATGAGGTGGGTAATATTTTATCCCCTTTTAAGGGAACAGTCTCAAGGTTTGGTGATTTGCCCAAGGTCTCAGAGCTACTAAGTGGTGGCCTGGGAATTTCAACCAAGCAGCTGATACCAAAATCTGCACTCAACACCAAGGCTGCTTGGAGCTGGATGCTTTCAGACCTGTGCGCACCACTTTTTCACCTGCTGCTTGTTTAGCTGAAGCATTTTCTTTTCCCTCAAGAATGTCTCTGGCCTGTGGGATAAGGAGCACTCTCTAGCGTGATGATAAAACATGGGTATGTCAGACACTAATTTAGATGGCTTAAGGACAAAATCGAACATGAAGAATAGTAGGGCAGAAAGAGCCCAACAAGGGAAAACAGTGGGGAACTGACAACTACTCAAGCTGGGTGACGAGTGTAGGAGGACTCTCTGTGGACTGCAGTTGAAATGTTTCACAATCAAAGGATTTTTACATAACTTTGACTTATCGACAGTTTATTGAGTTTACTGAGTCATTCCCTTTCATTTGTTTTACTAGGTCATACTTACATGTGGCTTGTAATTCAAAATGTGATAAAAGGTTTACACTGAATAGTCTCACTCCCACATGATTATGCTCCTAGTGTTTCCATGCACAAATACATAGACAATATTGTTATTTCTCCCCCATTCTTTCACAAAAGATGGCATATTACAGACCTCTCATGTTTCCCATTTTATTTTAGTCACTTAACCGTGTGGCCTGGCAATTTCATTTTTCATGTCAGGTATTTTCATCCTCCTTTGGAGCTGATGGGTATTCCATAACATGGGTATGGCGTATTATCAAACCAGGACACCTGAGCTGTTTCCAATCTTTTGCTATCACAAGTAATGCTCCAATAAGTAACCTTCTGACGTCATTCCAGACATACCCAGGTATAGCGGGAGGATAAATTCAGAGCACTGAGGTGGCTATAGTGGTATGGTAGTAAATGTCTAATAATCAACTCTCCCTCAAAAAAGTCCCTGACTGTAGTGTCTGCAGATTTCCATGGCGTGATTAGCTCCATCACAGCTGATCTCAAGCAATCAACATGATGTCACTGAACACAGAATTGGGAAGAAATGCAAACAAGTGTCTTCTAAGAGCTGTCCAGTTGCTGAGACAAAGGGTAAATGCACCTTTATTCCCTACCCTCACCCCATTCTCCACCCCCACCCCCTAGTACTAGGGATTGAACCTAGGAGCAGGCTACTATTGAGCTACATCTCCAACAGTTTTATTTTTTATTTGGAGACAGAGTCTCGCTAAGTTGCCCAGACTGGCCTCTAACTTGTGCTCCTCCTGCCTCAGCCTCCTGAGTTGCTGAGATCATAGGCATATGCCACCATGCTGGATGCATCTCTAGCTTTAAGAAATACTACCAGATTCTCCCTCACTACAGATGTAATTCTTTGCAGTACTACCAGCAATGTACTAAAATGCCTATCTCCCAAAGGCCTCCCCAACAGACTATTATCAGACTTCTGGATTTGTAATAGATGGCATCTCTATGTATTTTATTCTGCATTTTTTGGTTTATGAGTGAGTTTGAGCATGTTTTTTTCCTTGCATTACGGGCCATTTTTACTTTATGCTCAGTGAACTGGTCCTGTCCACTGCCCATTTTGCTGGCTGTACTAGGCATTTAATATATTCATTTACTTATTGCAACAATCCTTTAAGCAAGGGTGGATCCATGTTTCATGGATCATGAAGCTTATACAATCTGAACAATCTCTCTCTCTCTCCCTCCCTCATTTGTTTGTTTGTTTGTTTGTTTGTTCATTTTTCTGGTACTAGAGATTGAACCCAAGGAGGTTCTACCTCTAAGCTACACCTTAGTTTGGCTGAATAATTTATTTAAAATGGAGACTTGATAGCCAGATATGGTGGCAAATGCCTGTAATCCCAATACTTGGGAGACTGAGACAGGAGGATTACAGGTTCAAGGACAGACTCAACAAGTAGTGAGACTCTTATCAAACTTGCAAGACCCTGTTTCAAAATATCAAAATAAAAAATAAAAGTAGGGCTGGGGGTTAGCTCAGAGGTAGAATGCCTCTAATTTCAATACCCAGTACCACAAAAAAAAAAAAAAAATGGAGACTTGATGAAACACACTTCAATTGATGCTATATACATATATGAAATTATCAGTGCTAATCTCAATACCACATATGGGGAAGGGGAGGGAGTGGGGTGACACCAGGAGAGCTCACCAAGTGCTATGTACATATATGTCCCTATAACTCTGAACTTTATTATAATGTGTGATTACAATACACCAATGAAATATATTAAAAAGTGAAGAACACAAAATTATTAATATACAAATTAGACATAAATGCATTTCTTTAAACTTTAAAAAGTCCAACCAATTCATTGGAGTCTTAAAAATTCATCCCCTTTCTCCTAAGATTCTTAGACAATTTAACAATAATGCTAACATAAAAATATTTCCTGGTTACAAAATGGTTTCTATGCCACCCAGAGCACTCTTCAGCTCCCAGAAACACTTGTACTCACAGACACCTGAGTCTTCAGCTTTAGCAGCTTCAAGGGCAATCAGTGACTGCCTGAAAGACAGGCCTCACCATCACCATCTCACAGATGGGGAAACTGAGGTTTAAAGATGCAACAGCATGCCCTGAGTCACACAGTAGATATCAAACCAGGACTGTGTGGCTCCAAAGCTTTTGTGCTTAACAAATGCTTTGTTATGCACAGAGGACCTCCCCAATGATGTTAAATCAATCATCATACACAACCAAAGACAATTACTTTCATTACTAGTTCTTGGGGGGGGGGGCTCAATTTGAAGCAAAATCCCAATTTCCACTTGTATTTTTAAAGTATTTCTTCCCTACTTTAAGACAAACAAAAGTGTCCTGCGTGCACCTAACTAAATACAGAGGCTAAGGTCATAGTCCTGTGTGTCACACTGGCCACGGCTCCACCCGACAGGTTCTCTGATACCCAGAGAGGGACAAACAATGAGACAGATGCTTCTAAGCTAGGCCTCTGTGCTGGGGGTATGTTTCCTATTAAACTCTTCCATTTCTCATAAACCTACATACTCAGATTTGTCTTGGTTAAAACTGGAACCAAGGACTAAGATAATCTTTGGCCTAATAATTAAATATTTGGAGACCCTTAGTCTATGCTAGAAGACAGGATTCTTCCACTCTAACTCAAAATGAAGGCAATGAGGCTGATTAATCATTTGGGGCAAATTTCGACATTCTTAATAACACAAGCCAGATCAGTGATTTTCATCAAGGACTTTGCTAGCAAACTAATAGGGACATGGCCATATTTTATCCAGGGCCCTTTAGGTTACTCTGACAACCTAAAATAATGAAATGAGAAGCTAGGAGCATGGGTTGTGTTCATCTGACACCATTTACTGGAGCCCCTGCCCACCAGCTATCAGGATCAGATTAGCCATGTTGGATCATATTTACCAACAAAATAATCCTAGATTTTACGAGTTCATACCTCTTTGCCCACTTCTCCAGAAATAAAAGGTTTTTTTAAATTAATGTATTCAATGTTCAAACTTTCAAACTCATCAAAATTCTTTCTCAAAACAACTCTTCTAGCTGGGCGTGGTGGCGCACGCTTGTAATACCAGCATTCGGGAGGCTGAGACCGGAGAATCCAGGTTCGAGGCCAGCCTCAGCTACCTAGTGAGGCACTCAACAACTTAGTGAGACCTGGTTTCAAAATAAAGAATAAAAAATAGGGCTGGGAGTATAGCTCGGAGGTAGGATGCCCCTGAGTTCAATCCCCAGTACCGCAAAAAAAAACCCAACTCTTCTTACAGTTGTAACAATATCACCATTATTCAATCTGAAAGGTAAACAATATAATAAAATGGAAAACAAAATTATTCTGTATCAAAAGCTGCTATACTAAAACAACGTTAGTCATTGGAAGATCCAACAAAAGACTTATCAAATAGCATGAGAAATTGCTTCAGACCCAGACATTCTATAAATGCATGTCCTATGGAACAGGGCAACACAGACACATTCTTAAGACATTACTTGCTTGGTCAACTATAACACTTCAGTAGATAAGAAGTTTTATCTTTATTAGCTTTACCTGCTATTTGTACTGAACCATCCTCACCCAGAAGAATATTACCAGCTTTCAAATCCCTATTAGAGAAAAAAAAAAAAAAAAGGAACAAATTACAGAATACATATAGTATATTACATTGACTCAGGAAGATTTTAAAATATAATGTAGTTATTCAACATAATTATTGTCTTATAAATATTAAAGTTGTATCACAGAATTTGAAAGTTTTAAGGGCATACTGTCATTTTATAGTTTGTTCCAGGGATACAGGATTATAGTAACAAATATTTCATGTGAAATCATTATCCATATTTAATTAAATCATGATTAACTAGACTGTTCTATGTTTTAGAGATTGTCCCTAAACTCAGTACTATCATTTTATCAAGAATTAAAGCTTTGTCTATATAAAGCTATTCTACTTCCATATAAATTTGACTGAAGTGCTATTCTAAATACTCCCATTGTCTTCTTAAAAATGAATATGATCAACCTCACCTCTGGGAAAATACCAATGATAAATACAATCATAATATCTTATGTAATATCTCTTCACTATATAGAAACTGGGCAGAGTAATCTTAACATTTAAAGAAAAATGATAATTTATAAAAGTTGGATTTCTAAGGTATTATTTTTCTAATTATTAAAAATATAAGCCTGGCATGGTGGCACATGCTTGTAATCCCCGTATTTGAAAGGCTAAGACAGGAGGATCAGAGGTTCGAGGACAGCCTCAGCAAGTAGTGGGACTCTCATCAACCTAATGAGACCTATTTCAAAGTAAAAATTTTAAAAAGAGGGGCTGAGGGTGTAGCTCAGAGGTAGAATAACCCTGGGTTCAATCCCTAGTACCCTCCCCACACACAAACACATACATAATATATATTATATATTATATATAATTATATTATTATATATAATACAATATGTAACAATACAATTATATGTAATAATATAATTATATAGCCTATATAATTATATAATATATTATTATATTATAATTATTGTAATATATATTAGATAATATATATTAGAGATCACTACTCTAGTAGAACTGGAGCTCATTTATAGTTCTAGGTAGAAGAATTACATTATTTGTATTACTAGACAATATTTCTATGAGCGCAAGTAATATTAATCCTTTTGAAACATCAGTCATTCATATTCTATGCTGTTTGCCTATTTAAAGAATTAGCATTCTAAGCCGGGCATGGTGGCTGAAGCTTGTAATCCCAGTACTTGGAAGGCTGAGACTGGAGGATCCGGGTTCGTGGCCAGCCTCAGCTACTTAGTGAGGCACTCTGCAACTTAGTGAGACCCTGTTTCAAAATAAAGAATAAAAAATAGGGCTGGAGGTGTATTTCTGAGGTAGAATGCCCCTGAGTTTCATCCCTGGAACCGCAAAAAAAAAAAGAATTAGCATTCTATGTCATAGGAGAAGATAAAACTAGTACCTCTTCCTTCCCTCTCATATAATTAACATATTGTAATATTTGTAAGAGCCTTGACTATATTAGAGAGTTGGAAATGCTATTCAGATCAAATGAGTACATGCAGAGAGTAATTATGTTAATTCTACCTCCAAACTACCCCCAGCACTTTTTTTTAATTTTTTTTAATTTTACTTTCTTTTTGTTTCAAAACATGGTCCCACTAACTTGCTAAAGGTCTTACTAAGTTTCTGAGGATCCCCTCAAACCTGCAATCCTCTGTCTCAGCCTTCCAAGCATTGAGATTACAGGCATGTGCCACCACCCTGACTATGTTAACTTTTTTAATTAGTCTACTCAAGAGCTTTTTATATTCAGCTCTCGTTTCAGTGAAAGCAGATAAACCAATCCTGAAGATACCAATGTAATTCATCAAAATTTAATTCTTGTTTTATCTGGGCATAGTGGCATACATCTCTAATCCCAGTACCTCCTGAGACAGGAGGACTACAGGTTTGAAGCCAGCCTCATCAACTTAGTGAGGCTCCTAGCAACCTAACAAGTCTCTGTTTCCAAAAGAAAAATAAAATAGAGCTGGGGAGCATAGCCGGAGGTAGAACACCCCTGCGTTCAATCCCCAGTACCACCAAAAAAAAAAAAAAAAAAAAAAATTTTCTCATTTCTTTAAGTTTTGCTCTGGGTTTTGTTGTTGTTGTTGTTGTTTTGCGGTACTGGGGATTGAACTCAGGGGCATTCTACCTCCAAGCTATACCCCCAGCCCTATTTTTTATTCTTTATTTGGAAACAGGGTCTCACTGAGTTGCAGAGTGCCCACTAGGTAGCTGAGGTTGGCCTTGAACCCGGATCCTCCGGTCTCAGCCTCCCAAATGCTGGGATTACAAGCGTGCAGCACTACGCCCGGCTTGCTCTGGGTATTTTTATGCTGAGGATCAAACCCAGAGCCTGGCACATGCTAAATACATACTCGCACTGAGCTATACTGCCAGCTCCTAGTACATTTTTCTATTTAGCCTAAGTTAGAAATAATGTGGATGCCTACCTGCAATGTATGTTTTGTTAAAATTCTTTACCAACTAGAGCTAAACAAAGGAAGAGCTGAATTTCTGCAGACACCATACCTGTGGATCTGACCATTTCTGTGTAGATAATCTAAGCCTTCTAAAACCTCTTTAAGAATTGTGGCTATTATTGCCTCTTCCAGAACTCCGTTCTTGTGTTCTCCTCGGTTGACAATATATTTGATGATATCCAACATTGAACCTGGGTAGACAAACAGAAAAATTTCAAAATAAAATTTTAAGTACCTATATCTATTTTAAATCAGGATTCTACTATTAGAACATTAAATGGGAACATCAAAGTATAGTTTTTGTTTGTTTATTTAATGCAAATATCCCCAACAACCAAATGCAGCACTAGGATCAGAAACACTAAATCCAAGTTTGCAATAGCAC
>PVLC010000609.1:175381-194365 GCA_004027655.1 Graphiurus murinus
TTTTTTTGCAGTACTGGGGATTGAACTCAGAGGCATTCTACCTCCGAGCTATACCCCCAGCCCTATTTTTTATTCTTTATTTTGAAACCGAGTCTCACTAAGTTGCGGAGTGCCTCACTAGGTAGCTGAGGCTGGCCGCGAACCCGGATCCTCCGGTCTCAGCCTCCCGAATGCTGGGATTACAAGCGTGCGCCACCACCCCCGGCTCTGCAATAGCACTTTCAATGTGAACATAGAGAAGGATTCTTTTCTGAGCATGGTGGAGGATACCTGTAATTCCAGCTACTTAGGAGGCTAAAGCAAGAAGATTACAAGTTCAAGGATAATCTGAGCAACCTAGCTAGATCCTGTCTCAAAATAAAAAAGCTGGAGGCACATACCAGTAATCCCAGTACTTGGGAGGCTGAGACAGGAGGATCATAGGTTCAAAGCCAGCCTCTGCAACTTAACAAGACCCTGTTTCAAAATCTAAAAGGGGGCCCCTAGGTTCAATTCACAGTACCTACCACAAAGATAGATAGATAGATAGATAGATAGATAGATAGATAGATAGATAGATAGATAGATAGATAGATAGATAGATATAGATAGATAGACAGACAGTCAGACAGAGAGACAGACTGACCAACCAGCCTAAGGATATAGCTGAGTGGTAGAGCACCCTTGGATTCAGTCCCTAGTACCACAAAAGAAGATAAGAGAAAGAGAAAGAATTTTTATCAAGGGCCAGGAATCAATCCGCAGTACCACAAATAAATAAATAAAAAGGTCAGGGATGTTGCTCAGTGGTAGAGCACCCCTGTATTCAGTCCACAATAACACAAAAGAAAAAAAGGGAGAAAAAGAAAGGATTCTCATTAAGAGTCAGGAACCATGGGCAGGAGGTATAGCCTAGTGGTAAAGCATGTACTTAGCACGTGCAAGGCCCTGGGTTCTATCCCCAGCACCACATTAAAAAAGTTGGGTGCAATGGCATGCACCTGTAGTCCCAGCTACTCAGGTGGCTGAGGCAAGAGGATTGCCTGAGTCCAGGAGTTGGAGACCAGCCTGGGCCACATAATGGAACCTCATCTCAAAAAAGAATAAAGGGGAAGGGAAACGAAAAAGGAAAGAAAGGAACAAGGACTAAAAGATTGCTCAGTACCACTTCGTAAACATACAATATGGGGGTACAAACTCCAACAAAGGTTCAAGAGGGCTGGACCAACATAGAGAGGAGAAGAAAAGAAAGATAGTAGTGAGCCACTGATTGGAAGAACAGTTCTTCCTTAACAACTAAAACACAGGTGGAAAGTGGGGAATGTGTGCTGGCTCTAGACCTCAGCTTGTAATCCAAAGATACCTTTCTGTGAGTCTGAGCAACATTTATTTTCTTCTACCTAATGCTTCATGTACTAACTTTTATAATAAAGAAATATCTACTACACTGCTACTATATACAAATTTGTTTCCTTAGCACTATGAATTCATGTTTCAACACATACTAATTACTACTTGAAACCGCTGGGTCATTTTTAAAGCCAAAATTACCTGAGGGTTCAACATTTCTGAAATGTTAACAAATAGCTTACCTCAGTACCTCAATTTGGCTCTAGGCCCTCTATGATTAACTAAGAAGATGGAGTTTCCCCATCAGATAATCACTGTGCATATTAGCTGCCCACCTCTCATTAAGGTATTTGATGTGATAAAATATTATAGGAGAAAATAAATAATGCATACTTTCCTCCTCAGAGAGGGGGAAAAAAAAAACTCTTTATGCACTGACTCTTGGATTTACGGGTCATTTAGAAAACAATAATTCAAAACAATATTTTTTTATTCTTAAAAGCATGTACCATACCAGGCCTGGGTGCATTTCTGGCCTGCTAAAAGAAAAACTGAGCAAGAATCCAATCTGCCAAGGTTCCTCTTACCTGTGGAAACCTGTTGAAAACCTATGCCCCTTACGGAAAGCCCCAGCCAACCATACTGGACTCTTAAAAAGACAATGAATTTTCCATCACATCCTCATAAAAGAAGATGATATATTCTCACATTTATAAAGGTGAAAGGTTAACTCAGGTAGAATCTTACATGAACAGAGGGTTTGAGACTTTTCAGGGCGAGGTCACCAGAATTTCTGCTTTCTGCAGAGGTGGGGAACCCACAAGAAGAGAACTGGTTATCTTGTTGGCTAACACGTCATCCTCTGCAGAAGGAAAGAGCAGCCCCGGCTCTCAACACTCAGCTCTTTGCCTTTTTCTTTCCATTTTTAATTAAACACTAAAGGAGGCGCTCAAGGAAACAAAGACTAATGGGACTGAGAAAGACTGGGAAGGGACTAGCTAAGTTCTCCAGGCTGCTCACCAAGCCCTATGCAAGCCGACTCAAGCCAATTACAATGCCTTCCTCAGTTCATTTCTGGGCCTCTGCTTGTTCCAAGAGAGTTTCTTTTTTAAAAAAGATTAAATTAATAAAAATGTGTCCCTGATTTAGCCTTAGCTGGAACAGAGCCTACCAATTAAAATGGGCTCCATCATATGAATTCAGCTGTACCAGTTTTGGCTTTGGCAGGACCCACAAAATGTTCTGCTCTGCCTCTAAACCATACTTCACGTCTCAGAACTAAATATATAAAGGAGGGAATGTCCCAGAAAGACAGCACAGGAGTGTTCTGGGTATACAAAAAAAAAAAAAAAGAAAGAAAGAAAAGAAAAACAGTTGGAAGTTTTCAAACCTTGACATTTGGGTCTATAAAGCAAAGGTAAAAAATATTTGCAGTAGAGCATAGTTTTTAAGTCAAGAGGCCCTCCAGTCACACAGTCCAGTGCCAACAGTTACTGCGTGTATGACCTTGGGCCCACTGCTAACACCCTTGAGGTCTAGTGTAGTTTCTGAAAACCAGAGATGGTCACCCCTCAGGGATACTGTCAAAAGTGAATGAGATAAGGGAAGTGAATTGCCTTGAATAGAATCTAGTGGTTTTCATTCACATTCCCTCTGACAGTGATATTAAAAGATTTTTTAAAAATTAAATACATGGAAGTGAAAGAGCTTTCAAATTAAATTGTCAATGACTTGCATAACTTGAGGGATCTGAGGCTAGAGAGGGGAAGTCACTTTTCCTTCCCCAGCGAAACAGGATGAGGATAGTGCCAATTCTGATCAGCTCCGCAAGCAAATAATTTAGCACATGCTTCTCTCTCTATCCCTGTCAACTGAAACAACGTACATTGAGTGCCCACTGGAAGCCAATGATTTAAAGCGGATTAGACAGTTCTTTAATCATGATGTTGGAACACAAAATGTGCACTGTCCAATACCAAAGCCACTAGCCATAAGAGGTGATTTAAATGAGTTAAGTACAATTGAATACACACTTGGTCCCTCAGTCACAGGAGCCACATTCCATGTGCTTAGAAGTCACACCTTATAAGTAGAAAGTAGACAGCAATAGAACATATCCTTTCTCAAGTTCTAATAGGCAGTACTAAAATAATCCATGTATTGGGACGTGTTAGGGACGTGATTAACGTTAAGAAAGAAGGGGTTTAAAAAGGAAGGACTGGGTTGGGGATGGAGCTCAGTGGTATAGAACTTACTTGGCATGTGCAAGGCCCTGTGTTTGATCCCCAGCACCACAGAAAGAGAAGGGAGGGAGGGAAGATTTTTTAAGAGAAGTACAGAGAAGAGCCTTTTAGGGCCCGAGTACAGAGAAAGGAGAGATACCCAGGGCTAAAAAAGGGAAGGGAAGGGTCTGCAGACATCAGAACACATAAGTATTTAGGGGGCCTGGGTCTCACCTACTTAGAAGGTTGGAGTATTTAATACATGGAGAAGGGGCATAAATACTCCAAGACACAGGAAGTTAAACACAATTATGAAAGACTGTGAATATCAATATTAAAAGACCTGGCTGGGTGTCGTGGCACACTTATGTAGTCAAGAGGTTGAGGCAGAAGGATGGCAAATTCAAGGCAGGTCTACACAAAGTAGCAGACCTTGTCTCAAAATAAAAATCAAACAGGGCTATGGAACACTGGTATGGTGGTGCACACCTTTAATCCCAGTACTTGGGAGGCTGAGACAGGAGAATCAAAGGTTCGAGACCAGCCTCAGCAACCTAGTGAGACTCTCAGCAACCTAGAGAGACCCTGCTTCAAAATCAGAAAAACGAGCCAGGCATGATAGCACATGTTTATAATCCCAGTACTTGGGAGGCTGAGATGGGAGGATCACAGGTTCACAGCCAACACCAGCTACTTAGTGAGGCCCTTCACAACTTAGTGAGACCCTGTATCAAAATAAAGAATAAAAAATAGGGCTGGGGGAATAGCTGGGTTCAATTGCCCAGTACTGCAAAAAAAAAAAAAAAAAAAAGTACTGAAGGTATGTTAAAAACCCAGTAACCACACACAAAAGGCTGTGGATGTAGCTCAGTAGTAGAACACCCCTGGGTTGGATGGAGGAAGGAAAAAAGAAGGAAAGAAGGGAGGGAGGGACGGAGGGAGGGACATCTGGACTTTATTCTGTAGGCAAGAGTAAACCAAACTTAACTTTCAAACACAGAAGTGAGGAGATCAAGATAATGTCTTATTCCATATGCTCACTCGCACAAAAGAGGGAAAACAAAAAGAAGAAAGCAAACAGCCATAAAACCTACTTACCACCACTTAGTAATTTCATGACCAGCCAAAGTTCATCTTTTACCACAAAGGAGGTGTAATAGGTCACTACGTTGGGATGGCTGCACTGACTCATGGCTTGAATTTCTTTCTGCAAAAAGAAGAACACGTGACATAGCACCATGGATACAAAGGAGAGGCAAAATGCAGGCGCACCACAGTCGAGCACCTGGACACTTTCCTGGCCAAAAGCATACCAGAGGGGTTGCCTAAGCCACTGCAGCAAAGTCGTTACCAGAAGGGCTGTCTCTCACTCTTGTCGAATGGATACAGTTGGAAAGTCCTCTACAGAAGACCACAGAGCCCTGTGGACCAGCCACAGGACCAGGGAAATTCAGATCAGCATTTCACCCAGGTGACCCCCCCTCTCTGCAAGCAGAGAACCCTGTTATTAAGAACAAATGCCTCCTGCATGAATCCAAGCCTGGACACGGAGAGTAAAGACTGGGTGAATTATTAGGAGATATGGGTTCTGGCGCCAGCCTGAACCACGGTGGGTGTTATCTCCTCCCTCATCCAAAAAGGGACAACAAAACTGTCTCTGTTTCTCAGGACTGCTGTGATGGTCAGTGAAAAAAATCACTTCCCAAACTCTCTTCCATGGTAGATATCCCTCCAGAAAAAAAAGGGGGTTAGGTGGAGCAGGCAAAGTAAAATAAGCTTGGGAAATATCAGATACTGTATTTTATTCTAAAAGAGTCACAGGGAATATTAGTAGTGCCAAAGCTTGTAAGAAGTCCTGGAATCATTGAATCCATATTAGCACAGCAGCAAAATAATGCTCTATGGTTCACATTTTGGAAACACTGCTATAGAGAAAAAAGTTTTATATAAAGACATAAAATGACAGCCTAGCACAGTAGCATGCACCTGTAATCCCAGTGCTTGGGAGGCTGAATCAAGAGAATTGTAGGTTCAAGGTCTGCCTCAGCAATTTAGCAAGACCCTGTTTCAAAATAAAATAGGCCTGGGGGTATAGCTCAGAGATAGAATGCCCTTGGGTTCAATCCCCAGTATCAATATATATACAATGTACACACACACACACACACATAAACATACACAGCTTTAAATGAGCTAGGTGTGGTGGAACATGCCTGTAAGTCCAGGGTGAGACAGGAGGATCACAGATTCGACAAGAGACTCTGCAACTAAGTAAGACTCTCAGCAACCTAGAGAGACCCTGTTTGAAAATAAACAAAAATAAAAAGGGCTGGGGGTATATAGCTTGAAGGTAGAAATACCCCTGAGTTTAAAAAAAAAAAAAAATTAAAAGACAAAGCTTTGAAATGAAACAAATGGAAACCTAAATAAATCGTATTTTTCATCAGTGCTCAGGTTCATATTGCTTTTGGTTTGTTGTCTCAAGGCACTGCCAGATAAATCCTACAAAGCTTCAGTCTAATGGCCAAATCTTAATTAAAGGTGCCAGACCAGCACAACGCACATCCAAGGTGCTGCCCCAAACCACAATAACACCCAAGTCATTAAAGGAACCTCATGTATGCTGTTATTCATTCAGGATGAAGAAAAGTACACTTGTGCATCCTACGAATATTTTAATTATAATAAACTTCTAGTTATTTTAATTGAAAATATTAATAGGATGCATAACTAAAATTAACTTCTAGTTATTGTACCTCAAAGTTAACTCAAAGTTACCTGACCAGCCTATTCTAATTCGGGCTTCTATCTCCACATATCTAATTCTACCTAATCCTCAAATTACCAAGAAGATCCTGTACATGAGGTAACTTGGTCAACCGCAACATGTAACATACATACATACCTTAATATGCTTATTTGAAGTTCTGCTTACCAGGGCAAACTCCTAAGGAGTTCACTCACTTTTCCATTTTCTTTTCATGACCTATATGTTTTCCTTTTCTCATCCCCCTCACCCATTTAGCTGATTACAAGTTTTCTAGATCTGACACTTTTCAATTCAACAACTCCCGTCCTTTGAACAAGATCTGAAACCTGAGGTCAGTTTCCATCTGTTTCCAGTGTCAGGTTCTGGTATCATGAGATGCTTCTGAAGGAGAAATGAAACACCGCCCAGGCCATCACTATTTCGAGTCCCCGGCATTCACTTCGTGTGGGGATGGGTCACTGAAGGCCTGCAGCCTTAGGTAGGGTCCGGTTTAAACAGAGGGCCCGTTGTTCACAGAAACAGGAACAATGTGTCTTCAGTGCAGGTGTGCTCCAAATCCTCACCATGAGTTATACTCAACGTGAGTGTCTTTCTAGATACCTAACTGCAAACTTCTATATCAATAATTCTTCTAGCACAACCAAAGCCGTAGCAGAAAGACAGGTCAAAGAAGGGGTGGGGACCTGCCAGTGGATTTGCATTCATCCCCTGCTCAAAAGCTCACATCCTTCCATGCAGCTTTGCTGTCACTCACCACTTGGCTAGGGGCCCCTGTCATCTACTCCTACCCTATCCATTCATTCACCGTGCTGGAACCTCTCCTTTCTACAGACATGATGAAACTCACCTCTGGGAAAAACAGAAGTCATTATGTCTTAGAATATGGCCTGTGCTGTCACCAAACCAAAAATGGGATAGAAATACAATTAAGGGAAGAAATGAAGTCCTCTACAGGCCTATCTAACTTTTCATTTATATACTGGCCTTTTGTTTAGTTACCTTCTAGACAGGTATAAGAAAATAAAAATTTGAAAAATACAAACATCCCTTGAATCAAATATGAATGACTCTCTCCAGGGCTGGAGGTGTGCTCGGTGCTTAGTATGAACATGTGCTTAATATGAGCTTAGTATCCTCTGCACCAAAAACAAAACAAAACAAAAAAAAATGGGCCCTCTCTATTTCTTTTCAGAACACTGGTGATAAGACAGGCATGGTGGTGCACACTTGTAATCCCAGTACTTGGGAGGCTGAGACAGGAAGATTTCAGGCTCAAAGCCAGCCTCGGCAACTTAGCGAGGCTCTCAGCAACCTAGTGAGACCCTGTTTCCCAAAAAGAAATCAAACTGGGCTGGCAGAGGTAGAATGCCTTTAGGTTCAATCCCCAGTACCCCTCACCCTAAAAAAGAACAATGGTGATGTTGCTATTTGAATCCTCTGTTGGTAACAGTTTATTAGCCATATGATCCACACTTTTCCCAATATCCTAACTTCAATTATGTGGTTAGGTAAATATATTTATTTTCAAATACATTCATTTGTTCCTATCCCCCCAAATAACTAAAGTATTGCCCAAAGATGAATAAACTGATATGATAAAAGTTTTTTATCTGGTTCTTTCTACAGAAGGAATGAGTTTAACTCCCTTGACCAGGTCACAATCCATGGGGAAGCATGATTTGGAGCAGAGCTTCCCAGAATAGAATATGCACCCCAGTCATGGGAACGTGGCAACATGCAGGTTCCGGATTGGCAGACCGATGGTGGGACTGCACATCTCTGTCAGGCTTCCAAGGGATATGGCTTCTGGGAGTCTAGGAACTAGACTTTGAGTAGTAAAGTAATTGACTGAGCTTCGAAAGAAGGCAGAAAGATACCAGGCTGAGGGATGGCAAGAGGAAGGAACACAAATGTCTGTCCATTGCAGCAATAGGCAGAAGGACAGGCCTGAGGCCCTGCCTACCAGGGCCAGCTGAACAGGAGGCAGGAAACAAGGCTGGACATGAGGAAGGCTGCAAGTATTTAAAGTGGTCTGAATTTCACTCAGACAAGAAAGGGTAAAAAGTTCACAGGGATGGATAACAAGGGGTCAAAGTTGGAAGAAATCATACAACTTTGAAACCCAGGCAACACAGCTGCCAAAGCCATAGTTAAGGAATAGCTATCACACGGCAGCTACCTGGGACGTATAGTCAAATAAGACTGGACATATTACCATCAAGCACCAAACCAAGCTGTGGCACAGGGTTTCATCTCGACTCATTGAAGTGAAGTTTCTCATAAGTAGGAAAACTGACCTAAAATGGGATTGCCAGTGCAGAATCTTACCCATCTGCCAAAACTGAAGCAGCAGCCAGACACCCCTCTGCTGGGGACCAAAAGTGGGGGAGACAGATCAGGGAACATCCACATTGCTGATGTGGCAGCTCTGGAAACTTGGCACCAAAGAGCATAGCCAGGCCTCTTGGGTGGACACATTAAAAAGTATCCTACCCTGCAAAAATAAAGGGCTTAAAGGGAAAACACCCCCCAATGGAAAAATACTGCTTAAATATAGTATTTATGGGGGCTTTTCTTATATTGTTTTATACCTTTGCTTACTCCCTCCCACTCCCAATAAATATTTCTCCTATGAACAGTACTGTGGGCAAGCAGGAACTATGATTAACAAGGATCTGATCCTCCAAGAACTACTTAGTCACAGCTGGCTCTGAAGCCTGGCTCTGCTGTTTCCTTGCTTGATTTCCCAGGCAGACTATCCAGACTGAGCTTCAATTTCCCTTTCTATGAAACAAGATTAATTCTGCTATCTACACAGGAATATTATTAAATAAGCAAAGGGAGATCTCTAAAACTCCTTGCAGAATGCCTAGCACATAAGACAAATGATAAAAGTTCATTTCAGCCAGGCATGGCAATGCACACCTGTAATCCCAGTGCTTGGGAAGCTGAGACAGGAGAAGTACAGATCTCAGCAACTTAGCGAGAAACTTGCTTTAAAATAAAAAGGGCTGAGCGTGTAGCTCAGAGGTAGAATGCCCCTGGGTTCAATCCTCAGTATCAAGAAAAAGTTCATCTAGTCCCCTCCTCTCCATGTCTGCATTGCTCCTTCATGTGAGTGCCCCTGTACTGATTGCTAATCTCAAGTGTCCCAAGTTACAGACTGGGCCACAAGGCACAGAGAGAGAGACCTTGGCGGCCCACTCACCTCTGCCTCGAGAGTGAACATGTAATACACTCATCAGCCCTGCTGGCTCAGGGACCTTCCTGGGATACAGGGATGGGCCATTTGGCTTTGATTGTTTTAGATTCACTCCTGGCTACACTCTTCCCACCTGTGTCTCATCATCACACCCTGTATTTAGTTTATACCACCTTGTCATACTCCATGTCTCCTGATAAGCTCTCTCCAAGTCTTTAGGAATAGGAGTCTAAATAACATACTTATGCAGAGGGTTCAGGAAAAAAGAGGAGTAATTCAAATTTGAAGATATAAAAATTAAGAAAAATGTCAAGTCTAGATTCTTTTGTCTCTGAGTCTATAAGCTTCTAAAGCCCTGAAAGGAAAAAGAGTTTATTACTGAAAGGGAAGAATTTAAATAGATTCTGAATTCAAAATTTTAAACCATACTTAACCAAATTAGCTTATTTTCACAACTTCTGTAAATTCTAAATTCTTCTTTATCTGATAATGGTGGTAAAATATTTTGCTTGATTTTAGTTAAGAAACCAAACCTATTCAAGCTCCAAGATTATATGCAGTTAAATGTAAGGAGATACTATTTCTAACTCTCTTCTAAACCAGTGGATCTCAAACTTGACTGCACATTGAAATCACTAGGGAGCTTTTAAAAATACCAGTGCCTCAGTCTCAGCCCAGGGAGGCCAATATAAATTGGTTTAGGACACAGCCTAGGAATTAAAATCTTTAAAAGTTCCTAAGTGATCCTCATGTGCAACCAAGGCTGAGAACTATGAATGTTTTTCCAATGAAAAAGTGAGAAAAACACCTATCTCCTAGACCCATTTCCATACTTCAACTTAACATCCAAAAAAGAAATCTAAAAAAGAAATGTGTGTGTGTGTGTGTACAAATGTGTATATGTATATATACACGTATGTATGTGTATAGAGAGAGACATTTACAAATATTACCAAATGAAACATATGTTTCCAAATGTAAGAGATACTTTCTTTCAAAACCCTGTTATGTTTAGACACACAACATCCTCTGAAGAGAGGGGGTATTAAGGTTCAGAGTTGATATAATCAAGTCATGAGGGTCGTAATCTCATTAGTGGATAAGTCCATTGTGATGGATTTACAGAGTGGTAGCATAGGCAGGTGGGGTTTGGCGGGAGAAGGTGGGTCTCCTGAGGGTGTGGCCTTAGGACCTGCGCCTTTGTCCTTGAATCCCCTTGCTTGCATGCTTGCTCGCTCTCTCTCTGGCCTCTGTGATGTGAGAGCAGAGCCCTTGCTCTCTCCCTCGCTCTGCTTCCTGCTGTCATGCCCTGAGCTCTGCAGTCCCCAGTCTCCCATGGACAGAACCCCAAGACTCCAAAAACTGTGAGCAAATAAGTATCCCTTCTCCTAAGTTGTGTGGTCAGTCACTGTAGCACACAGCAGTGAAAATTTTGGCCAAGATGCCCTCCAACATCTAAAGAACTCTTTAAATGACAGGGGGCAACTGAGTCTAATAAAAACACTTCAGAAGCTGGGCACAGTGACGCACACCTGTGAGCCCAGCACTTGGAAGGCTGAGATAGGAGGACCACAGGTTCAAGGACAGTTTGCAGTAACTTAGCAAGATTCTGTTTCAGAATAAAATACCAAAATTGAAGAAGACCTTAGAAGATGGAAAGATCTCCCATGCTCTTAGATAGGCAGAATAAATATCATCAAAATGATCATACTCAAAAAAGTGACCTACAGATTCAATGCAATACCCATTCAATTACCAAGGTCATTCCTCATAGACATAGAAAAATCAGTCCTTAAATTCATTTGGAACAACAAAAAGCCCAGAATGCCAAAGTAGTTCTCAGCAACAAGAACCATACAGGTGGCATCATAATACCTGACTTCAAGCTATAGTACAAAGCTATAGTAATAAAAACAGCATGGTATTGGTAAAAAAGCAGACACTTAGATCAATAGAGCAGAATAGAAGACATAGCCAATTGATTTTTGACAAAGGGACTAAAAGCATACACTGGAAAAAAGATAGCCTCTTCAACGAATGGTGCTGGCAAAACTGGTTAACCATATTCAGAAAAATGGAAATAAACCACACTTTCTAAAACAGTACAAGAGTAAATTCAAGATGGATCAAAGACATGGAAGTCAGGCCAGAGACCTTGCAGCTACTTGAAGAGGGCATAGGCCCAACACTTCAACACATAGGCAGGCACAGATTAAAAACTTTCTCAACAAAGACCCCAAAGGCACAAGCAACTCAAAGGAAGATCAATACATGGAATTGCATTAAATTGAAGAGCTTCTGTGCAGCAAAGGAAACTATCAAGAACCTCAAAAGAGAGCCCACAGTATGGGAGAAAATTTTTGCCAACTACCCCTCCAATAGAGGACTAATATGTAGAATATATAGAGAACTCAAGAAACACACCGCTAAGAAAACAAACCACCTAATCAAAAATGGGCAAGTGAACTAAGTAGATACTTCACAAAAGAAGAAATATAAATGGCCAATAAATGTATGAGGAAATGTTTAACATTATTAGCAATCAGAGAGATGCAAAACAAAACTACCCTGATATTTCACCAAACCCCAATTAGAATGGCAACCATTAAAAACACAAACAATAATAAATGCTGGTGAGGGTGTAGAAAAGTGGGAATTCTAATACATTGTTGGTAGGATTGCAGATTAGCGCAACCACTTTGGAGAAAAACAATATGGAAGATACTCAGACAAATGGGAATGAACCTACCATATGATCCAGCAATACCACTTCTGGGTATCTACCCAAAAGAATGGAAACCAAACTATCAGACCGATGCATGTGTAGCTATGTTTATAGCCGCACAATTCACAATTGCCAAACTATGGGACCAGCCAAGATGTCCATCAACAGATGAATGGATTACAAAACTATGGGATATGTACACAATGGAATTTTACTCAGCCATAAAGAAGAACAAAATCATGTCATTTGCAGGGAAACGGATGAAACTGGAAAACATTATGTTAAGTGAGATTAGTCAGTCACAAAAAGTAAAAAATCATATGCTCTCCCTAATATGCAGAAGCTAGGGAGAAAGTGGGTCAAAGGAAGGACTCTGGATGAAGAAGGAGAGACCTTAGATGAGCAAAGAAGGCAACCTAACTGAAGGTGATGGGGAAGAAGGAAACTCCCTAATGCATATGATGTACATTAACAAACATATCAAAGTCAATCACTAAGCCAAACGTGAGAAGGGGGGAGGGGGAGGGAATAGGGCAGGAATTAAGGAAGAGTTAAATGAGTGCTGTATGCATGTATGCCTCTACCAGCTTGTACCTCATTAAGGTGTATGATTACAATGCACCAATAAAAAAAAATTAAAATTTAAAAAAAATATCAAATAAGGTTGGGGGTATAACTCAATGGTTGTTCAATTCCCAGCTCCATATACACACAGAAAATACTTCAGAAAGTCATTTTCCAGCTTTTATTTCCATGACATCAGCATCATTAGGAAGATTAACTTAATCGATATCCATAAATAAATAAATACTGTAAGTACCAGGATTTAAGATAAACGTCAGCGATTTCAAATGCCTGCCAAGACATGGAATAAAAAGCTTAACAAAACTCTTATAAGAGCAATGTATTTTTCTGGACTGTTGTTTTCAATCATTAAAAATGTCATTGTGAGATTTTTTAATTATAAAAGTGATGTACTATTTATGCAACAAACTCTTAATTCTTTTAGAGGAAAATCTTCAAGAAAGAAAAATCTATTAAAAAAGAGTTATTCAATTACAGTTTGGTAGGCCAGGCATGGTGGCACATGCCTGTAATCCCAGTACTTGGCAGTCTGAGACAGGAGGATTGCAAGTTCGGGAACAGCCTCAGCAATGTAATGAGACTCTCAGTAACCAAGCAAGGATGAGAAACAAGAAATAAAAATGTCTGTATGTTGCCTTGTACCACTTACAAATGGTTCAACAAACGTCCCTTGCCATTTAACTCTACAATTATTTTTATGTGATTTGGTAACTCAATTTATCCAGGCATAGTCGAATCGAAGGCAGGATTAAAAATGGGAAATGTTGCCAGGCATGGTGGTGCACACCTGTAATCCCAGTACTTGGGAGGCTGAGACAGGAGGATCACAGGTTTAAGGACAGCCTCGCCTCGGCAACCTAGCAAAGGTCCTGTTTCAGAATAAAATATAAGCTGGAGCCGGGCGTGGTGGCACATGCTTGTAATTCCAGCATTTGGGAGGCTGAGACCTGAGGATCTGGGTTTGCGGCCAGCCTCAGCTACCTAGTGAAGGCACTCCGCAGCTTAGTGAGACCCTGTTTCAAAATAAAGAATAAAAAATAGGGCTCGGGGTATAGCTCAGAGGTAGAATGCCCCTGAGTTCCATCCCCAGTACCGCAAAAAAAGAAAAGAAAAAAAATAAAATATAAGCTGGGCGTGGTGGCGCACGCTTGTAATCCCAGCATTTGGGAGGCTAAGGCCAGAGGATCCAGGTTCGCGGCCAGCCTCAGCTACCTAGTGAGGCACTCTGCAACTTAGTGAAACCTGGTTTCAAAATAAAGAATAAAAAATAGGGCTGGGGGTCTAGCTCGAAGGTAGAATGCCCCTGAGTTCAATCCCCAGTCCCGCAAAAAAAAAAAAAAAGAAAATATAAAAACAGGGCAATGTCTAGATATTTTAAAAACAGGGAAACCTTTTATACAGAAAGCATAATTCTGTGACAACCTTAACAGACACTAAGAAATAAATTTTTAAAACTAGAGAAAGCACTTGTAAAAGTATAAAGTTTCATGGTATTTATAAGTCTGGAAGATCCCTCAAAAACAGCCAGGAAGACACAGTGGGTAAGCATCTACATGCTAACCAAATGCCATGCACATCCCAATCCCAGGGCTTACTTGCTGGATTACATTATCACAAAATTAGAAGTTCTGCAAAAACTGAAAAAAACTGGAGAATTTTGCTTGGAATGTAGAAGCCACTGACACAGTTACTTTCTTCCAAAGACAGAAGGGGGGACAAAGAACAAAATAGTGATTTTTTAATTAATTTATTTATTTAGTAGTAGTTGTGCTAGAGATTGAACTCAGGGCCTCACACATGCTAGGCAAGGGCTCTACCATTGAGCTATACTCCCAGACCTAAAATAATGATACTGAAATACCATAAGAAAGAGCCATTTTTTTTTCCCAGAGTTGACTAAAAATGTTCAACAAATGATAACATTCATATATATTTATGTCATTTGAAACATATATAATGGGTACATATTACATATTATATTACATATAGTAATGTCTACAGGTTCTGAAAGTTCTGAGAGCATCTTTATGGAGTAGAATTCAGGTGCAGCTGTCTGCAACTGCTTTTTGATCATTTAATGAACTATGACTGGAAATACTCAAAAGAGTCAAGTTGAAAATATTATAAGAAAAGGAACAGGAAGAAATTTTGTTGTCAGTCAATTTGTGCTGCTAGAAAACAAGAGGTCAACTTTCAGCACCCCTGCTGTATATGGCTTCCTCACCAAAGGATTGAGAATGTGAGGTGAGTCCTGTCTTTTTCTTCCTGTGGTGTCTCCTGTCCTGGGCACTCTAGGGTGAGCCATCCGGGGTCCTGCCAAAGAACAATCCCCTGCAAAGTGGCAGAGTCTCCTCCCAACCTCTCCAACCATCTCCTGAGTACTGCCCAGTCTTCCTTTTGCAGCAGGAGCTTCATTCATGGTGGGAACAACCAACATAAGAAAGATAACATAGGAAAGGACAACAGCATTTGTCTCAATCCAAACCTTTCCTACCTATCTACGAGGTATTAAAAAAAAAAAAAAAGGAATAGGAACTTTTATATACTGATGGTGGGGATTGCAAATTAGTGCAGCTGCTATGGAGATCAGTGTAGAGATACCTGAGAAAACTGGTAATAGATACACCATATGGTCCAGCTATACCACTCCTGGGTATCTTTCCAAAGAGACTAAAATCAGAATATTATAGTGAAGCATACATATCCATGTTTATAGCAGCACAATTCACAATAGCCAAATTGTGGCACTAACCTTGGTATCCATCAACAGATGAATATGTTATAAAATTTGGGGATATACTCACACAATAGAATTCTACTAAGCAATAAAGAAGAACAAAATTATATCACTTTCAGGAAAAAAATGGAAGGACCTGGAGAACATTATGTTAAGTGAGATTTCTTGTCACAGAAAGTGAAGGGTCATATGTTTTCTCTCATATGGGGAAGGCAGGGAGTAACTATGATACAAAAGGGAATTTAGATAATAGAGAAGAAACCCTAGTGGAGTGATGGAAGGCATATAGGGGAAGGTAGCAGGGGGTGGAGGGAGAATTAATGAAGGAAACATTTCCATTGACAGTATATACATACATGAAATTATCAATGCCAATTTCAGTATCATGTGTGGAGAATGGGAGGGAGTGGGGAGGATGCCAGGGGGAAGCTCACCAAGTGCTGTGTGCCTGTATGTCACTATCACTCTGATATACATCACAATGTGAGACTACAATGCACCTATAAAGGTATACTAAGGCTGGGTATGGTGGCTCACATCTATAATCCCAGTACTTGGAAGGCTGAAACAGGAGGATCATAGGTTCAAAGTCAGCCTCAGCAACTTAGAGACGCCCTCAGCAACTTAGTCTACCCTATAGTCATACCCTATTTCAAACCCCCCCCCAATTTTTTAAATAGGACTAGGGGCATAGCTAAGAGGTAGAATGCCTCTGGGTTCTGCCCCTAGTACCACCAAAAAATAAATTTTAAAAGTATATTAAGAAAGAGAGAAGAAGAAAAAGGAGAGAGGAAAAGAAAAGAAAAAAAAGGCACATAAACTTCTGGACTTCTAATTTGGTTGACTAGGGAGATTTCGGTAGCATCCATCTCAATGTGGAATATAAGAATATGAGCAATTCTGAAGAAGAGGAAAAAGATGTAATTAAAGTAACATTCAATCTGAAATGTTTTCCACATTTTCTCCTTCACTGAAAATGAGTATGTGCTGGGTATCTATTACTGAGAACACACAAGCCCAGAAAAGTGTCTTTTGCCATGTTAATTTTTGCTTACTTACTGGAAAAAAGAAACATCATGACATTTATCTTAGTGAGCCATTTCTAACAAAAATATATAAAAAAAAAACACTTAAAAGTAAATTCAATTAGGGTATTTAATTAGTATATGAAGAAACTTTGCTATAAATTTTTAAATTGATGTTCAAAAAAACTGAGAATTGTTTTCTCCAACAAAATTATACATATTTCTAAGCTAATGTAACATTAAAGCCATAAAAATAAATTTGTTTTGCATATAAGTATTTATTCTTTAATTTCTTAAAAGTGATTTCATGTTTCCAAATAAATAAAAAAATTTCCATTTCTATTCTTGCCTTCAATTGAACTATACTCGGATAAACACAAATACTGAATCATATGAAAATAATTACAAAGCTGTGTGGCAAGAGAGAAATAGTACAAAACTTAGTGGTTCAGACCAGAAATGCTGAAAATCATACTATAGTTGGTGAAGTAGGCTTGCATTTCAGTGCTAATCCCTTGGTATAAAAGACTAACACAAGTCAGGTGTGGTGGCATGCACCTGTAATCCCAGTACTTGGGAGGCTGAGACAGGAGGATCACAGGTTTGAAGCCAGCATCAGCAACCTCACAAGGCCCTCTGCAACTTAGCAAGACCCTGTTTCAAAAATAAAAAGAATAAAATAGAGCTGGGTGAGCAGCTCAGAGGTAGAATGCCTCTGGGTTCAATCGTTAGTATCATAATAAAAAAAAAAAGGACTAACACAAGGAGCCAAATGCAATTTGTTCCCACATATGTTGAGGAATGAGCTAGGAAATGAATATTTAATTTACTAATTAGAAATTCTTAAACCGGGCATGGAGGTGCATGCTTGTCATCCCAGTACTTCGGAGGCTACAACAGGAGGATCACAGGTTCAAGGACAGCCCCAGCAAGTAGTGAGATTCTCCTCAACCTAGTGAGATCCAGTTTCCAAATAAATAAAAATAAAGGGCTGTCGCTTCGGGTATAACTTAAAGGTAGAATGCCCCTGGGCTCAATCCCCAATACCCACCCCCCCAGAAAAGGTAAGAAAATTCTTAAAATCAAAAAGAATTAAAAATACTGTCATAAATGCAATAAAGAGAACACAAAAATTATACTATTTTGAGGTCAACTTAAAAGCTGGACTGCTGGGCATGGTGGCGCATGCTTGTAGTCCCAGCATTTAGGAGGCTGAGACTGGAGGATCTGGGTTCGAGGCCAGCCTCAGCTACCTACTGAGGCACTCTGCAACTTAGTGATACCCTGTTTCAGAATAAAGAATAAAAAATAGGGCTGGGGGTATAGCTCGGAGGTAGAATGTCCCTGAGTTCAATCCCCAGTACAGCAAAAAAATAAAATAAAAGCTGGACTTTTTTTTTTTCATTCTTTCTTTTTTTTTTTTTTTTTTTTTTTTTAGGGGGAGGGTACTAGGGATTGAGCCCAGAAGCATTCTATCTCTGAGCTACACCCCTAGCACTTTTTTTATTTTTTTGTTTTGAAACAGGGTTTCTTGTTAGGTTACTGAAAGTCTTACACATTGTGGAGGCTGATCTCCGGCCTGAGACCCAAGTACTGAGATTGCAGTACACCACCATGCCTGGCTTAGCTAGAAGTTTTTTACCAGTATAATCTTTCTATGAGAAACAAGAGGGGGAGATCCAAGATGGCGACTGAGTGAAACAACTTCCCTCAGACGCTAAGATTTCGAACCAAATCTACCATACAAAGAGCTTCTTAACAGAAGGAAAAATACAACAACAACCAAAAAAAGCGGAATTGGAATTACAACAAAGGAAGAACCAGAAAGCGGACCTAGGAAAGTAAGAAAGCCGGCTACGCTGCAGCCCGGCGCTCTGCGCCCTTAGCGCTGCACCGCCAAGGAGCTAGGCTACCGAGACGAGATCTAGCATCCCGCGCCCCGGTGCCTTGGGCCCCGAGAAGGAGCTAGTCCCCGAGAAGGTATCCGGCGCCCTACGCCCCGGTGCCCTGCGCCCCAGAGCTGCGCCGCGGAGGAGCTAGGCCACTCAGAGGGGATCTGGCGCCCTGCGCTCCTGTGCCCTGCACCCAAGAGCCAGAGCCGTTCCGCGGAGGAGCTAGTCCCCGACGAGCTGCACCGCTGAGGAGCCAGGCCCTGAAACAGCATGTGGCCCCCTGCGCCCCGGTGCCCTGCGCCCCGAGCTACGCCGCCGAGGAGCCAGGCCCTGAGACAGCATCCAGTGCCCTGCGCCCCGGTGCTCAGCACCCCGAGCTGCGCCGCCGAGGAGCCAGGCCCAGAGACGGCATCCAGCGCCTTGCGCCCCTGTGCCCTGTGCCCCGAGCTGCGCCGCCGAGGAGCCAGGCCCTGAGACGGCATCCAGCGCCCTACACC
>PVLC010000610.1:0-55973 GCA_004027655.1 Graphiurus murinus
ATTTAATATGATGCTGGCTGTAGGCCTATTGTATATTGCCTCTATGATTTTGAGGTATGTTCCTTCTATTCCGATTCTCTGTAGTGCTTTTAGCATGAATGGGTGTTGGATCTTGTCAAATGCTTTTTCAGCGTCAATTGAGATGATCATGTGATTTTTATCTTTGAGTCTGTTTATGTGGTGAATTACGTGTATTGTTATTTATTGAGAATATTTGGACCATTTTTCTCACAAGTCAAAGGTCATAGTTGGTACAAAACACAGAGAAAAGGGGTGAAACATTGAGTTAAAGCTAGATCAGAACAACTATCTTATATATGGAGTAGAAACACTATACTAGGTAGTTTTTCTTTGTATATAATGTAATAACAGATAAACCTTATGAAGGCATTATCAATATCATTCTTATAAAATAAGATAAATGAATTAAACCCCTTACTTTTTACCAGGTAAAAAGTAGCTAGGCTGAAACTCAAGCCCATCTATATTTTTCTACTAGTCCATACTGCTTTGTCAAAACTTTGTAAAAATATCTGTTGCCTTTGGTGATAGGATAATCCATAGCATAAAAATACTCCCACAACAAGAACTATAAAAAATAAGAAAACATGTAAGAACAAATAAACATTTGAAGGATTTCAAGGTAGTGAAGAGCTACTGACATAACCAAGACTTGACTTGGAAAAAAAAAAAAAAAAGAATTCTACTGAGTTGAAGTAACATTCTTGAAGCCAAGCTTTTTCCTTGAGGTATATGCTGATTCTTGTAAAGGTCGAGGTTAAAAGTCAAGAATCTATGAAGGAAACCATTACTAAGAGTCAGAGGAGTCATGCAAGTATATGGAGAATGAGGAGACAAAATTTAACTTCACAAATTCCCAGGAAATGAGGGCTTAGGGACTGATCACATTTTGGGTGAGATGAGAGGTTCAGAGGAAAAGAACCAGAACTGTGTAGCCTTACACTTGAGGAATTTGACTAAAGAAAAATCAAGGTAAGTTGTTAAGATCTAAGTAAAAATTTATAAAATTGCTATTCAGTTTGGATCTACAATGTCCTCAAGACATCAAGGACTGGAGATAGCCATGGAGGTAGAAGTTGGCATCTAGTTTGTGTTCATTTCTTCCTCCTCCTCCTCTCTCTCCCTGTCTTGGTCCTGCTTTGAGCCAGTGCAAAATGGACTTTGTATAAATGGACTGAAGTTTCCAAATTCATGAGCAAATGAAACTTCCTCTCTAAGCTCCATGTGTCACCATGGTATGAATGCTGACTGAATCAATTGCAAAACAAAGCTTTTGGCTTCCTTGTAGACAAAGACTGATTCACAACTAACCAAGAAAATAAGACATCTATACACTCTCAAAATGCTTAGTTGGAACTCTGGAATATCATACTGTAGAAACAAGAATAATCCAGAGATAAAGAGTTACAATGACTACAAACTAACATCAAGTAAACTCAGTTCTTAAGGTGACCTTCCTTCTGGTTGCCTCCCTGAATGAATATCACCTCATAATACTCTCTTCCAATTTTCATAATACAATGTCTATCATTAAAAAAAAAAATGACCACACTAACAAAATAGGACCAAAACAAATAGTACAAAGAAAACAACAGCTGAGTCAACTGGTGATATATTAAAGAAAAGAGTTGAAGGAATGGAAAATTTCATCAGAAAACTAAAGCTATCAAGAAAATTTAAATGTAAACTGTGGAAATGAAATGAAATACTTAAAATTAAGAGTTTAATTGATAGGTATATTGTCAATTAGATCCAAGAGAAGAGAGAGTAAAAGAAAGTGGAAAATTGCCAGGTGGAAGCAGAGAGAACAAAGCAGAGGAGGTATTAAAAATAAAAATTTAAAATTAGGACAACCAAGAAAAAGTATAACATATATTCATGCATAGCATATATATACACAAGCACAGACACACACCATGAGGGAAAAATATAAATGAGTTAGAAATTTTACAAAGGTGGTGACATTAAGCCACAGACTTAGGAAGCACAGTAAAATTCAAGGAGAAAAACAGAAGGAAAATCGTAACTATTTGGTGAAACCCAAAGACAAAAGGAAATGTGTAAAATCAGTCACAGATAAAATGAAACATTATTTCAAAGAGAATGATAATAAAACTGGCAAACTGACTTCATCAATGAAGTCAAAAGTTAATACCTAACAGAAACTTGAGTATGAAGCAAACAATGAGCACCAGATAAAAGTGGATAAATAAAAATTAATCTTGAGTGCTTTGGGGAGGTTGAAAAATGTATGAAATTAAAACACATGACAAGAATAGTACAAATGTTGTAAGGGAATAGTAAATGAAATTAAAATGATCTGTTTCTATTATTTTCCTAGGATACATATACTTGTTAGCTTTCTATCACTGTGACAAATACCTGAGATTATCAGTTTAAAGAGAAGAAAGGGTTCTTTTGGCTCAGGGCTTCAGATGTTACAGTCAATGGTTGCTTGGCCTTATTGCTCTGAGCCTGTGGTGGGGCACTACATCCTGGCAGCAGGAGATTAAGATGGAGAAGTTCTGTTTTCCTCATGGTTTTCAGCAAGAAGAGAGAGAGAAGGGGAAGAGACCAATATCCCAATATCTCTTCAAGGGCACACCCCCAATGTCTACTTCTTCCCACCAGGCCCCACCTCCTAGATGTCTGAAAACCTCTCAATGATGCTACAGGCTGGGGACCAAGCCCTCAACACATGGGTCTTCGAGAAACAGTCAGGATCCAAATATATCATTGTGTCAAAAAATTATATTGGACTATAGGAAGCAAAATGCAAATGATGTAATTTTTGGATAAACACTTAAAGATTAATAAAGAAATGCTTATGTAAGCAGCTAATCAAGGATAGAAATGGAATAGTGAAAAAAAGTAATTCACAATAGAGAAAAAATGAAGATAAAACAATAAAAATAGGCAGATACAATCCGAAATATATGAATATTGTTGTAGGCTGAAATGTGTTCTCCAAAAAGATATATTTAAGTCCTAAACCCCAGTACTTGCAAAGTTAACCTTATTTTGAAATATAATCTAAATGAGGATCTTCTGAATTAGAGTGGGCCCTAATTCAATGATGAATATTCTTATAATACCCTCAACAAATTAGTGAGACTCTGTTGCAAAATAAAATAGGACTAGGGATATAACTCAGAGGTAGAATGTCCCTGGGCTCAATCCCAAAAATGAGAGATCTAGAGCGATAGTGAGTGAGTGACTGAGTGAGTGAGAGATTTTGGTTGACTTGGATACAGAAACAAATTTAAAAAACACAGCCAGGCATGGTGGTGCATGCCTATAATCTCAGTTCTTGGGAGGCTGAGACAAGAGGATCACAGGTTTGAGCTCAGCCTCAGCAATGTACTAAAACCATCAGCAATTTAATGAGACCCTGTTTCAACGTTAAAAAAAAAAAAATAGAGAGAGATAGGGGTGTAGCTTGGAAGCAGAATGCCAAAGGAAGGAGAAAAGGGAGGGAAGGCAAAGAGGGGAGAGGTGAGGAGGGAGGGAGGTATTGATTGATTATCATGCTGCAAAAGTGAAATTAAAAAACAGTAATTCACTATTTACAAAAGACGTACCTTAAATATTAAAATGAAGACAAGTTTAAAAAGAGGATGGATAAAGACACACAAAGCAAGCACTAAAGAAAATAAAGCAGGTGTAGCTATATTAATACTAGACAGGGTAAACACTAGCAAGAAACATTGCTTAAAAATACGAATATTAATAGGATTAAAATTATTACACTAAATACAGTGATTCTAAAGTTGCACATAATTATGTAATTTTGTAATTTCAAAGCCTATAAAACAAAAGTTGACAACTAATATGAGAAGAAATTTACTAACACTAAAGAACAAAGAGATTTTTAAAATCAGTACATGTCTAGATGATATAAACAATATAGTTTACAAATTTGACTTGGTAACAAACAACACTATGTATGTACTAATTACATAATTCACATTCTTTCCAAGTGATCATACAATATCCATCTATTCTTGGACCATAACATTCTATGCTGGGCCATTCAGCAAGTCTGAACAAATTTCAAAGAACTGAAAACATTCAGTTTTCTCCCACTTCAATGGAATTATGGAAAAAAAAAAAAAGTAACAGACATTTAGAAAATCTTCATAAAGGAAATGAAGCAATACAGCTATAAACAATGCATCAAAGAAGACATTACAGTGGAAATTAGAAAACATTTTGCAATGAATGATAACATATTAGAATTTTTGAGATGCATGTAAGGCTGTGCTTAGTAAGGAAATTTATAGCCTTGAATATCTATGTTGCAAGGAAATTAATAGCCTTGGGTACCTACATTGGGCAAATGTGAACGGGTGAATAATAACATCTAAATATTTACCTCAAAAAGTTAACAAAGAAAAAATTAAATGCCATTAAACTAGAAGAAATAAAGAACAGAAATAAAATAAAAACATGTGTACAATAAAAAAATTAACAAAGCCAAAAGTCAAAAACTCAAATTGTCGAAAGAATGATATAATGTTAGAATATTTCTACAAAGACTGATCAAAACACAAATCAGCAGTATAATAAATGAAAAAAAAGAAAATTGTTATAAATTTGTAAAAATAAGAGGATATCAAAAAACTTTGTGCCAAAGAATTTTAAAATTTAAAAGAAAAAATCAAAACCTCTAAGAAAAATACAACTAACTACAATTTTTACAAAAGGAAACAGAGTGTATGGATTGTGAGGCCAGGATAAGAGAACAGAGTCTAGAACAGACCCTACACAGTCATCTCACATGCAAGGTGACACTACCGTGAAGTGGGGAAAGAATGGCCTTTCCAGGAAAAGGTGTGGGCCCAAGTGGATATCCAGATGCAGGAAAATGAATCCTCGGCCATTCCTTACAACAAACATATCAACCAACTGTAGATGGTCTTATATATCTAACCATGAAAGAAAAATCAGGAGAGAACTTAAGTGAAAATGTGAACTATCCTTAAAACTTGTAATAGGCATAAATTTTTAAAAGGCCATGAAAACCGTTACCATAGGAACATTTTGATAAATTCCATTTTAGCAATGACGTTAAGAAGCTAAAAAGTAAGCCATAATGTGAGAAAAGATATTTGTAATACATCTATCTGAAAAAGTACTCATATGTGGATTAAAAAAAAAAAAAAAGCCTCCTATCTACAAGTAAATAACAAAAACAGGCATTCCAATAGACAAATAGATGAAAGATTTGAACAGGCAAGAGATACCCATAGAGTGAATAAGCATGATAAGATGTTCAACTTCAATCATCATTGAGAAATTATGAATAAAAGTCACAATGGAATATCACTATACACCTCCAGAACAGCTGAAATTAAGGAAAAACAACAAGAGAATTAAGTGTTGATAAGGATGAAGAACAATCAAACATTCGATAAACTTTCTGGTAATCACATATTTTGATAAAGCTACTCTGAAACCTAAAAATATCCAGTAGAGCTAAATACATCACACAGATATTTCATATATATATATATATATATTGAACAATATAATTTATGCACACCAAATATGTATAAGCATGTTCACAGCAACCCTATTTATAATAGCCAATATGGAAACAACCCAGTCCATTAACAATAAAATGGATAAATTGTGGTATGTCCACTTATTGTATGCCTTGTGATCAATGCCTATGTTAGTATATGAGCAGATTTACATGGAATAAAAATGCAAGCACTGCCTTGCACAGGGCCTGGTAGTCAATGACGGGTTCGATTTTCTCAGGGCAAATCAACCTAAGACAGGGCTCGTTGAATGACTCATGGAGACCTCATGATGGGTAAGATTAAGCACCTGGTAGGAAACGACCTAAGACAGGCACAGTCCTTCGTGCATTTTAAAATAAAAACGGGGGAGTTGTGGGAGCCCAGCTGGGCCCTCTCCCCCCTGGCAGTTGCTATCTGCATATATGAGCAATTATACTGACTCTTCTGCTATGGCTACATTGGGGTCTCGAAGTCTGGAGATTGCCCCTAGGATGTGTAGATGAAAGATGCTCCTACTTCTTGGAAAGTAAAGATATTACCCTAAAGGTGTATGGTTTTATGACTCTAAAGTTTGCTTTACCAGGCTATGTTAAGAATGTGGGCTATACATGTAAAATGAAGAAGTGGTGCTATTTGTGATCTGACAATGACTGACATGTCATAAATGTCTATGTAACCCTGTTGTACTCAAGAAATGTATAAAAAATCTGTGCTGAAAAAAAATAAATTAAAAAAAAAATAAAATAAAAAAAGAAATTGTGATATGTCTATGCAATGGATTACTATTTAGCAGTAAAATAAATGACCTACACCTACGCACATGGCCGAACTTTACCACCAACTTCAAGTGAAAGAAGCTGGAAACAAAACAGTGTACATGATTCTATTTATTTAAAGTTTAAAATCAGCCAAAACTATTGTTTATGGTATTTTAAGTCAAAATAGTGATAAAGAAAGTGTTTGGGGTGCTGATAATATTCTAGGTCTTAATTAGGGAGCAGGAACACCCAAGAAAAATATAAAGTGATAAGAGTCATTCAGGCAAAGACTAATGATTTTCTCTGCAGCTTAACAAGTAACATGGTAGAAATAAGCATACTGCCCAGAATATGGTCAATGAATCTATAAAGAAAAGTGTTCAAAGCTTAATGCTATTTTAGCGATACACAGAAAAAGCTCACACTAAGTTGTTCTCTAACTTTTTTTTTATTGTAACAACATGAAAAAATGTGTTTTTATTTCATTAAAAAATGAATGGCAGCCCATTTGTTGTGCTGCATGTTTGGAAATAGTTCCTCTTTTTTGCCAGGACAGAATTCCCTATTATTATCTTCCTGCTAGGCTTTGAATCATCCAAGCCAAGAGTTGTTTTTAGCATTAAGCGGCTAACTCAGGAGCAAAGAAAACCAGTCACAAGGGATTATTTCCTTCAGGACTATAGTAGAATTGTTACACATGTGAATTATTAAAAAAATTGAATAATTTTATGTGGCAAAATGAAGAAGAGAATTATAAATAGCAGAAAGCAAAAGATGTCACTAATTATTAACTAGGCAATATGAAAATAAACATTTCCATAAATAGACTTTTATATTTTTTCCTTACACTAAATTTTCCTTTGCTTCTGTTTCTTCCATCCTGCCCACATTGGTGGATTATTTATTGCTATTTCGGTTATATATTTCAAGAGAATGAGGTGACTGATTATATTTTTGCATACTTCCTGGGTTTAAAATGCTGTGAAAGGAATTTATTTTTAAACATGGAACCTGTTACTATGACATCAAAAAAATGACAACAGAAATAGATAGCAAAGGAATACTCTCACGGACACTTCTAATTCTAGTGATTACAATCATTCAAAACCTCTTGCTCTTGATACAAGCAATTACTACCTTTGTATGAAAGGAAGTATTTCTAAGATACTCCAGAAGCCACCATCTAAACAGTATTGCTGTGGTTCCTCATTATTCCCTTAAGAAATGCCTCCCATATCTCACAGGATTACAGGAAAGGAGATCACTGTTTAGAAACTCAGTCTGAGCTGCTAGCCCTGAAATGTTTCCTCCCACTCTTTCTTCTTGATCTGTCTTCTTGGCTACCTATTTTATTACCAATCCCTCCATTCCATTTCTAGCATTATCTCACCCTTCAGGCTTTATGCAAGGCACTGTCTCCCTTCCCCACAACTATGACTCAGTAACCCAGCCTCTGGCAACCCTAAGAAAAATCTCTATTTCCTCCTGGTGAGGCAGTGAATTGGCCCAATAAATGGCCCCCAGGTGGCCAATGAATTTCTGGGGGTCTAGTCCGTTCAATTCCACAAATATTTCCTGAGTGCCTACTGTGTGCACAGCACTCTGCCAGCTGCTGGAAAGAAAATGCTGATGAATAAAACAGAGAGGCTGCTGGCCCCTCAAGAGCTTAGACATTAATGGAAAAGACAGGGCTTCCATGAGTAATGGCACAGAGATATGATTACACACTGTGATGAATGCTGGGAAGGGAGGGTCCTGCTGCTCTGAGGGCTCAAGATGCTCAGCCTGACCCAGTTTTCAGGGTCAGGAAAGACTTCCAAGGAAGCAACATGCATCAAGATCTAAAAAATGATTACCAGGAGGCAGCCATATCAGGCAAGAGCTTGCATGGCAGGATAAGGACTTGTGTCCATAAAAGGGAGGTCCTTTAATAATTGGAAAATTATTAAATCATTCACTGAGGAGAAAGGGCCGGGGGAAAGCCCAGAAATTTTGATAGTGGGAATCAAATTAAAATTTATTCCAGCGCAAAGATTGTTGCACTTCAAAAAAAGAAAAATAACCAACATTATCTTGAATTTTGCCAAGAGTCTCTTTTGGGCCTCCAAAAAAAAGAAACTGAAAAAGGACTCAGTTACAATCAGAGCATTATGTGCTTAAATTCTGTACAGGAAAATACAGATGCCACAGAAGAAAGAGGCAAAGCAAGTTAAGAATTTATATGGAGAAGAAAGGGGCAAATGCCATAAAACAGAGACACAGAAAGCAGTAGAAACCAGCAGCAATTTTAAGATAAACATCAAAAAGAAGACCATCGGGTTAATTTCGATTGTAATTCAAATGTTTCAAATATCTATACATATATGTGTGTATATATATATATATATATATATATATATATGTCACAGATGATATTTAAGTGCTATATACTCTTAAATGTAAGAAAAATATCAAGAAGTACTATTCTTTTTTTTTTTTTTTTTTTTTTTTTGCAGTACTGGGAATTGAACTCAGGAGCATTCTACCTCCGAGCTATACCCCTAGCCCTATTTTTTATTCTTTATTTTGAAACAGGGTCTCACTAAGTTGCGGAGTGCCTCACTAGGTAGCTGAGGTTGGCCTCGAACCCAGATCCTCTGGTCTCAGCCTCCCAAATGCTGGAATTACAAGCGTGCGCCACCATGAAATACCACAGGGCAACTTATAAACCATAGAAACTTACCACTAACAGTTCTGAAGGCCAGGCAGTCCAAGATCCAGACCACAGCAGGTTCGGTGTCTGGTGACTCCCTGTTCCTCATGGATAACACCTTCTGTGGGTCCTCACATGGAAGAAGGGCAGGGCAGGTTTTTGGGCCTCTCTTATAAAGGAACTAACCCCATTCATGAAGTGGAGCTTTCTTGATTGAATTACCTCTCAAAGTCCCTATCCTCAAATACACTCTCACCTTGGTGATTAAATTTTAACGTGTGAATTTGTGAGGAGGTGGGGACACAAACATGCTGACTATAGCAAGTCTATACTGAAGTTAGAAAAATTTCATGCACCATATCATACAGAAAAGAGAGTGAGAAATTGATTTATATGTATGAAAGAATCTAGCAGGTCTTTCCTCCTCTTATCTCTCCTTTATATTTAAATTGGACAGTTCCTGTGATTTACAGATATTAATATCATATCTGACACCAACCTGGAAACAGACTACACACAATTGTCTCAAATCAGCTTGGACATTCAAAAACACCCATTATTGTGGAGCCAGAAAGGTAAGATGGAGAGCGCCCTGGGTTTGAGTCAACTGCAGTGCACAAAAGGTCTGAGTTAGTGAGTCTCAAACATTAGAATGCAAGAGCTGGGGATATAGCTCAGTGGTAGAGCACCTGCCTAGCATGCAGGAGGCCCTGATTTTGGTTTCTAGCACTATACAAACAACAGAAAACATAGAAGTACATTTGAATTACATAGGGAGCTTATTAAAACCAGACTGTGTGGCCCCACCCCCAAAGTTGAATGGGTCCAGCTGGCTTCTAGGTGTTGTTGATGCTGCTGATGGGCACTGAAATGCTGAAAACCTCTGCTCTATGGACATCATTCCTCAACTGCAAGCTGAGACATTACTCTCCAAGGCCCATCGCACCAAGTTATTAAATAAAAATCAGCACACCCTTTGAGGACACAAATTGCTCTATATATTTCTTGTATTGTGAATGTCTATATTTCTCAAAAAATATTGTAAGAGTGGAAGATCATAATGATCAAACACCTTAGAATTCTTCTCAAGTAGCATTCACTTAAATGGCATGGAAAAATGGGAATTTGAATACTGGAAATGAGACAGGAACACTGAGCAGTTATGTAACTAGTACTGTTAACATGGTCTTAGTAGATACTAAAGCACTGAGATGCTTCCATACCAGTGGACATATAACTGTTGTGCAAGGCACTCCTTAGTGCAGCACACCCACAAAGGTATTAAAAGGGACTACCATCACCTGCTTCAGTACCTACCAAGTGTCTATTCTGACTGGCCTGTGCTTTCGTCACATTGCAAACTGAATATTTTAAATATAATGCTTAGAGAGAGGATTGAAGAGTTGGAGCTCCATGCAGACACCTTCCCAAAGCATTATTAAAATTTGCTCAATTAAGTCAGTTTAGAAAGGACGACCCGGACTCCTAAAGAAGAAAGGAGCATGGCAGTTATAGCACGACTGTTCTATGCATCTCTCTATTCTAGCATTTTCCAAAGATATGTAAACTTTCTTTCTGCAGATGCCAGAGATATTCCAAGTTGTCACCAGGTGTGACATAATTCCACTGCCAGTAGTAGCTCTGCCAACTTGAGCTGCTTAGGGCTACAGCCTTGTCATTCTCAGTGTGCCCTTGTAGTTGCCATCCATTGGAGAGCAGCAAGGAGTTCATACTTTGGAGCTGGCTCAGCATTGTCCCCACTTGAGCTCAGGGAAAAAGCATTTTCTCCATCATTTCAGCTAAAATATCTTAGCTCTAAAACCAGGATTCACTAACCAACACTATAAAACTTGGGGAAATTGGAGAATAACGGTATATGAACACTCTAAATTTATTCAAATGTTTATTACCAAATAAAACACTGCATTCATTCTTTCCACGTACTCTGAATAATAACCAGATGAAGAAAATATGCTTAGAGTCATGAAAAATACCCCCCAGGAAATGATTTGTGGTAAAAGACTCTTGCTTAGGTAGAATTGAAATGGATACTAGACAAATGAGCCCATTTCAATGGATAAAAGTCTTACTTATATAAAAAGACTGGTGTTTCTTACTAAAATTCCTTTATCGGTTTCCATAGAAAATGGTGGTGTTCTTTGCTTCTACCTTAAGTACAATTATAGAATGCTAGGCATAATGAATGAAGCATTTAGTTAATCATAACCCACTTTAAAATGAATATTTTCAACTCAGCATACAGTCAAAATGGCTGTTTTTCTCCTGGCATGTATTAGAAAATATGGTAGGGACACTTGTGAGCTCTCTGTGTTTGAAGTACAATTATGTCTAAAGGTCAATCAATTTGTTCAGGGCAAAAAGCACACATTGTGAAAAAAAAATACTCTCCTTAAATAGATATGGAAAGTAACTGAAAAAAAAAATAAAAAAAGCAAACAAACACACCAAAAACCTTGGAGAAAGCTACAAAGCACAGCCTGTTCCTGTGAATCCCACTCCCCCCCCACAGTCCAAGCTGGGTGAATGGGTGGGCCATTAGCTGTGCTCTCAGGGCAGCACATAAAATCTACAACATCATTTTATTGACAAGATCTTATTTCAACCTTATGAAACCTTTACAAGTTTTAGTGCCATTGGGAAATAAAGACACTGCATAGACAAAAGCAGGCCAGAAATGCTAGAGAGTAAAATAGAAAGACACTGAAAATATTATTTCAGAAATATAGCAAATCCAGAGTGGAAAAGGTGCAGGGAAGGGAACAAGTAGGAAGAGCAAGGTAACACAAAATGAGGCACAAATATAAAAAGCTCTGCATATATATATAATTTTAGGTAGTATTTGCCAAACATCTTTAGCTCTTAAAACCACAATGTGTTTTTTGTTTGTTTGTTTAGGATCTCCAGTGAAGAGAGAAAAGAAAAAGCAGAAATTAATGTTGTATGGACAGAGAAGGATCTTAATAGAAATTAGCAAGCTTTTCAATCTAACCAAATAAATGAAGCACTTTTTATTGTGGGTTTTATCTATTTTACTGAAATTTTTAATAGGTGCATTGTAATTGTACCTGATAGTGAGGTTCAGAAGTGATACATTTGCATATACACAACATTATTTGAGTTGTTTCCTTCTCTGAACCTCCCTCTTCCTCCACCATCCCTTTCCATTATTCTACTGGTCTAATTTTCATGAGTCCCTGTTCTTTTCCATTTTATCTCTAGCTATCACATATGAGAGAAAACAAGCAACTCTTGGTTGTCTGAGTCTGTCTGATCTCACTTAGCATGATGTTCTCCAGTTACATCCATTTTTTTTGCAAATGACATAATTTTGTACTTTACGGCTGAGTAAAACATGTGTGTATATATTTCACATTTTCTGTATGCATTAATCTGTTGATAGATACCTAGCCTGGCTCTATAACTTGGCTATTGTGAATTGCACCGCTATAAACATGGGTATGCATGTAACCCTATAGTATTCTACTTATTCTTTTGGAAGGATATCAAGTAGTAGTGTAGCTGGGTCCTGTGGTGAATGAAGTACCTTTTTGAAAAAGGAAGCCATTTAACAAAGCATGTGGAGACAGGGTACAGGCATGGAAGGGAATCTATGACTGTTCTTTTATCTTTATCTGGGAAGAAGTTTGGTTTTCCACAACACACACTGATCAAAATGGAATTTAGCTTTGAACCAGCAGTACTTATTGAAATCAACAACATTTGTCTACTTGTAGATAAAATTCCAGGTACCTTAAAATTAATTAATTAATTACAATGAATTATAACAGTTTTTCTGAAAGATGTGTATTTGCAGTTATAGCTATTTATTTTTTAAATTTTTTATTTGTATTAATTGGTGCCTTGTAATCATACATCTTTGTTAGGTACAAGCTGATAAAGGCATACATGCACACATTTCTCATTTAACCCTTTCCCCAATCCCCACACCCTACTCCCCACCCTCCCTCCTTCTCAAGTTCAGTTTAGTGATTGACTTTGATATATTTGTGAAAGTAGATCATATGCATTAGGGTGCCCCCCGCCCTGGTCCATCACCTTCAGTTATGTCAACTTCTTTGCTTATCTAGGGTTTCTTCTTTTTCATCTGGAGTCCCTCTTATGCCTCATCTTCTCCCTAGCATCCGCATGTTAGGGAGAACATATGCTTTTTTACTCTTTGTGACTGACTAATCTCACTTAACATAATGTTTTCCAGTTGCATCCATTTCCCTGCAAATAACAGGATTTTGTTCTTCTTTATGACTGAGTAAAATTCCATTGTGTACATATCCCATAGTTTTGACCAGGATTTATTAAAAAAAATTTTTTAAAGTCAAAAATAATTTAAACTGATAGAGCACACAGTACTGAACAAATATGAGACAAATGAGATATCATTGTTGGCTTTTTCTACTTTCTAGCTGAGTGCATAAGATATTTAATTTCACTCAATTTGCAACATCTCAGTAAAATGAGGATTCTAGTGAATATATTTCATACACATAATTTCTTTAGTTATTAACTCATTAATCTATGATCTATGATGTCAGGGACCAAGTCTTTTGGGTCCTTTGTGATAAACTTAGTTCCTAGTGTATAAAAGACACGATACATTTTTTCTTCTTGGTCTTGGTGAATAATTTTAAGAAAATCCTTATAAAGCACCTTGTAGGTTAGGCTTAATGCTGAATGTTTGGAATTCACAGAGAACCAGCAGAAATAGGATCCACCCTCAAGAGAATAAAGTTACACAGGTAAAGTGTTTATCATAGTGCCTGACACATAGTTAATGTAAATGTTTCTAAATGTCAACTGAATGCTGCCCTCCTCACATCTATGAGACTTGGGAGTCCAGAAACCTATTTCAACAAACTCTCCAAAGCTGACTACTTCTTTATGGATCCCTACTCTCCACTTTTGCAGAAAAGTACCTCTCTGCTGACTATGGAAAAAGTCCATGCCCTTTCCTGGCTCCCAAGGAACATCCTCTTGCAACAAATATTTGATGAGTTTAGTTACTTTCTTGAGGTCTTTCAGGGCAGGATGACCTACCCCCATATCGCCTATCACTTCAGTGAATCCAACACCTTCTTTGTCTCCCTATCTTCCTTGTTTGGTACTCTAAGAAAACTCATCCTCTTTTCTCAAATAAGAAATCTCTGCTCACATCCAAGTCCAGTAAGATTTCATCTTCTGACCCAAGGAATTATTTTTGTCCCCCAACAGAGGCTGGTCCCTTTCTAAAGAGAACTTTCAAACCCCATAATTAAAACAGAAGAATAACACTTCCTCCACACACTTATACTAAATGTTATTTTCATAATTTCCTCTCCAGGGAGAAATTGGGATATAAGATAATAGATAATATAGGAGAAACTCTAGTGGAGTGAGGGAGGGGGTCTTGGGGAAGGCGGAGGGGGAGGAGAATTAAGGAAAGAAACACTTCTACTGCCACTATGCATATATGTGAGAACACCAATACCAATCTCACTCAATATCTTGTATGTGTGTGTGTGTGTATGTGTGTGTAGGAAGCCTGGGAAAAACTTGTCAAGTTTTATGTGCATGTATGTCACTATCACTGTGAACTACAATGACGTGAGTCTAGAATTTACTAATCAAAGTATAAAAATAATATTGGGTTCAAGTTCTACACATACCAATGATTTATTCTGGAATTCTGGGAAATCTTTCTTATCACTATATATACTTCTGTTTCTACATCTCAAAATGGTGATAATAGTTATAGCAATAATAAAGAAATCTTCCTCAAACTTATTATAAAGATCAAATGAAACAATTCATATAATAAAACATAAAGCAGCATATGAAAACAATTATTTATATTGTTAGTATTATTATTAGCATCACCATTCCTTGATCAGGTAATTTAATTGATAACCATTGTTTTTTACCTGCCCAACACCTTTTCCTCTGGTGGATGTCTCTTCTTATTCATCTTATACATTCTGTATTAGTGAGGGTGAGCATAAGAAACAGGAAGTGTTGTATGAAACAGTAATAATTTCTGTTATTAACAGAATAATCTCTGTGGTCTACCAGTCAAACAATATTTATGTGATTCTAAACAGAATGCGCTTTACTTCAAGGCCAGTGGAAAACCCAAACACATACTATGGATAGTTATAATATTCCTTAGGATGTATTGAAATGGATAGCCTAAGAAATTATCTGAGTCTCCAAGTGGAAGCTACTAGAGCAGAGTAAACTAAAAAACAATAGTAAGTTTACAAAAACACTGTAATCTTACTGAATCATGCAGAGAAACTGCTGAACCCAAAGATCGCAAGCATTCGAGAGAGATGATTCCTGCCACTTCTCCTTTTAACATTTTGCTCTAAGATAGTGCAGAAGATAGATGGGTTTTAAAGAATGATAGTGGGTTTTAATGAAAGTAATAAGGTGGTGATGGTAATTATAGCTTCAGTTGAAGACACTGCTTGCTTATTGGATCAAATCACCACAGGCTGTTTCATGATCACATTGCTCACATGACCCAGCATGCAGGTAACATATTTCTGCTTCTCCTTCAACTGGCATATATGTGCTTCTAGGGAGTTTTTGTTTTGTTTTGTTTTTTGTTTTTGCAGTACTGGGCATTGGACTCAGGGGCATTCTACCTCCGAGCTATACCCCCAGCCCTATTTTTTTTATTCTTTATTTTGAAACAGGGTCTCACTAAGTTGGGGAGTGCCTCACTAGGTAGCTGAGGTTGGCTGCGAACCCGGATCCTCCGGTCTCAGCCTCCCAAATGCTCAGATTACAAGCGTGCACCACCACGCCCAGCTGAGAGATCCTTTTTACTAGTTAGATGAAAAAAAATAAAAAATAAAATAAACAAACAAGCTCAGACTTGTCTTGTTGATTTGATGTTTATATAATACAGAAAGGAATCACCCCACAGTGAACAGTTATAGTGTGATAGGTCTAATCAGGGTGGAATGTTTTGTTAATGGAGAATAATATGCCATAAGCTGGCTGTTTTTAGGAATATACATCATTTTCCACTTTATCCAGAAGGAAATACCTTTCCAGATTAGGATCTGCACACCAATTCCTTAATTGTGTGTTTAAGTAAATTATAGTCATGAAAGAAATAGAACTGGAATATTAAAGACCAGAGAGTCTGAAGGAAATGTTGCAATAAATTATTTGTAAGGGACCAAAATCTAAGGATATTTTTAAATAATAGGAACACTCACTAGAAGTTAGATGGCTCCAGAGGTTCTTAATCACACGGCCAGGGTAACTCCTTCTGTACATGTCAGTTTATTCTTTCTCCAACCCGCACAGTTCTATGGTGGCAATAATTGAGACTGTGCATGGTGGGATAAACGACATAAACTTGAGTTCTACTAGGCTAGTCCAGATCCCATCTCTGATGACTTCCCAGTGTGCCAACTGGAGGACTCATCTCCTTATGATGCAATGTGAGGGACAGTAACTTCATAACCTATTTTATATCACGGCACATATGGTAAATGATTAAAAATTAAAAAGTAGAATCTTTTAAAATGAAAACTAATGACTAAATATCACTTTTTCCCTAACCCTGTGATTTTGAGTTCTGCTGGTTTGGATGTGTTAACAACAAAGGGAAAATATTCCATCAGAGAATACAACGATATCCCCAATCCATGGGAATAAGCAAATCATTTTAACCTCTTCATTGACAAAATTGCTTGATGAAGGCAAGGAGAATACAAAGTGGATGAAAGAGGCTATCAGTGGTCCCGTGATGGGTATGATTTGGGGATGTACTCCACCGGGACAGAAAGTCATTAATAGCTATATTCAGAAACATCTATATTTATATTAAGTAGAATAATTTTTGGAATTGCATATGTCATGTAAAGAGGGTCCTTGGAAGTAAAAAGGCAGAATCTATTCATGATCTCTTTATTGTTTTCTACTCAGGATCTATGAAGACAAATCTGACAAGCTGTCAATCACAGGTCCTTTGCTTCTAAACACAGGATGGACATGTGCCCCATAAGAAACTGACCAGATTACACTTTTGCAATTTGAACCTTGAGAAGAGACATGAAGGAACTGAGTCATACAACATCCGCACTCAGAGAGCATCTCCACGGCTCCCTGCAAATAAAGATCTCAAAGTTGCCTCATGCTTGTTGAGCTCTTTGAGTCTTTAAATTATACAGTATCCTTTGAATTAATTCCTTTTGACTTTGTTTAGGATAGTGCAGTCATATTTTGTTCTTTGCACACAAATAACCCTAAGATTAAATGTCCAGGAAATCACAGATCCAATTGTAAAAGCATTCTGATGCCCCTCTTGCTTAAATGCCCATTCATCAATACCCTGGGGAGGCCAAATCTGAGTTGAGATTAAAAGATATACCACGAATTTTTGAACCACACTGTGCAGCCAGAATTATCCATGCACTATGTTAACAAGTATTTAGAACACTCTAAATTCACTAAATCAGAATATCTAGGATATTTAAGGATGGAACCCAGGAATCTATATATTTTTAACAATTCTCATGAATTAGTATGATGCATATTAAAGTTTGAAAGTAACGTGATTAGACTCTCAAACTCAAACATGTAACCCACAAGACAACTAAGAGAGACTTTAATTTTTTATATTCTGTCATGAATTCAGAAATTATAATTTCTAAACTTTTAAATTATGGTATACACAATAGACTATCAGACTTTTAAATTTTAATTTTAGTCTGTTAAATATTTTTTAAAGTGTGATCTCTTTATTAGAGAATTTCTTACACAAAATTTTTAAGTTCATGACAAATGGGGAAGGATTAAATGAGAGATGTGTGCACGTATGCCTTTACCAGCTTGTACCTAACAAAAATATATGATTACAATGCACCAATTAAAAAAAAAAAGACCAGGAAAAAAGATCATTCTAAGAGTACAACTAAAATGGTCTCCCATAGATTAATGAAAATAAGAGTTATGTATAAAATATAGTTTTACATTATATTACTATATATGTTAGTTTCGCACTAGCATATTTACATAATTCCATTATTGATTAACTTCATTTGTATACTCCATCTCTCATATATACATGTTCAATCTTACATTCACACACACACACACACACTTTTTCAACCAAGTAAAGAAATTCTATTAATGATTGGTCTTGTACAAACCTTACATCACTATGCTGTATGTATAAATCACTGTGTTCATAAGAAATTTTGATCTCTTTGCTACAGTACCCACTCCCTTCCCTGCCCACACAGTAGTATATTCTTTTCTACTTTTCAGTCTTTTACTTTTCTTTTTCTTGATCTGACCTTTTTTTCAGATATTACCCAAAGAACACATTAAGATTTTTCAGTTTCATAATTTGTATCTACTTTCGCATATTTTTGCTCTCCCATCCAACTTCTACTAACATCAACTGCTAATAGGTAAGGATTAAGAAAGCTGTAATATCTAGTTTGGCAAATGACAAAAATAGAAATGCTGTGTGATTTATAGGTTTGAACACAAAGAAATCTCCAAAGTGGACCACCATCAAGTAACATATTTCTTTTTAGGCAGTGATTTTAAAGCACCCCTGGGGTTTGCAGTAAAATTTAGTGTAGTTTAACGTTCATTTTAAATGGTCTCCTGCTGGACAAATATCTTCTTCCCTGAAACAAAGTTAACAGCCTTTATAGCATATCTTGGGAATAAAAAGGGTTTTCTGTTTAAAGAAAAAAAATATTTTTCTTACTATTTTATTTACTGCTGGTGGCATCTTCCACATTTCAAAATACAAATTCTGGTGTGTCTGAGTTATTCCTATTCAACCCACTCTCTTAAAGATAGCAATAATAAATTGAGATAAAAGAGTTTCCTGACGTCACCAGAGGATGAGAAAAGACAGGAAGAAACTAGAGGAATTAATACCTGGAACAAAGGAACGGCACACTGAGTGAGTTTCCTGATCTTATGGCTTTTCTTCCTGAGGAAGGTCTATAATGGGTAGCTAAAACTTGATGGGAACACGTATTCTTCACTGGGTTACCAAAAAAAAAGAAGTACGGAGTTTGGGTACCACTCTCGGGGGAGAGAGAATAAAGGGGGGGAGGAGTAGGAGGAAAAGGAGGAGAGGGAGGAGGAGGAAGAGAAAGAAGAGGGAAGGAAAGAGAAAGAGACAGACAGATAGACAAACAGTGAGTTTGGGTACTGGGGTTTCCAGAAAATAGAAAACCAAAAGATTTGATCCTAATTCTATAAATACACATTGGCCAAATCTTCAACTAACCTCTGAACTCTGTGTGTTTGGGGCAGACTTTATGTAGTTCAGTTAAATCTAAAAGAAATATAGACAAATTACAGTTTAGAATTTTATTCTAGCCATGTTTTTAGCCTAAAGACAAAAAAAAATTTAAAAGATCTAGAGGACTACTGAAAAATTGAGAATTTCTACAATGTATCACTAGAAATAGCCAAAGTATAATCCAAAATTATTAGATACAAAAATAGGAAAATAGGATCCATAATCAAGAGAAAAAGAAAGGTGATTGAATCTGAGGTGAACCAGATATTAAAAATAGTAGGCAAAGATTACATACTTATCAATAATAGAAAGAAAAATATACTCATTCATAATGAGTAAATAGAAAACCTTAACAAAGAATGAAAGAGAACCAAAAATATATAATACTATGTATTAAAAATAGAATACATATTGTTTTAGAAAAAATAAGGGACAGATTTAACAGAGACTGGAGATAGAGTAAATGAAATTGAAGATAAACCAATGGAAAGTATACAGAAGAGACAGTAAATGATTTGAAAAAACAAACAGAACCTCAGTGATCAAAAGAACAATATCCAAAGGCATAACACACATATGATTGGACTCTGAGAAACAATAGAGACCAAGAAAAGATGGAGAAATTTTATTTGAAAAAATTATCACTAAAACTTTCCAAAAATTTGTTAGATATAAATTCACAAATTCAAAACATGCAATGGATTCCAAATAGAACAAGTCAAAATAAAATCACACGTAGGCCCACATATAGGCAACTTATTATCATACTTCTTTTTTTTTTTTTTTTTTTTTTTTTCGGTACTGGGGATTGAACTCAGGGGCATTCTACCTCCGAGCTACACCCCCAGCCCTATTTTTTATTCTTTATTTTGAAACCGAGTCTCACTAAGTTGCGGAGCGCCTCACTAGGTAGCTGAGGCTGGCCGCGAACCCGGATCCTCTGGTCTCAGCCTCCCGAATGCTGGGATTACAAGCGTGCGCCACCACGCCCGGCTAACTTATTATCATACTTCTAAAACCATAGATAATAGATCTTGAAAACAGAGAGAAATAACACAGTGTATACAAGAAGAGTAATGATATGAAGTCTCCTTGACTTTTCATCTGAAACAGTGGAGATTAAAGACAGTGGAATAATGTCACCAAGTGCTCAAAGAAAAATTCTCTCAACTTTGAACTCAAAATCTACAGAAAAAAGCCTTTAAGAATGAATATCACAGAAAAGTTTACAGATAAATAAAAATTAAGATGCAAAACAGATCTGTGATGAAATAAATGCTGAAGAATGTTTCTGGACTGAAAGAAAATAATACTAGATAAAATTCAAGTATTCTGAAAAGAATATTGAGTATCATAAAGATCATGTGGGAAAATGTAACAGACTTTTTTAGTACTTCATTTATTTAAAATACATGTGTTTAAGCTGGGTGTGGTGGCACACGCTTGTAACCCCAGCATTTGAGAGGCTGAGACAGGAGGATCTGGGTTCGTAGCCAGCCTCAGCTACCTATGAGGCACTACACAACTTAGTGAGACCTTGTTTCAAAGTAAAAAAAAAAAAAATAGGGGTTCAATCCGCAGTACTGCAAAAAAATAAAATACATGTGTTTAGAGAAGAAAACAACATAGTAGAGTATATAATATGTACTGGTAATATATGTTACAAATATAACAGAAATGTGACTACAGGTTCTTATATTATACATAAAGTGGTACAATATTAATTAAGTAGTTTTGAAACTTTAAGTATATATGTACCTAAGTAACCATTAAAAGTTACAGAGCCAAAATTCTGATAAACAGAATTACAGAAAGTATTCAATTAGTCTCAAAGAAAGCAAGAAAAGAGATGTATGAAGGGGAAAGGAGCATGTTAAAAATAAAAAAGAGAAAACAAATCACAGAACACTAGCCCTATCTACAATCATATCAATAATTATATTCAATGAAATGTTCCAAGAAAAAAAAAGCAAAAATTACAAAATGTTTTTTATTTGTTTATTTTTGTGTGTGTTTGGTACTGGGGATTGAAGTCAGGGGCATTCTACCTTTGAGCTATACCCCCAGCCCTATTTTTTATTCTTTATTTTGAAACAGGGTTTCACTAAGTTGCGGAGTGCCTCACTAAGTAGCTGAGGCTGGCCGCAAACCCAGATCCTCCAGTCTCAGCCTCCCAAATGCTGGGATTACAAGCGTGCGCCACCACGCCCGGCTATGTTTTTTATTTTAAAAAAGGCCCAACTATATAATAAAAAAGTTTCAAAGTAAGAATATGGAAAAAGGAATGACATCAATAACGGAAGAGCAAGATAGATAGTTGAATGACTTTGTAAAAAGCAGATAATATTGATCTCAAGAAAACCAGTTAGGGCTCGGAAAGATAGCATATGCCTGTAATCCCAGTACTTGAGAAGCTGAGACAGGAAGATCACAGGTTTGGGGCCAGCCTCACCAATTTAACAAGGCCCTCAGCAACTTAGATCCTGTTTCAAAGTAACCAAAAAAAGGACTGAGAGTGTAGCTCAGAGTTAGAATGCCTCTAGATTCAATCCCTAGTGCTACCAAAAAGAAAAAGAAAAAAACAGTTAAGCCTCATTGTCACACACCTATGGTCCCAATGCTTGTGAGACTGAGTCAGACAGGACAATCACAGGTTCCAAGCCAGCCTCAACAACCTAGCAAGACCCCATTTCAAAAAATTAAAAAGGGGTTGGAGTGTAGTTTGGAGATAGATTTTCCCCTGGATCCAAAATGCCACACAAAAATACATAAATAAAAACATAAACAAAAAAAAATAATTAAACCAGTTAAATTTAAAAATTTCATAATTAAAAAAGTTACTATAAAATTAAGAAGTAATTTGGACATTCCAAATGTAAGAGGAAGACATGAGATTAATGAAAACCTTTTGCTTTTAATTATATTTAGTTACGTGACTTTCAGGGTTTTTTTAATGTTTACGTATTCTACAACTTTAAAGTTATAGATAATACCCCTGTATTTTGTCTACTTTCATCTTTATAGGTACAGATATGCTCTGAGGTTTTACCACAAAGACAATGAATTCGATATTGATATTTTCCAGAAGTTCTCCAAATTCAGGAGATGCTACCCTTGGTAGTAGCATTGATCAACTGAATTATTTCCTAAAATCAGTAATCAAAATAGTTTTATTTTTGTTTTCATGCAAATGTATGTTTTTGTTCATGAGTATGGATGCACAAATGTGGTCATGCATATATATATATGACTAGTCAAAAGTCCTGAAAAGAATATTTTGCAAAGATAAAGCAAACAACTGAACACAATGTTCCTGGGCTCCTTTAAAAAAAATAATAAAATGAAGCACATCATTAAGGTAATAAAAGATAGGACAATGTCCTATTATTTTTTCAAATGTATTCAAAATTTAAATTAAAACAGAGAGAGAGTGAGAGAGAGAGACTAACTGATCAACATGGCTGAACCAAGAAAGAGCAACTGGACAAAGGTGCACGGCACCATTACAACACTTTGATGAGCCAGCCACACATGAAAGAGCAGATAACCTCACCCACACTCTAGGATTCAGATCCAGGTGGTCTGAGACTCAGGAGCCTGCCCTTTAAATATACTGTACTTATTTCATCAAAAACAAGCAAGGCCTAAGAACACTGTTTAAAGGGTTAATAAGGAAGCAGCTCCTCACCATGGTGAACTAGTGCATCTTTCAGGAGATTTTACCCACTGAACCTTCAAAAAATATAAATGGCTGGGTGTATAGCTCAGTGGTAGAGTACCCTTGGGTTCAATCCCTAGTACCAGAATAATTATAACAATAAAGTGAGATATAAATACTGTATCTAGATGAATCGTTAGAGTTCACTTATAAAAATCAAACCTCTTTTAATGGCTAATCCTATTCAAAAACACATTCTTCATCTCTGGCTATTAAAATATTTTTGGAAAAGGGAAGCTACCAAGTTTCTCAAAGGCAGTGGATATTATCAACTTCATAAAATATCCCTAGGCAGCAAGATTATTTTTATATGAACATTTTAGTGAATCCTCGTAGAGCTAGGTGAAGTCAGCCAACCCAGGTAATAGCCTTGATTTAGAGACCCTGCAACAGGTCCACAGAAGATGCCTCACTCTCTCAAGCCACACAGACTGGGACCTGTGAGAATTACAGCTGTTCTTAAGCTTGTGATCTGAACTCCACACTGAGTCAATGATGATAGCTGTCTCTGACCTCTATCATAAATAACTACAAAAATTCTTAAATGGAAAATACTTCCTCAAATAATTGTATGATAAACCACGTGCTATCTAAGTCATGTCTTATGTTGGGATGTCCTGATAATAAAAGTAGAGTGTCAAGCCACCTACAGGCTGGCAATTTGAGGAAGGATATCAACTTGGAGTTATAAATTTGGATTATTGCAAATGAGTCTTACTCTATATGTACAACACAAGATTATTTAGCAAGAAAAAGCATCTGTAATTTAGGATGGGCTTACTATATTGAATATAGTATTATCAAAATTTCCCACCAAAAGGAACTTGAATTTTTACTTAGAGCAACATAATGTTGGTATAACAAGAGGGTCAGTCACTTTCTATTTAATTAAAAGGTTCAGAGGAAGAATGTAATTTATTGCTGTCCTACAGTATATAATTAACAAAAAATGAAAAAAGTGTGTTTTGCAAGTTTCTAAGGAATGCTATTTAGCAACATCAGCCACCAAAGAAGTGATTTTCTATCTTTAAAGTACAAAAGTATAAATCCAAGTAATTACCAAATAATTGCTAGCAGCTAATCCCAGTCAAAGAGATAGAAAATAACTGAATACATAGTTTTCATTATTGACTAAATGTTGCTCATCATATATAAAGAGAATATTGATATCTACCCTTCAATATATATATGTACCCATACAGGAGATCATTTTTATCTTACAGTGGAGGTTATAGAACGTCTAAACTCTCTCATCATGTTCCTATGTCTTTGGGACAAATGGAAATAACATTCCAGGTACCTAGCCAAAGCCAAAAGAGGTTCTAAGTAACTCATTCATGGATAAGATGGTCTTATCTCCAATGGGTGTTAAGTAACTCTACATTTTACTTTAAATGAAAGAAATAAAGAAGGAAAAGTGAGAGGGAGTGGGAGTGAGGGATGAGGGATGGGAGGAGAGAGAGGGAGCTCATTCTTAAATAAAAGCAGCTAGGATCTATTGTTTAATCATGCTCTTATACCAGATAAAATAAGTATCCCAAAAACATTCTATTTACTGGAAAACAACATTTTCCTCCATTTGGCCATCCTCCATGTGATCTTATAGCTATTTTTGGAAGAGGCTGATATCTTACAATAGGAAGGCATGCAGTACTTAAATTTGGATGATTTTTTTTTTTTTAAGTTCTACTTAACCTGAATTATGGTTCATCGATGACCAACTCATCCTCCTTACTCCTGGTACAACAAAGCAAAAAGCAGAGTGCTGGTGTGGTGCTGGTCAGTAAATATCACCAAAAGAAAGGGGTCAAGAGAGAGGTAGGGGGGAAGAAAAGAAAGAAAAGAAGAAGGGATGGAAAGGTAGGGAAGGATGGAGAAAGGACAGGAGGGAGGGAGGGATGGAGGGAGAAATAAAGAACCTTTGTGTCAAGAAAACACATAATGGGCAGTCTCCCACTCATAGCTACAAAACAAGTCAATTTTGTTCTTATAAATAAGTCGAATGAGCAGGGTATCCAATTACTAATTGACCTCTTTAAATTTTAATATACTTTTATTGGTACATTGTAATCAAACATCATAATGAAGCTCAGAGTGACAGGGACATACATGCATACAGCACTTGGTGAGCTCCCTCCAGTCTCCCTCCCCTGCCTCATACATGACATCGAAATTGGCATTAATATTTTATGGTAATTTGAAGTGTCTCCTTCATCGAGTCTCCCCCCATCTCCCACCCCTAGGCCCCCTCCATCACTCCACTGTGGTCTCTCCTTCTTTATCTGGAATCCCTCTTATATCTCAATTTCTCCCTAGCTTCCACTTATAAGAGACAGCATATGACCCTTCACTTTCTGTGACTGCTACCAACTTTGTTTTTTAAGTCACAAAAAAACGTGGCATGAAATATAACCAAGATTCCTTTAAGTGAAGTCACTAGAAAGACCTGCAAACATTCAGCAGCGAGGGGAAGGAAAGTGAAGGTGCAGGGTGGGAGGATCTGTAGAGGGAGGGAAGGGAGAGGGAGGGAGGGTGGGAGGGAGGGGGAGGGGAGGGGGAGGGGAGGGGGAGGGGGAGGGGGAGAGAGAGAGAGAGAGAGAGAGAGAGACTGTGTGTGTGTGTGTGTGTGTGTGTGTGTGTGTGTGTGTGTGTGTGTGTGTTGGGGGGGGTAACAGCAGCTCCCTCTGTTAAACAGGGCTGGCAGGTAACAGGTCCACAGAGACTATGAATAAAGTAAGTGTCAAGAGGCTGATCACTTTGCAAACTATACTAAAAACTTGTTAGCCTAGAGAAAAAAAATAGGGATTCTTTTGGACTACGAATGCTGATGTGATAAATACTGTTGCTATCTTGTCACATCATGGCCACAACTATGAGCCTTGGACCTCAACCCATTAACTGTGCCAGGTTAGTGCTCCCCAACCTCAGACCTCCTCCGGCAGTGCTAGGCTGGAGCCAAGATTCTACCAGGCAATTCTACTTTTGTAGTTTAGCTTATAATCACACTAGGATATAAGAAAGCACTTCCCGATTAGCACAGCTTAAAAACACCACAGCCTGAATACTGAGGTCCTTCTTCCAAAAGTCTGTCCTCAAACCTGCTAGAATTATCTATACTGCCCCAGAGTGCATTGGGCAACAGAGGGGCTATGTCCCTACCTCTCATGCTTTGTCTTTAAGTTTTCCTAATGTGTTTTAGCATGTCGATGTACTGCTGAGCTGTTTTACCCATGTCAGACTAAGTTTCAACTTCTGATCTCTTACATTAGGAGTTATTTTTGAAGCAGCTTAGTGTATCTCTCAATCAATACAAAGATTATATTCTGTCAGGGGTCTCCAAGACCACCCACAGCTTTGATGATTCATTAGAAGGATTCACAGGATTTAACAAGTAGTCATGCTCATGGCTAAGATTTATTACAGCAAAAAACTACAAAGGGAAAAAGCTCATGAGGGGAAATCCAAAGGAAACCTGGCACAATCTTCTGAGAGTCCCCTCTCCGTGCAGTCACACAAGACACACTTAATTCCTCTGGCAGTGAGTTTTGACAGCACATGTGAAATGTCTACCCGGGAAACTCGTTAGGGCTCCATGTCCTATGTTTTCGCTGGGGGCTAGCTGAGTAGGTACCCTCAGTTTAGCACATTCCAAAATTCTAGTTTCCCAGAAGGAAAGTAGTGCTCAGCATCAACCACATTTTTTGGTATAGTTTAGGCAGTGAGCCACTCTTATTTGTTCTGGGAAGGATGGGGACCTTCTAAAATTTACATTCTCAAATGCCAGCTTAAAGGCCAATCTTGCAAGCAAACCTTTCAAAGGATAACAGTCTCAGGATTACTATTAACTCTTTTCTGCACATATACCCTAGGTGATATTGTATATAGATCTAGTAAAAATATAAAAGCAGGCAGGCATAGTAGCGCACACTTGTAATCCCAGTACTTGGGAGGCTGAGACAGGAGGATCACAGGTTTGCAGCCAGCCTCAGCTACCTAGGCCTCCACAACTTAGTGAACCCTGTTTCAAAATAAAGAATAAAAAATAGAGGTGGGGGTGTATCTCAGAGGTAGAATGCCTCTGAGTTCAATCCCTACTATTGCAAAAAGTGTATTTGCAATCACAGGAATAATTTAAATCAAAATTTGTGACTGAATATACCTTAGGCAAGAAGGAATGGGAGCAAATGAATGGTGAATGGTTTAACCATATCTCTATTTTTAAATAATAAATAGGAACTCTTATACACTGTTGGTGGCATTGTAAATTAGTACAACCACTATAAAGATTAGTATAGAGGTTTCTCAAAATACCAAGAATGAAACCACCATATGATCCAGCCATATCATTCCTGGGTATCTTTCCAAAAGAATTAAAATTAGACTACTATAGTGATACATGAATACCCATAGCAGCACAGTTTAGTTTACAATAGCCAAATTGAAACCAACCTAGGTGTCCATCAACAGATGAATGAAGAAAATGTGGTATATACACACAATGGAATTCGCTTACCCATAAAAAATTATGTCATTTGCAGGAAAATGGGTAGAACTAGAGAGTATTGTGCTAAGTGAGATCAGTCAGTCTCACAAAGTCATGAGTTGTATATTTTCTCTCATATGTGGAAGCTAGAGAGAAAAATAAGCAAAATAAGGGACCTAAGATAATTGGGGAAGAGACTAGTAGAACAGTGGAAGAGGGCTGGAAGAGAGGTGGGAAGGGCACAAAGGATTGAGACAGTAAACACAGCCCAAACAATGCTACAGCAATAAGTGAAGGTACACTATCGCGTACAGGGAGGGAGGAAGGATTTAGCAGGGTGGGGTGCAGAAGGAAAAGCACCAAATGCTGTGTGCGTATATGTTTGCATCACTTTGAATCGCCTGTGATTTATAATTACAATGCACTAATAAAAGTATGAAAATATTAGCTGTAATGAAGAATCACTAAACTTTTACAAATAAAGAAAAAGAAACAGAAGGATCCAAAGGGAATACAAGAAAATATTGATAGCTATTAAAGCATATGATACATACCCAGGTGTTTATTGTATTTTTGCTCATATTTATTATTTTGAAATGTGTCATTTCAATTAAAAGAAGAAAGTAAAAACAATACCTGAAAAGGAAATTATTTGCCATCAAAGTAGATCATCATTTGGAAAGGCCTCTGCTAACCCAGATGTCCTGCGCTTCATAGAAAAAGTTGTAAGGCCCATCAGAGTGCACCACAAATCAACTCAATTTTAAATCTTTTGAAAAATATTGTGGAATGACAGAAATAATGGGTACCTCAAAAGAAATTTGTACTTAGATCAATATTTAAATAGTTACTAATCAATCATGAGTGCTCTCCACACACCACTGTAACAATAAAGCTACAAAAGTTTCTTACAAATTGTAGAAACATTAATTATAAAATAACAAGATATGAACTTACATAGGACTCTGACTGTACATTGGACTTCTATGTAATTTCGTATCTCCACCACTAATTCAGGTATTTGCAAGTTTTAAGTGTACTAGACATGTAAATTTCTTTAATGTTCATACTTGGTATATTTGACAAAATTCAACTTAAATAATGAATCTAAAATAATTCTGACTTCACAGAAACACTTAAAATCATGTTTAAAATGTGAAGCACGGGAAAATTTATAGAATTATCATAGCCATATAGTATTAACTTGAGTATTGTATAAGAATTATATCCAGATTAATAACCATATTAACTTTTTAAAAGTCTGAAATTTTTCATGACTACCTTTAGTTAAAATATTAATAAGTAATGTTTATTTATAATGATGGTGGTAATTATGATGCTTTTTAAAGTATATTATCTCATTTAATTTGTAAAAGAACCCAATGAGGAAGAGTGTTTTTCTTGCATTTTACATGCATGGAAACTGAGGCACAGAAAACTTAAGCTGACTCAGGTGGAGCCCAAATTTACTCATGCGGACTAGATCCAAAGCTTATAATTTTTACTGTACTTATTTTGCCCATTCCATTTCCTATTATCTCATACTTTAGGAAAACATAATATCCAACTAAAAATAACTACATTTCCTATAGTGATTACTCATAACTTTGGCAAAGCTAATATTATTATACAGGAAAGAGCAAAAGGGTATATTCCTCCTGTGAATTAAGGGAAGGCTTCAGTAGCATTTCTCCCATACCAGTTTTCCAAAGCACAGCAAAAACACCTGTCTGGAAAAGTGCTTCATTTCCTAAGTTCTTCTATAAATACCTGAAAGCTCCTTCAAAAAATAAACATAAAAAATAAACTCTCTCTGAAAACCACCATGCCTTTCCAACTTCCCAGGGATGACCCCCTTTTCCTGGGTTCTAAGAGAAAAAAGGTATGGTAGCTCATTTTTTTTTAGCTCCTTTTATGTGCTGGGCAATGGAAAACCACCATGAGATCACTAGGAAATAACTGCCTTAGACAACTGGACTAATAGAATTCTCAGGCCCCAAACAAGGAAAGTCTTCTTCCCACTGCAACCTCTGATCATCAGACCACATCTGTTACACCATACTGGATTCAGCTACAGGTGCCATCACTGAAATGGAACATTTGAAATGCAAATGGTAGTTACAGAGAAGAAAAATCCTCTCAATAACACTTTTCACTTCTAAAACACTAAATGGTTTAAGTTTGCTTATGTTTATATTATTTATTTCCTACTGCCAACATGGGTACTGGTCAAGCCAAGTTAAAGGTTGAGGAATAGAGAAGCAAAGAAAGAGAAGAGTATTTCTGGTAAAGGTTTGAAATGACATTCCCCTGGCCCACACTAAAGAGAGGATCACAGTCCAGTAACTGAAATTCCAGTACAGCCTGGTAATGGAATAGGCCAGCTGGAAAAGCAAGGGTCAGATCATGGAAGCCCTTGAGTGAGAGCAAAACGAGATTGGCAAGGAGGTCAGGGGAGTCAGGAGAAGCCTTTTATAACTGTGGTTACAACTTAGATAATGAACTTTACTTGGACACTTGAAATGGTTAATATTCGTTGGGCCTACAAAAATGGCAATTACATATTACTCATGAAATCTCATCAAAACCTTCCTAAAATGAGTCAGGACTGAAAAACCAGGTGCAGGTGAAAAAGAAAACAAACATTCAACAACAACTAGAAAGCACAACACAGTGGTAGTGAAGATACTGTTGTTGAAGCAAAGAACCCTGAATGACAGCTTGTACAGGCTATTTCAGGTGGGGTGCTTGTGTAGGAAAAAAAAAATGAACAAAATGACCTAAAATATGAGTTTCAGAGATTGAAAGAACCTTGAAAAGATGACAACCAATTTTGACCACCCTTTTTTCCCACCTTATTTTCACCGTCAGAAAAATGTATTTTTTTCCAGTCTCACTTGAAAAATATATTATGAATATGTTCCGATGTCAGACCCTACATTGAGCATCAAGAGATAAGGAAACTTCAAAGAGCTTAAAACCTGAATGAGTCCCTTGGCTCTCACTGCTAATGGCAAAAAGAGGACCAGGACTCCTATTCCTAACTCCTAAACACTGGGGTCCTTTCTGATGTGCTCTCCAACTCAGATTTCATAAGCTTCATTAAAAGTTAGGAGCTAAATCTTGTTATTTTCCAATATGATATTTTGACACATATTTTATGAAGGCATAATCCTTTCCCTACACAGAATATATAAATAAACCCCAAAAAATTGTAAGGATAATCTCATTATAACAAAAAATAGTACATACTCTTTGTTTTAAATATGTAGTATCGGCTGGATTAATGAAAGGATAATCCAGGAGGATTAAAAACATCAACTCTTTGGTATTACAACTAGATAGGATGGTCGCCACAAACCTCACTGTAAGTTTTTTTCTTTTTTTTTTATTATTATTATGCTGAGTGAAATTAGCCAGTTTCAGAAAGTTAAGGGTCATATGCTTTCTCTCATATATAAAAGCTAGCGAGAAAATAGAAAAGAAAGAATACTTCATGACAAGAAGTGAGCCAAGAAGAAGAATGGAAGGGAATCCGGGGAGAGGGAAAGGGAGGTTAGGGAAGGAAGCAGATAAAAAAAATATTAAGTTCATCTGTGAAGGTATCACTAACAACTTTACTAAGCATGTGTGGGGAGGAAGGAGGCAGGTAGTGGGATGGGGTTAGGAGGAATCACACCAAAAGATGTGTTCAAATATGAATGTATCACTTAGAATCTTACCAAAATGTATAATTTGTACCAATAAAATTCTAAAATAAAAGAAGCAAAATTTAAAAATAAACTATAGTCATGTGAAGAAGAGTAAATTATAAGTATATCTGGATGTAAATACAAGCTCACCACCCATCCTCCCCAACACCCACATGTGCAGGCATGCACACACACACACACACTTTCCCACAGGAAGGAAGAGATTAAAAAGTGGATTACTTCACACACTATAAAGGTCTTCAGAGTGACCCCACTCTTAGAGGGACTCTTTCAGAGGAATAATGCTATAAAGAACAGTGAAAGCCCCAGAAAACCCACAACTGAGCCCTTCAGAGGGCCCTCATTCACAGCCCCCATTGACTGCCTTGGCCTCTCCAGGGGAATTCAAAATAATTCACTGCCCACCATAATACTGAATTCACAACAGAGACGAAAACAGTGATGGAGCTGCTTTGCATCTGTTTAATTTTTCCAGAAATGTTAAGGGGGTTAATCTTCTACAAGTCCAGTCATGTGCTTTCACAAAGGGCCAAAAAAGGAGTCGCAAAGCCTGCCATGACGCAACGGGAAACCCTCTGAGTCTTCTTTTCTGCCCCATATCTGACAAAGAAGCTAAGTTCGAGGGCTTGCCTCTGGCCTGAACCCTAAAGTCGGCAAAGCAACAATGATGTCATCACTTCTGAAGACCACTGTTAGCTGAGATAATGAAGATCTCTTCACCCGCAGCATTGCCAAATGCAGCATGTGCGTCTTAAACTTTCCAATTCAACAGGATACTACACTGGAAAGGGTGACATAGTTTTCTTTATCTTCTGCATCAATAGAAAGAAACCATATTAGTGTATTTTTCTCACTAAAACGTTTCTTTTTAAGTAGATACTATTGCACTGGATTAATGTCTTCATACACTTAAAAGGGCAACAAAAGATTATGCTTTTTATTAGACATAGGTATATTATTCAACTGATGTTCTGATATTAAAAATCTAGCAGTGTGGTAGGCCAAATATCATTATATGAATGGTAGCAATTTCTTACCCCATTTTACATACCACACACACACATATATACACACAAATTCAATTTTAAGAGGCAAATTAAATTATTCAAAGTATATATAATAGTTTGAGGACATGTATTCCCCCCCCCCAATTTTTTAAATCATGAACTCCTTTCAAAATCTTCTAACAGCTATAAAATCTTTCTAGGAGAAAAGAGATGACTCAAATATGCACATATGTAAAAAATTGTGTATACAAACACAGGGAGTTTGTAGTTCTCTTGACACCCCTTGCAGACTAAGCACAATTACATTAGGAAAGAAAAATACTACTCAAGCTTTTTAGAAAAGTATTTCTATAAAACAATGACTTTCTTAAGAGATTTTTCTCAAAATACCTTTAATTTTTTCTCAAAATAACCTTTAAATTTTCTCTAAGCTGTACATTATCCTTTAATTATATACAATATTACTTATGAAAGGATAGAGTTCCCTTAAATTATAAAAAATTTATGAAGAAATAAAATTTCCATTTTGATCTCAAAGGAAAATATCAAACAAGATTAGAGAAACAAAAGATGAGTATGAATTAAAATAGGCAAACCATGGGTGCCAGGGGCTTAATTATATTCTCTCATTGAGTCCTCAGTTGTGAGACAAATGTTATCTCCACCTTTCAAGTCCTTTAAAATGCAAAGGAGCCATCTTTCAAGAAGATGGTCTAGTTTGCCAGGTAAAATAAGATATAGGAATATAGTCTATCATTTCAAAAGGAACAGAGGTGCAGTCTAGTGTGTTTAAAAAAGAGAAAGAGGAAGGAAGGAAGGGAGGGAGGGAGGGAGGGAGGGGGGAGGGAGAAGGTGTGTTTAGGAGATTCAGAGTTCAGTAAAATCAAAATAAAGAGTGTCAAGAGGGAGACGGAAATCACTAATGAATACCAAAATAGAAAACAAAAAAGCAGGGGAGGTTCCAGGACATAGAGTATAATGCTAAAAAGTTTATATTGTATCCAATAGGGAATGAGAAACTACTTAAGAATTTTAGACTAAACAATGACATATAGTATTTCAGCCTGTAAAGGTCACTACAAATTCAATCAAAAGCAGAAATTTCCAAAGCAGTACTTACATTGCAAACATGTATAAAAACATTTATTGAAGATGAAGAAAAAAACTGAATCTCAACAGCTATTATTATTACATTCTTTATCATTTCTATCTCTGTGTATGTTCTGTAATACATAATAGGCATGTTTTATGATATATAAATGATGGTAATTCATTTGTGTGCAGGTACACACACACGGGATATGAGTATACAATACACAAAGTCTAGTAAACTTCTATCTAGAATAGAGGAAGATAGGCTTATAATGAGAACAGTTAGGAGACTTCTGCAGTATGAGAAATGAGTACACTCTGAACAAAAGTGGGAACAGTGGATACTGGAAGGGCTACATTGAGACCTATCTGGGTATATAACTGGTAGGTCTAAGGAGCTTACCAATTAAACAAGGGATATGAAAGTCAAAGAAGATAAGTGGGTGGGTAACTTCACCATTTATAAAAACTTAGATGGAAGAGGAGAAGCAAGGAGTAGTTTAGGAACTGGTGGATCATTACAGACAAGCTCAATGTTAGCCAGATCCCCATGTCAGGGGTCCCCATGTGATATCTAAGTGCAGGGGGCTAGTAAGTGTTGAATATACTGTCCTCAGGAAAGGAATGAGGGGATGTGGAAGCTCAGAAGAGTGGTAACTAGTATTATGGAAGTCATTCTTGAATCACCAACGGACAAAAATGTGAGAAGAGGACAAAAGCAAAGCCTTCAGAAAGATGTGTATCCAAGAAACAGGAAGAGGAAAAGTTATCAAGAAAGGAGGCTAAGAAGGGACTCAAGAGAGGAGTCAGGTCTAACACCCTGGAGAGGAAAAGCAAGGAAAAAGCAAAATGTGTCAGCACAATTTCATCACTAGAAGTTTTGCAAGTGATTTTGAAAACAAATGAAATAATAGGTGCTGAAACCAGGTTTAAATAAGGATCAAAAACATATAAAATAACTTATGACCAGTACAAAAATGAATGTAACCTACAAGAACTATGGATTTCAGAGAAAAAGAAAGTAATACTACTGCTGAATCATGAACACCAAGAAAGGGGACAAGAAGATACTGCAAAATCAGAGAAGAGAATGACCAGCCAGGCATGATGGTTCATACTTATAATTCCAGTACTTGGGAGACTGAGACAGGAGGATCCAGGTTCAAGGCCAGCCTCAGCTACTTAATGAGACTTTCTGCAACTTAGTGAGACCCTGTTTCAAAATTGGACTAGGGGTGTAGCTCGGAGGTAGAATGCCCCTGGGTTCAATCCCCAGTTCTGAAAAAAATGAAAGGAAAAAAAAAAAAAAAAAGAAGAAAGAATGACCAAGGCTACAGAAACAGCAACAGCATGGGAGACAGTAAGGGAGTCTTAACTACCTCCCACCCCTGCATCTCACCTGGTGCTGCACTCTCACTGTTATGTACACAAAGACAAACACATGATATTACTTGATATGTCTGTCTGCAGTTATGTTTTCATGATTCCAAAAATGAATTTAAAAATTATGCTTCCTGTATGTAACAACAAAGTAAATAACATATATAATGGAGAACACTCTCTCTCTCCCCTCCATCTTTGAATCCTACTCTCAGAGATTGGATAGAGGTCAGAAATGGCCTAAGGAATGCTGTTGTGCATATTATCATAAAACTTTAGAAGAATATAATGGTCATAATGAATAGGAACAGCCTCACATCAAGTGGCCCTATAAAAATGTTCTGTTCAGGTCCTTAATTTATGCTCTGTACTTTCTCACACTAGAGTTGAAACACTAAATGCCCTCATCACCTCTTGCTGGAGCTTCTACCCTAAACTTCAAGTTTTCTCTCTTCCAACATTCTCTTGCTCCTCTATTCTATACTCCTTATAGAGCGAAGACAGGTTTTGTTTGTTTAGTGTGGTACTAGGGATTGAACACAGGGGCATTCTACCTGAGCTATATCCCAGCCCTTTTTATTTTTTTGTATCTGAAACAGGGTCTTCTTAGGTTGGTGAGGCTGGTCTTGAACCTGTGATCCTCCTGTCTCAGCCTCCCAAGTCTTGGGATTACAAATATGCACCACCATGCCTGGCTAGAAGACAGGTTTTAATACATATCATGACATATCTCTGCTGTGAGCACATTTTAAAAAGAATTACAGAGAATCTCTTGTTATCTGGCATTAACAGTTTTCCTGAGATAAACATGAGAAAAATACGCAAACTTAAGTTTTGACAGAGGTTAAGACAGGAAAGGGGGAAGATGTGAGAGAGATTCTGAATTGTCGGCCCATCTTTTACAGGGCACCACATCATTTAACAGCATCTGTGGATGGGAAGAATTTCAGTTTCATGACAAGCAAAGGTACCTGGAAAAGCTGTCCAAAGTGTCTAAGATTGCAAGGCTAATCAGTAGCAGAGCTGCTATGTGAATTGAGGTCTATTTGATTCCAAACTCCATACCAAAAAAGACATGGATGTTCAGAGGAGGAGATACTATAAACTATAAAAGAGTATCCAGTTTGAAACTATGTAAGAGAAATCTGAATATAAGAAAAGTTCACTACTCAATAAGACAGGGAAGCCAAAACGAATGAACAAAGAAAGGAGGCTACATCAAGTATATCAGAAGACAAGAGAACAGAAAACAAAACAAAACAAAAAATCAATGTGTTATCAAATGTGATAAAGCAGTCCAAAAACAATAGGTTCTAGGGGAAAAAATGTTGTAATTGTAATTTTTAAGTATCTGGGTAAACTATGTAAAGTGCTGAGGAGGAGTGCCAAGCTCCTGGGTAAGTGATAAGAAGAAGGCAGCAAAGGAAAATGTTACCTAGAGAAATGTGGCAATGACAATGGTGACATGATCTACGGAAGGCAAAAAACAAACAAACAAACAAACAAAAAAATTCTAGACAAGTAATTAGGAAGACAGAAGACAACTATATTGTCATAGAGATTAATGCTCATCTTTATGAAAGCTTAGTAAGATTTTTAAACATGCCTTTCAAATAAACATGAGAGATACCACAGTGATAATGTAAGCCACCTCTACATAATAAACCAGAGGATCCCACAACCTCTCCATGCTGTGCATCCCATTCTGAGTCCCTTTCACGCCCCACCATCTGACACCAAGCAGACCAGGCCAGGGCCTCACTGCAAACTCTGACATCTGAGATGATTCATGCCCTTTCAGGTTATCATCTTTGTAATTTTCTCTGAAAAATTACAATCTTTGCCACCATGGGTCTTCCTGTATGTCACACTGGCTGTCCTATACAGTATTTCATTTTTTAACTTTTTGAAAATTTTCAGCTGAAAGATCCTTTTTTCCAGTTTTAAAAATACTTGCAAAGCTTGTACTTTCTTACCAAATTAAGAACATGGAGAAATGTTTTTAAGTTCATTTCTACCAGCAAGATATTTCACATTCTGAGTATCAAACAGACATTCATTCATTCCATCTATATTTACTAGAAACCTACTCTGTGTGAGGCTCTGTGCCAGTTCCTTGAATAAGCAATGTTGAAAAAGAGGAAACATTGGGAAAGCTCCACCTATTCTCTCTCATATAACTTTTGGGTGATTCAAAAGAAATAAGACTTATGAAGGAACTTTAAAACTGACAAGGACATGCATATACACAGTACAAATCTTAGAGCTACACTGTCCAATACTGGGGCCATTGGTCTAAGGCTATTTATATTGAAATGAATTAAAATTGAATAAAATTAAAATTTTAGCTCATTAGATATACTAGTCACATGTCAATAAATATGATTAACTGGTGGTTACCATAGTGGACTCATGTAGAACATTTCCATCATCATAGAAAGTTCTGTTTGGCAATAATTTCCTAAAAGCTGGAATTAAGAGTATCTGCATGACCCCATGGAGGAAAGGGAAATAATGGTGTAATGAACACATGCACCAAACCACCTGCCCAAAGGATAGCTGATAATTCTTCATATGATTATGGAGCCATCATAAAAGGAAGATGTCATCTGATAAGAAATATAGGTGCCAATTTTTAGTAACTAAAGCTATGTGCTTTATATCAATATTAGAGTGAATCCAAAGAACAATCCTTGGAAACCTTGTAGATCATTTTTTATCTCCTCTATAGGTAGAACAGATTCCATTTCTTACTTTCACTGTCTTATAGATGAGAAAATTGAGGCACTAATAAGTAACTTGATCAATGTCACAAAGTCACTTTGGAATAAAGTTTAATTACAGGGGGAAAATTACATCAATAGCTGCTTAGAAACTGAATTCATCTGATTTAATTGAGGTGATATGATAATGTCAGGTGCTTTTAAAACTTTCAATTAGAACAGTTATTAATAATAGTTTTATCACCATAGCACCACTAGGTCTCTGCCTAAACTTGTCTTCTTTCTTTAGAAATGGCCTCTTTTCTCCACAGTCAATATATCTTGTTTCAAAACCTTAACATCTTTTAATAACCATCTGAAGTTCCTTAAACACTCTAGCCCTCACTGGTAACATTAATGTTGGATTACATATATTTTCTAGATCACTCATTATAATGCTAATTATTTAATGATTGAATTTTTACTGTATGTTTTTAAACTAGTATTCACTGAAGCATATTATACTATTTGGTGATAGATAACATCTAATAAACAAGTAATAATAATTATCTTACATTACTACCCCAGAAATTAGTCTAAAATTTATCAACTGCAAATTAATATTATGTCTTCATAGATTTTGTAGGCATAAAATATAGATGTCCACTCGAACTCTGATTGTTTTAGTTTTCTATGAATTAGTCAAGACATGCAATCTCTTTCTCTGTGAGATAGAAAACTAAGATTTGTAAAGAGATACATGTTACATAGTATCCAATAAAGCTAATGCTTAGGTTTATCATTTCTTTAGTGATATAAAGGCCCTATTGAAGATCTAATTTTAAAACTCAAGAGATTGTAGTCAAATTTTTTATTCTGCTTTTACAAAATATCCTTGGCTAACTGTATTCCAAGAAATTTAACACAGCTGGATTATTGTTGACTATGAAACATCTTTCATTAAAATGCCCATTAAGGAGGTAGGAGTCCAAGATGGTGTCTGAGTGAAACACCTTTCCTCAGGCACTGTGAGCTCGAATCAAATCTACCATAAAAGCAGCTTCCTGATGGAAGAAAGAAGCAACAAAAAAAGGGAACAAAGTAAAGAACACTGAATCACAGCTGAAAAGAACACAGAAAGGGGACCAGGGAGAGCAAAGGAGCCTGTACACTCAGCAGCTCATGGAACCTTCTCCAAAATAGACCACATTCTGGGCCACAAAGCGAGCACTGGCAAATTAAAAAAATGTAACATAATGCCCTGCATCTTTTTAGACCACAGTGGAATGAAACTAGAAATCAACTCTAAGAAGACCCAGAGTAAACATGTAAACACATGGAGACTGAACACCACACTGCTAAATGAGGAATGGGTCATAGAAGAAGGGGAAAAACTAAAAAATTCTTAGAAAATAACAAAAACAGAGACACAACATATCAAAACTTCTGGTACACCTTGAAGGCAGTACTAAGATGAAAATTTATAGCACTGAGTGTCCACATAAGAAGAACAGAAAATCACCATATAAATAATCTAATGATACAGCTCAAAGCCCTTGAAAAACAAGAACAGTCTAACCCCAAAGCCAGTAGAAGACAGGAAATTATGAAAATCAGAGCAGAAATGAATGAAGTAGGGAATACAAAAAAATACAGAAAATCAACAAAACCAAAAGCTGGTTTCTTGAAAAAATAAACAAGATAGAAAAACCATTAGCCAACCTCATCAAAAGAAAGAATCAACCAAAATTACCCAAATTACCAAAATAAGAGATGAAAAAGGTGGTATTACCACCAACATTGTGGTAATACAGAGGATCGTCAGAAACTACTTTGAAAAACTATACTCCAACAAAATGGAAAATCTAGAAGAAATTGAAAAATTTCTAGACACATATAATCTTCTTTCTAAATTGAGTCAAGAAGATATAGAAAACTTAAACTGACCAATAGCAATCAAAGAGATAGAAACAGCAATAAAGAGTTTACCATCAACAAAAGCCCAGGGCCAGATGATTTTCCAAGTGAATTCTATGAAACATTTATAGAAGAGCTAATCCCAATACTCCTCAAACTATTCCATGAAATAGAAAGAAATGGGACCTTCCCAAACATATTCTATGAAGCCAATATCACATTAATACCAAAGTCAAATAAAGACAGCTCAAGAAAAGAAAACTATAGGCCTATATCATTGATGAACTTAGATGAAAAACTGCTAAACAAAATACTAGCAATGCGCATTAAAAACCACATCAAGAAAATTATACACTATGAGCAGGTCGGGTTCATCCCAGGGATGCAAGGTTGGTTCAACATACGAAAAATAATACATGTAATTCACCACATAAACAGACTCAAAGACAAAAATCACATGATCATCTCAATTGATGCTCAATTGATGCCCACAGCCAACATCATATTAAATGAGGAAAACCTGCAAGAGTTCCCACTAAAAACAGGATCAAGACGAGGATGTCCATTATCACCACTTCTGTTCAATATAGTACATAAGACTCTATCCAGAGCAATAAGAGAAGGAAATCAAAAGGGTAAAAATAGGGAAAGAACTAAAACTATCCCTTTTTACAGATGACATGACACTATACTTAGAATACCCAACAAACTCAACCAAAAAACTTATATAACTGACCAACAAATTCAGCAAAGTATCTGGATACAAAATCAATCTTCAAAAATCAGAAGCTTTCCTCTACACCAACCATAAATCCACTGAAAAAGAAATCCAGAAAACAATTCCACTCATAATACCACCCCAAAAAATAAAATACTTAGGGATAAACTTGACCAAGGAGGTAAAATACCTCTATAAGGAAAACTATAAAAGGTTGAAAAAAGAAATTGATGAAGACCTTAGAAGATGGAAAGATCTTCCGTGCTCTTGGATAGGCATAATAAATATCATCAAAATGGCCATCCTCCCAAAAGTGATCTACGGATTCCACACAATACTCATGAAATTACCAAGATCACTCCTCACAGACATAGAAAAATCAGTCCTTAAATTCATCTGGAACAACAAAAAGCCCAGAATAGCCAAAGTAGTTCTTAGCAACAAGAACCATGCAGGAGGTTCACAATACCTGACTTCAAATTCTACTACAAAGCCACAGTGAAAAAACAGCATGGTATTGGCACAAAAACAGACACATAGACCAATGGAGTAGAATAGAAGATTCAGAAACAGACCTCTGAGCTTATAGCCAACTGATTTTTGACAAAGGAGCCAAAAGCATACACTGGAAAAAAGATAGCCTCTTTAACAAATGGTGTTCGTAAAACTGGTTAACCATCTGCAGGTAAATGGAAATAAACCCCACTTTTTCACTCTGCACAAGAGTCAACTCAAGGTGGATCAAGGACCTGGAAGTCAGGCCAGAGACCTTGCAGCTACTTGAAGAGGGCATAGGCCCAACACTTCAACACATAGGCACAGGTAAAAACTTTCTCAACAAGACCATAAAAGCACAAGCAACTCAAAGGAAGATCAATACATGGGATTGAATTAAACTGAAGAGCTTCTGTGCAGCAAAGTAAACTATCAAGGACCTCAACAGAGAGCCTATAGGGTAGGAAAAATTTTTTGCCAAACACTCTTCTGATAGAGGACTAATATCTAGAATATACAGAGAACTCAAGAAACTCACAGCTAAGAAAATAACGCAATCAAAAAATGGGCAAAGGATCTAAATAGATACTTCACAAAAGAAGAAATACAAGTGGCCAATAAATGTATGTGGAGATGTTCAACATCATTAGCAATCAGAGAGATGCAAATCAAAACTACCTTGAGATTTCACCTAACCCCATTCAGAATGGCAATCATCAAGAACACAAACAACAAGGAATGCTGGCGAGGGTGTGGAGAAGTGGGAACCCTAATACATTGTTGGTGGGAGTGCAAACTTGTGCAACCACTGTGGAAAACAATATGGAAGACCCTCAGACGAATGGGAATGGACCTACCATATGATCCAGCAATACCATTTTTGGGTATCTACCCAAAAGAACAGAAACCAAACTATCAGACCAATACATGTGTATCTATGTTTATAGCTGCACAATTCACAATTGCCAAACTATGGAAACAGCCAAGATGTCCATCGACAGATGAATGGATTACAAAACTATGGGATATGTACACAATGGAATTTTACTCAGCCATAAAGAAGAACAAAATCATGTTATTTGTAGGGAAATGGATGCAACTGGAAAACATTATTTTAAGTGAGATTAAGCAGTCACAAAAAGTAAAAAAGCATATGTTCTCCCTAATATGTCAATGCTAGGGAGAAGATGGGGCATAAGAGGGACTCCAGATGAAAAAAGAGAAACCCTAGATAAGCAACAAAATTGACTTAACTGAAGGTGATGGATGGGGGTGGGGAACAATAAGACACCCTAATGCACATGATGTACTTTCACAAATATATCAAAGTCAATCACTAAACTGAACTTGAGAAGGAGGGAGGGTGAGGGAGTGTGGTGTGAATTAGGGAAGGGGTTAAATGAGAAATGTGTGCATGTATGTGTTTATCAGTTTGTACCTAACAAAGATGTATGATTACAATGCACCAATTAATAAAAAAAAAAAAAAATTCCCATTAAGGTCTAGGGGAAAGCTGGGCGTGGTGGTGCATGCTTGTAATCCCAGCATTCGGGAGGCTGAGACCAGAGGATGTGGGTTCGTGGCCAGCCTCAGCTACCTAGTGAGGTACTCCGCAACTTAGTGAGACTCGGTTTCAAAATAAAGAATAAAACATAGGGCTGGGGGTATAGCTCGGAGGTAGAATGCCCCTGAGTTCAATCCCCAGTACCGCAAAAAAAAAACAACAAAAAAAAATAGGGCTGCGGGTATAGCTCGGAGGTAGAATGCCCCTGAGTTCAATCCCCAGTACTGCAAAAAAAAAAAAAAAAAAAAAAGGTCTAGGGGCGTGGTGTGAAAAGGTGTCAGAAATAAAATGTATGTAATCCCATCTTCAAGTCACACGTTCTTATATTAAGCAAAATATGTCTTATAATTTTTTAACCTAGGTATATTTTGCATCCTTATAACTACAACTATGAGGGATATTTTAAAGGAATTGAGTACTGAGCACTTATGGTTTCCCATTCCCATCAGTTTTAGTTTTTCTGCTGTATATCACATTCAAATTGTTCTTTACACTTAGTTTGGATCTGAGTACCTAAGCTAAGGAACTGCTTTCATGACTGGTCTTTTTTCTTTTGTTATTGCCAAGAACTGAGGAAGATTAAAACAGATGACCTTCCTATTCATACTGAAGGAGGCCTGGAGATAGTACTTCTGCCACTTTCAACCCCATTATCCTATCTCTAGACAGAAAGTTGGAAATAATCTGCAAATGTATGTGACTTCAGTGTAACCACATTAATATTGCATATTTTCTTATTTGCATAAAATCCCTCAGTAAGTTGTATACTGTAATTAATAAAACATTGTATTTTCTATATTCACAAGGAAAATAAATTTAATTACTCTTTTAATCACATGTAGAGTTATGTTGAATTTACATAAAACTATATTTTAAATATAAGTAGTAAATTTAAAAAGAAAATAGTAAATTTACCACTAGTAAATTTAAAAAGAAAATAGGTAGAATTAAGATTCCAAATTCATACATACAGGCAATGGAAAACTAAAAATTCTAAGGTTATTTTAGAGACTCAGGATGTCAGTGGTATATTGGTGATACATTTTCGGTTAACAATTAGGTGATGAAAGGTACTTAAGTTATAAATTTAAGCATTCATTTTTTCTACATTAAATCCATTTGTAACCCTATTTTCTGCTATTTTGTATTTGACATCTGATCTTTGCTCATCTCAGATTACATGGGTAAAATTAAAAATTAAAAAAATCCTAACAAAAGCCCTTCCAACAACCCTTTGATACATATAGTTTGCACAACTACAACAATATGGAGCTATAATAATACTGAATATAGAAATAAGATAACTGGGCAATGGGGATTGTATTTGGAATATATAATATTTATTCTACCTTGTATTTATAAAGAGATAGCTGACTTACTAATTATTCCCAAGCACAGGCAGAAAGTCCTTGAATAAAGAGGGAAGAAGAAGACAGAAAAGAGACTGTTGGATATTAGGATCATTGCATCAAGAATAAAAAAGACATAAATAGATATCCCATTTTCATAGATATCCCATATTCATGCATTGGTGGACTTAATATTGTTAAAATGTCCATACTACTCAAAATGACAATCTATGGATTCTATACATTCCTATAAAAATCCTAGTGTCATTTTTTACAGAAATATTTTTTTAAAAATCCAAAAGTTCTGATGGAATCACAGAGGTTCTTAGGAGTCGAGAAATAGAAAGGTAGGGGAGGGACAGAGGAGAGAGAGAGAGTTGGTGGTATCATACTACCTGGTTTAAGAACATATTATAAAGTTATATGTTATAAAACAGTATTGCACTAGCACAAAGATAGACATATAGATCAATGGAACAGAGCCAAGAGATAAATCCATGCATATACGATCAAGGTCAACTGGTTTTTCATTAGAGCGCCAAGACTACACAATGGGAAGAAGATAGTCTCTTCAGCAAATTTGCTGGGAAAACTAAATATTCATGTGCAAAAATGAATGAATGAATACATGAATAAATACATACATACATCCTTATCTTATACCAAAAATTGACTCAAGTGGATTAGAGATTTAAGCATAGAACATGAATCTGTAAAACTCTTAGAAGCAAATATAGGGCAAAATCTTCATGACATAGTGGTCTTGATAATGATTTCTTGGATGGAGTAGCAAAAGCACTTGTGGTAAAAGCAAGCATACACAAGTTGGACTGCATAAAATTAAAGAGCTTTTGGACAACAAAGGAACAAGTAACCATGTAAAAATATGTCTTCAAACAATTTATCTGATAAGGTGATAATATCTAAAATATATACAAAATTCCTTTAACTAAAGAGCAAAATCTCCAAATAGCCAGATTAAAGAATGTACCAAAAAAAAAGAATGGGCAAAGGAACTAAATAGACCCTACACACACCACACACACACACACACACACACACACACACACACACACACACACACACACACCCAAACAGGTATGTGGAAAGATGGTCAAAAATCACTAATCATCAGGGAAATGCAAATCAAAATCACAAAGAGATATAACAACATACCTGTTATCCAATATAGCTATTCTGCCCCCAAAGGAGGAAAAAAAAAAAAAACCCTAAAAGATAAATGTTGGAAAGGAAGAGAAAAAAAGAAAACCTTTGCACACTGTTGGTGGAAATATAAATTGGTAGAGTCATAAGGAAAACAGTATGAAGATGCCTCGAAAAATTACAAATAGAGCTATCATATAATCCAACAATTCTACTTCTGGGTCTATATCCAAAGTCATTGAAATCAGCATCTCAAAGAAATATTTGGTTTCCTATGTTCACTTCAGTATTATTTACAAAAGTGAAGTAGAAACAAATGTTTATTGACAGACAAATGGATACAGAAACATTTTGCCCATAGTTAAAATACTGTATTGTACACATAAGAAATGTTAAGAGGGTAGATTCCATATTAAATTTTCTTATTACAATAAAAAAATAGAAGAGTCAATTTTTTTTTTTTTTTTCGGTACTGGGAATTGAACTCAGGGGCATTCTACCTCCGAGATATATCCCCAGCCCTATTTTTTTATTCTTTTTATTTTGAAACTGGGTCTCACTGAGTTGCAGAGTGCCTCACTAGGTAGCCGAGGCTGGGAACGAACCCGGATCCTCCGGTCTCAGCCTCCCGAATGCTGGGATTACAAGCGTGCGCCACCACGCCCAGTTTAGAAGAGTCAATATTGAAATTCCTAAATTTAATTAGGATTTTTCAAAATAAAATAGATTTGCAAGCTAGACTGTAAATATAAAAGAGAAGATTTTGTGAATCCTCTTAGTTCTCAGATATCAATTTTAGGTCTAGAGCCCAAGTCCCACATTCTTTGTTTGTTTTAATTTGTTTGTTTTGGCTTGGTTTTCTTCCTGTATAGATAAAACCCTGCCCATCATACATGTTAGTCATGAGGGTAGAGTAGTGATGAAAAAGCATTTAATTAGAGGAAGGAAAAAGCTAGACTTAGCTCTTTTGATCTTGGATTGCTTCTGGGATGAGAGAGACAAGCAGGAATGGTGAGACATGGGTTCTAATTTCTTCCTAGCTCCTTTTAAGACCATGTCTCAGATCTATAAGGGGAGATCTATGAAAGATACAGATCACTGAGAATCAAGGACCAACGCCTTTTGTCCTGCTTTATTTCAAGAGCTCTGGAAGAATATTTTATGGGCTGCTAGCCTATCAATCCAACTGTAGCCAAGAAAGCTGTTGCTGTGCTTGTAACTATGAAGGAGGGAGAGTCTCGTGGAGTCTCTCAGAAAGGGAAGCTAGACTAGAGTCACTGTAGTCCCACAACAAAAACTGTGGGTGGATCACATTGGCTAGGGAAATAGGAATCCCAGCCAAACTCAGGGTGGTCTGCTGCACTCAGGAGAGCACACTCTAGTCAACTGGAGAAAGGGAATGCCAACAGGGCCAGCCACACTGGGCAGAAGAGGATTATGAGCCCTGAGATACCTACTCGGCCAGCCAAAGTAGTCCATACTCCTGGTTAACATAGAAGACTCCTATGCAGAATAAGAATGTGACACATTCTACACTGAAGAGTGATTAGGATTATTTTTTCCTTTTTTTTTTTTATTTATTTTTACTCCATGAACATTTGTAATGAATTAAGTGTCATGACATAATTACTCTATTAATAAGAGAAATGTCCAGTTTTATAATTTCCACTACTTAAATCATTGGCTTCCCTTTTACTTAATTGCTACCCAGGATACAAAACTTGAAGCTAATTCAAACTAACAGAGTTGCTTCATCATAGTTGTAGTATGATCACGAAAAAGAGACACAGAGATGAATGATGCTCTGGTGTCCACTAAGTTGAGCTGAGCAGTACTAAGGTCCTGAGTTTCAACATAACAAGAGCCATAAAACTAGGAAAGAAGAAAAGTTAGTAAAAGATGAGGCTTTTACTCAGGAATAAAAAGCTGAATGATTACTATAAAAACTATTTAGTTTAATGTCCATGCTTCAATTTGTAAATCTATAAAAGTAATCCCAATATATACTAGAAATATTTATCAGTAAATTGTGTAAGTCTAAGCCAACAGCAGTTTAGAACAATTCCATGAATTTGAGAAAAGAATGCTAGCAATTTACAGAAAGATACCCAAGGGACTCGGATGATGGCAATGCTGCCTGCACTATACAAATGCATCTGCTGATTTTTCAAATACTGGGTCATCACAGAAGAGAGGAGGGTGTTGAAAGAGTAAAAAACAACATATTCAGCCTGATAAATTTAATTTTATTTCCTTTAAACATTAATAGGGAAATCCATCTACAATAGCTGGCAGTGTTTTCTGCCAGGACTTCCAAGGCCAAACCCATGTAATGGCTAGATACCTACATTAAATTCCCATATTGGCTTTACTTGTATGTCATGCAAAACTGTAACTGAAGAATTAAGTGGTTATAATATCCTAATTTATCATTTCTAGAAAACTTTTTAGTGGCATTTTATCAGTACAAGTATCAGAGTACAAGATGTAAAGACAATCAGTTTTTATCACATCTCACCAAAAGGGGTTTAATACTGCCTGTATTCTTGTGTCACATGGGATAAGACCTGAAAAACTTGAAAACATGAAAATAAAACATGCCAACGTGCTGAAATAAAGGACTGAACTTAGAGAGCAACAAGTTTTAATACCATACAGACAATACTTAAAGAATACCCAGCAATTTGTAAAGCACTAGAGAGAAACAAAACTTTCCACAGGAGTTAGACGAAAAATATTTAAAAGATTGTCCCTTGAAAAAGAATATTAACAAATCTTTAAAATACTTCAAATCAGAGCTATGAAATAATGAACAGCTATCTCATTCCAAAAGCACTGAACAAGTTAATGAGGGAGCATATAAATAGTTTTATAAATCATTACAGTGGATTTCAAAGATGAAAAAAACTGCATAAATGCCTCATTCATACTTATAAATATTATTTTCAGATACTGAGGAAGGTACTCAAAAGTGATATAAAAAGAAACTATATATAATTAGTTGCCTACAACAATCTTAATCAGGGAAATGGCTCTAACTCTTCCTAAAACATACCTTCGAGCCGGTAGTAGCAAGTTCCATTCAATTCCATTACTTTAATTACTTAATTTTTGAATTTATATATTTAGACGAGGTGGGTTATAATTAAAAATCAAGTAAAACTTTTGGTGCCTAGGAAGAATAAAGCCAAGTATCTGGCTCCCTTTACAGAATCATGTAGCAGAGGAGTTTGAACTAAATGTGGCCCTCACAATTTAATTCACAGTTCTCATAAACGCAAACAATCTTCATATAAAACATTATTTTTGTACTAAACTTAAGTTTTTCCATTGTTCCATTTCTCTTCAACATGTATCACAAGGCTCTGCCCCATATAACAGGAAGATACTCAGTAGGGAAACAAAGATAGAAAGAGCCCATGAAGAGAGAAAGATTGGGAACAACCCATCTGAACCCTCTGTGGGGATGCAAAGGGCCTATCACTCACACACACACACACACACACACACACACACACACACACACACACTGAACATGTTCAGGATTAAATAGCATTGATCCTCACAAATAAATTTTATATTTAAAGTTAATGCCCGATGGTACAGCAAGAAGAATGAAACAGTGACAGAAAAAATAAATACTACCCAATTGTTATCTTCTTTAAAAATAGCTATTACAGAAGAAACAGAAATGAAAGAAAAGATAATTAAACCTCCAGAATAATTGTATTCGTTACACTACTGGTTCCTATGTACTAACATGAAAATTTATGAATCATTGTACCTAGAAAGAAAATAAGTATTGGTCTTAAAATCTTTTTGAGCAAGTTCACTTGGCATAAGCAAAGGCAAAATGTACTAAATATTTTACTTATATATCTCAGCCAAGCATGGTGGCACAGGCCAGTAATACCAGTACATGGTAGGCTGAGACAGAAAGATCACAGGCTTGACTACAGCCTCAGCAACCTAGCAAGACCCTGTTTCAAAATAAAAATGACTAAGAGTGTAGATCAGAGGTACAATGTTCCTGGATTCAATCCCCACTACCACACACACAAAAAAGTGTCTATCCCACCTAAGCAAAAGTCATGAGTAAAACCAAACACCAAAAGTATATTTTGATAAGATATATTTTATACTCAAGAATATCAAATACATTTTAAGCAATAAAAGTTTTTTCTTGGTATGCACTGTTCCCTCAAAAATCAATAATTGATATAGCTACTTTTGAGTAGGCAACCATTTTATTTATGAATCAAGATCTTGTTCAAGTGATATAAATTAGCTTTCTACTCTAATATGCAGTCACTGCCTTCAATTTCTCTTCAATCACTCAGATATATGTAAAACCCAATTCTCTTTCTCTATTAATACAACATAAAAACTAAATAGTAATATAGAGCCCTGAAGTCTCAATACAGCTTGTGTATTTCTATATTAAACTGTTTACTGGGAAAAAATATGGAGTTACATTTGTAACACAATCCTGGTCTACATATTTCCTTAGCTCCTTTAAATGGGCCTACTCATATGGAGAGAATAGGTTCAGTAAAATATTTTAATAAAAGACAATAAAGTAGGTGGATGTGGTGATGCAGGGATGTAATCCCACTACTTGGGAGGCTGAGCAGAAGGATAGAAGGTTTAAGGCAGTCTCAACAACTTAATGAGACCCTGCTTCAAGATAAAAAAAAAAAAAAAAATAGGGCTGAGGGTATAGCTCAGTGGTAGAACACTCCTGGGTTCAGCCTCTAGTAACCACCAAGATAAAAAAAGAAAGTATTATCCTTTATGTTTTAGAGCTAAAAACCTTTTAATTCTCATTCTGCTTCCTGATTATTTCATGTAAGAATTCAATCTCTGCATCACCTCTACTTTTATCAATAATTGTTATAAATGCCCAGATTGTAAAACATACTAAACAAATTCTGACAAGAAACCCCATATATATAGTATTTCCATATGACTCCAATAGAAGCAGCCTTGATGAATGACTGACCCTTAGATTATAAATAAAACAGTGCAGCCGGGCGTGGTGGCACACGCTTGTAATCCCAGCATTTGGGAGGCTGAGACCGGAGGATCCAGGTTCACGGCCAGCCTCAGCTACCTAGTGAGGCGCTCTGCAACTTAGTGAGACCCTGTTTCAAAATAAATAAAAAAATAGGGCTGGGGGTATAGCTCAGAGGTAGAATGCCCCTGAGTTCAATCCCCAGTACCGCAAAAATAAATAAATAAAACAGTGCAGTGGTGAAAAATGTATAATTTTACACCTACTTAAAAGAATGGCTGCTACTTGACATGTCTTAATATTGCAGTAATATTATGTCCCATGCTTCATTTTCTAAGAAAACATATGCTATAATTAATTTCTATTGTTTGGGTGGGGTTTTTTTTGGGGGGGGGCGGTTGCAAAGTCCACCAATGATACACCTTTGATCAGGGCATAAGTCATGAGAACATCCCAGTACAAAGGGTTAGAGCACCCATGGTCAGGTCTGTAAATTCAAGGAAGGACTCTACCTACAAGGCCTCTAGCGTCTTTAAAATAAAAATATTCTTCCCATTGTTTTTGTTCTTATTCATAGTTTCATTCCCCAGCAACCAGGAGCAATTCCTGAATCATTTCTGACTTCTCCATGTTTCCCACCTGGGACAAAGACACACTCCTTCATGGCACCATGACAACCACACCAGCGACCCAAGCACTTGGGTTCCCGCAGGAAAGTGAAAATCCTGAAAGGAAGCTAGGAGATAAAGGCTTACTATGCCTTGCTTCCCACTGATAGGAAGTAATTACAAAAATTACTTTAACACAAAGCTTCTGCTGAATGAATAGTTTGTAATTTGAGGGGAGACGCCTAAGGGCCTAGGGATTAGATAAAAATATGAAAAGCTGAATGATGTCATACTAGTGCAGCCTCCCCCCCTGCCCCTTAAAGAAGACTGCTTAAAACAAACTTCTTAAAGATGACAACGTAAGCAGTCTTAGAAGATGGCCAGGATACATTTTGTTTCTTATCTGAGTTTTAGATAATTGAATAGTTTTATACTGGAGGTGAACTTTATGAGTTCATGTTACCAATTAAAATTTCAAACAGAGTCAAATAGAAAATAATTTTGTCCAAATAAAAAATGCCAAAAATGGATGTGATTTCGAAACCCCTAGGGCAGAAATCAGAGAAAGGAGCAAATTAAGCTCTCCCACCAGGATGAGACAGACAAGTTTACCATAAGCATGCCAAGTTTATGTTTGTTAACTAAATGGATGGTGCCCCTGCCAGACACAGGTCTTGCTCTGAGCTTTGAACAGCTGCCAGGTCTGCACTGACCACGATTTCTACTGCCCCAGGTAAAACTGCTTTACATCTCATTTTGAAACAGCAGTGCTAAAGCAAAGCAATGCATCTGTGATTTTTCTAGTTACTTTAATTCTAAACAGCTCTTCCTATTTTTCTGCAATTAAAAAACAGTATCACTTCCCCGTTGAGAGTCAAAGAAAGAGAATCTGTGCTATATGTTGAATTGGTTGAGGCTTTTCTGTCGTTGAGTCATACCATATATTATGTCAAAGAATTCAAAGCTATGACTTTTATTGAAAACTCAGATGAATGTTCTTAGTAGATAGGGAATGGAAGCTTACAGTTCTTGAGTGATGTAGAAATGAATTTTTGTTTGGTTTCAAGTTTTAATTTTTTTTCTTATTTTTTTTTTAGAACATATCTTCTTCATCTACTGGGACAAGTAACGAATATCTTTCTTGTGCACCCAGTACTTTGCAATGTACACCTTCAGATTCTCAAAGATACAGTTGGGAGTGAGAGAGCACAAGGTCAGCAGAGACATTCCAAGCACACACAAACCAATACCTGTCACCTGACTCCCAAGCTAATCTCTACCCATCCCTCCCACAACAAGTGTATAACACCATTCATGTACTGCCTCGGGGACATGATTATGAAAATATATTGTACATTTTTCAGTTTGCTCACTGTGCCAATGTATCTCCAAAGTTTTATCCAAAATCATACCCACATGTCAACTATTGATAATTTTATATGCTTTAATTCTGGAAAGAGAATTTTCTAGTGTTCCAGATTGGAATATTGAGTGATCTTTGATTCTCCCCTTCACCCCATTGTGTCTGTGTGTCTCTCTTTCCATCACCGAGACATACTCCATCACAAAACATGGTCAGATTCCATTTTCCTTTGGTCTTTATTCAACTTAGTTCCATTGCTCCATCTCACTACTACTGATCTACCTCAGATCCTAATCTGTTTTAATTTAGAACATTTGCAACAAACTACAAAACACAAATGTATGACGCTTATGAGCAGCTAAGGCACCAGAACAGGAAATGTAGCCAGGCGATTACTGTGACAACTAGAAAAATATGGCAGAATATTTACCAGGGCTCTACAGATGAAACTCTGCAGGTCAGAAATGTCTTGCTTATGATCAATACTATTGCTGATGACTTGCTATCAGAAAAAAAAAAAAAAAAAAGATGAACCGTGGTCCTCAAAGGCATTTCTTTTTAGGTTAAGTCTAAACTTATGTATTTTATTCCTTTTACTATAACTCACTGAAAAATGATCTCATATATCTATCTCCTAAAATAACATTGAATTGATCCAGAAAATGCACTATTTTATGTGGTTTATAAATCAATATACCCTTCCCAATCCTAGGAAGGTACCCAAAGCCTGTTCAATTTTATATTTTAGAATGATAGAATACATTACAAAATTATATTCCTCATTTACACTTGGAACATGTTTAGTCTATGAAAAAGCTTGACTCTCAGTCATGTGACCAAAAAGTAAAAAGAATTTTTTGTTTGTTTGTTTGGGTTTTTTTTGGTACTGGGGATTGAACTCAGGGGCATTCTACCTCTGAGCTACACCCCCAGTCCTATTTTTTATTCTTTATTTTGAAACAGGGTCTCACTAAGTTGCGAGTGCCTCACTAGGTAGCTGAGGCTGGCCACGAACCTGGATCCTCCGATCTCAGCCTCCCACCACACACTAAAAGAATTTTAAAGTGACAGTACAATACTTAAATTTCTGGATCTGAATCTGAATCTCAATCTCTCTTTCTTTTCTTTTTGTGTCTAAAATATATAGTTACAATTTAAGATTCTCAAAAAAGGGAAAATTGATATCATCAGCAACTCAACTTAATCAAAACTCCATAAATACTAAAATATAAGCCAGTAAGGTTTGTATTAAGGATCAACTCACAACAGTCTAAGAGAGCTAAGGGATTCTATTTTGGTTCAAGCTGTAAGGTAAATGAGAGTTAACAAATTCCTTTTGCTTTTATCCATGACCATTAAAAGCCTTTCTAGAATGCGTTACTCCAGTTTGTGGACAACTTTTACTTTAAGAAAACCTTCTATTCATGACTGAAGAACAAAATAGTCTTTGGTGTCAGCAATGAGTATGTTGATGCTACTAGAACTGATATTATGAATAATTTCCTACATTTGTTCCAAACGTCCTTAATCACATGCTATATTTTATTACATGCCTTGATTACTAAATTATTTTCCCTATTGTATTAGTTAAAAATATAATAGGTATTAAACACAATATTTCTTGAAATTTTCTTATTTTAAAGAAAAAGTAATGTCTCATTCCTATAAATATCACACTAACAAAAAATACCAGGATTAATATTTATAGAAATAGATACCTTCAGGGGCTGATGTGGATTAACAGGGTACAGCATGGCCTATAATTATGACAGATGGAGCCAACACAAGGACAGCCATAGTGTCTGATCTGGTTCCACTGGTATTATTCACAGTGTCTGACTGTGGAGAGTTCACTCTAGTTCTGTCACAGCAGAGTGACAGTTAAGCAACCTTTCCATAATACTGCATTTATGAATACAGTTCTGTTGCATCAAGTCAGAGATTTCCAAATGTCCAGGTTACATTAGTTCTAAATGTACGTTCTAATCCATTAGTGGAACAGAGTAGGGAAGCTGGTTGTATCTGAAAATCAAACTAATAACTAGATAGCAATTCTCAAAAGGCATTCTACAAGACAAATTATTGCTAAATTAAGATTATCTCTATCTCTCACATGGTCCTCAAGGAAATTTCCTTAATTCAGAAAGTTTGCCTGGTAAAAGTAATACAGACTTTGGAGATTTGGAAATAAATGAAATTATTAAATTTCCTTTCTTCTCCACAAAGGAAACTTCTGTATCTAATATGTAAGAATATTTTCTTGATATCAACTTATTTTCAGATTTCATTAAAACAAAAATAGAAAACTCTATATGCCATAGTTTACTTAACTTTGTGGTTCCAGCCTATTTTCAAATAAAATTCTACAGAAGAATTTGACATGTCTCCTTCAAGTAGTAAGAAGTTTTACAAAGCAGATTTTAAAGTCAAATAGCATACTTATTTTAAAATGTTTCTGTCACTCTGGTCTGAAAACACAGCCTTCCACCATCCCATAAATCTCACTTAAGATCTTTTAGAATTAACACTAATAGTGCATAACTGAGATACTTCTGGAAAGCATAAATATTTTCAAATTTTAACATAAGCTAGAAAAAACATAGTTTTGATCTAAAACTCACAAGATCATAAAACATATTGGATATATAAAAATGCACTGGAACAAAATAATACTTCTAACATCGTATCTTAAATTTATGTTTAGTTATTAAGACTCATCAAAGATGCCTACCTCTATAGTGGAAGTCTTTGGACATGTCTATGGGAGCCCGCTCTACTGCAGATCTCTTGTACACAACATGAATCCTTCCTTTTTCTTCCTCCATCTGTTTACCTCTTTCCAAAGGTTCAATGAAATATTCTTCATTCTCACTCTTTATCATACCAGCCTAGAGAAAGCATAAAATGTGTTAATTTTAAAAATAAATATCTGTCGTCTTCAGCTCACAAGTACATCTTTTTAAATGGCAACGATATATTTTGCAAAAACTATTTTTCTTTCCATATTTGGCTATAAATTTAAAGTGGTTGAGATATTACTAAGTATCAGTTATTCACATAAAATAGAAATTCACACATGAAAGGAATGAAAAAATTTATACAACCTGGGCAAGTGGCTGTATCTGGCCACATGCCTATAATCCCAGTATGTGGGAGGCTGAGATAAGAGGTTTGCAAGTTCAGCAACTTAGCAAGACCCTGTTTCAAACTAAAAAATTAAAAAGGCTAGAGGTATAGCTTGGAGATAAAATACCCCTAGGTTCAATCCCCTACAAAAAAAAAAAAAATTACACAAAGTAGAGCACAAAATGTATACAGGTATGAATAAGAAAATCATACAATGTATACATTTCATCAGGCTGCAAAAGAAGTAGATTTATGAAATATTCTACTTGGTATTTTAATCTCCAAGGGAAGTCTTATGGAACACATAAACTCAAAAGACATCTCTAATTTCCTCTAATAAACCTTGTGACAGTGCTATCCATGCATATAAAGTATTTTTTAAGCTCATTTGTATTTCCCTCCTACATCATTGCAGTGTGAGAGGAATGAGCTTCACCCTGCACTCAGGGAAGTTATTGCTATCTTTAAACACCCTCTTTTTTTTTTTTTGGTACTGGGGATTGAACTCAGAGGCATTCTACCTCCGAGCTATACCCCCAGCCCTATTTTTTATTCTTTATTTTGAAGCCGAGTCTCACTAAGTTGCAGAGTGCCTCACTAGGTAGCTGAGGCTGGCCTCGAACCCGGATCCTCCGATCTCAGCCTCCCGAATGCTGGGATTACAAGCGTGCGCCACCACGCCCGGCTAAACACCCTCTTTAAGTTACTGTGAAAATCCCATACTTCTAATATTTGATTTGAAGAAATAACACATTTTTGTCCTACCTTCATCTAACTCCATGATATTCTCTCTCTCTCTCTCTCTCTCTCTCTCTCTCTATATATATATATATATATATATATATATATGTGTGTGTGTGTGTGTGTGTGTGTGTGTATGTAAATATATATATATATATGTGTGTGTATATATATGTAAATATATATGTGTGTATTTTTCCCCCTCAAACTGCATCTGTTTGCACTAAAAAGCCTATCCTTTCCTTTAATTTATTCCATTTCTCTATTGGTTGTCTTTTTCTAACTCTGCTTCATCTTTTCATTATTCAGAGAACACAAAACTCAATCTAGTACTATTGCTAACGAAAATTGCCAGGCGTGGTGGCGCATGCTTGTAATCCCGGCATTTGGGAGGCTGAGACCGGAGGATCCGGGTTCGAGACCAGCCTCAGCTACCCAAAGAGGCACTCTGCAACTTAGTGAGACCCTGTTTCAAAATAAAGAATAAGAAATAGGAGCCGGGCGTGGTGGCGCA